>VZSC01011845.1:731004-758625 GCA_013398225.1 Steatornis caripensis
GGTGGGGGAAGGGTATTTATTTGTGTTTTAAGATCTGGTATTTTGTGTTTCCTTATCCTACTCTGCTTTAATTGATAACTGATTAAATTGAATATTTTCCCCAAGTGGAGTCTGGTTTTGCCCATGACCATAACTGGTGAGCGAACCCTCCCTGTCCTTGCCTCGACCCACCAGGTTTCGTTACATTTTCTCCTCATCCCTGCATGGAGGGGAGGAGTGAGCGAGCGGCTGTGTGGTTCTTTGTTCACAGCTGGGCTCAAACCACTACACTTGGTTATGAGTAAGCTATACTGGTCTTCTTTTGTACTGTATAGTTCTCTTAAACCTCAGTTGAGTTATGGGTGCAGGCACACAGAAACACATACAAACTTATTAAGAAATTTTCTTTTGAGGATTCTGTAAGTTAAGCTGTCACTGCTGCAAACATAACTGTGTTACTGCCAAATCGTTTTGATAGAGAATGGAATGAAGATTGTAATAATGTTAGGTAGAAGGACAGAATATACAGAAGAGCAGAATAAGTAGAAGGAAAAAAAAAGACGAACAGAGATAAAACGGAAAGAGAATATGATAGGGGAAAATGTGGGGAAAAGAGCAAGGGATGCAATACAGTGATTCTAAAACACCACAGCATTTCCCCCACCAAATAGTACCAGAAATTGCTGAATAAACAGCACATAATAACTAAAAAACCCCCTCCTTTTTACCTTTACATTGATACTTTTTCCTCCTGTTACATGAGTGGGAATCCTGCCGCAGTTTGAGTAGATCATATATTTTTCCCAGTTTGAGGATTGTAACGAAACAAAAAGTGGTGACTGTGTTCAATTTATCTGCCTTAAAAATTAGCTGGAAATATGGTAGAAATCTTTCCTCATCTATTTAATTTACTTTAATCTCAGTTCTAGCTTGTTTACACCTTCCAATACTACTGAACTATCACCAGGGGAAAAAACTGCTATCCCCAAAGCATTCTAGGACCTTTAAAATTCCTGCTGTACTTAGATATACTTATTTTTACAAAAAACTGGTCGGTGTATCAAAGCTCTATTGCTGATTGCTTTAGGAACTTCCTAGGTTTAGCTATAGTAAAGCAGCGAAACAAAATATACAGATAGAAACATCACTGCTTGTGATTACCTTCAGGCAGGTCGAATTGATGTAATGCCACTTCTGAAAGGTTGTCACAGAGTATTTCCTCTTTTATTCAGAACATTTTGCTCTTTGGAGATCTTTCCAGTTGCAGCATATTGTGCCTCTTTTCCTAGAGAATGTCACTTTTCTTTACCTGTTTCAGATGACGCCATAGCAATTGAAGAGTTATTTAAAAATAGTTGGTGCTGGGTTCTGAAAACATCAGGATTTCTTTTTTGTCTGATCTAATAGTTACTAAGTACCAAACCTAATCATGTCGATCAATTTGACCTTGTGAATTTACCGAGAATTTGTTTTGTTTTTACACTTTCTGCTCCTATGTACTTCCATTTATCTGTGGAGTTATGTGAATATTGATGTCACTTGTTTTACACACACAGTGAGTTGTTTATTTAAAATTGTCTAAAACTATCTCATAAACAAATCAGAACATAACTTTTATGCGGGTACTCCAACTCTCCCGGAGTTAATAAGTGATTGAAGAGTTTAGAAGATAATTCAGTTTTTAATCTGAGAATAAAGTAATTTAGCTGGTTTTAACTCCTGAAGTACTCCTCTAACCCAGAGGCTTGTATCTCATGTTTATAGGGAGATTTCATAAGTATTAATTGTGTAATCAGCAGTGAAGCTTATATTATGGAATATTTTGTTATTTAAAGCTGACATTTTTGTAATCTATATGTTAACATTTTAAAAGGATCTTTTGGGCTGCCTGTTTTTTTTTTTTCCATTTAACTACTGTTAAATCGTGCCATTCTAGTCTTTGCTCAGTCACCTTATTTGCCAAACTACAGAATAATGAGTGGTGGGGGTCAGCAGGATGGGGCACATCAGTGCTTGCACAATAGCCATTCTGAACTGGTCACGTCTGCTTTTAGCGTATGTCTCTGTAAGGGCTGGTCACATCTACTTTTCATGTGTGCTTGGTGAAGGCAGTGCTGCTCCTAACAGCTCACTCTGACATAATATGTTAGTTATAAAGCTGCTGCTGGCATACTGCCTGATTTCTGGATGCTTTTGGTCTGCCTTGCTTATTTAAAACACATTTTGCTCTTCTGAGCTATTCTGAAGCTTCTCAGTCGTGCCAGCACTTTGGCACTTCTCAAGTCTCAGTTCAGTTATTTTCTCCGGTTGTTCGTTTAGCCACTCCTTTCAAGCTACTAATCAATTTTCGTGTTATATCTAGCTGCTTCAGAAATCATAGCCTTTTGCTACATTGAAAATTAACTTTCCTTGGTCCCACTGCTGTACTAGCTTCAGTCATGAACCACTAGAAATTGTCACCTCTGTTGTGACAGCGCAGTCGTATCTCTATGAACCAATTTTTATATGTGCCTATGGCTTCGGTTAATTCCAGGAATGTTATACTTACTTTGACTGGAACAAACTGAAGCTCATCAGCTGTCCGGCTGTTCACGCCACTCCCAGCCTGTCTGTGCTACGGGTGTCTCTGGATTGCTAGCACCTGATACCCATGGCCTGTTCAGCTGCTGTGCTGAACTCGCTGCCTCTTGCTGCAAGATGCAGGGAGCGCATGGCTGGCATCAGGAGGTTAGGTCTGGGAACATCTTTTTTGCATAAGCCTGTGCACCGTGGGAAAGGGAGGAAAGGAGTTCCTCAGTGCTATCCTGGCACTTGCAGGTAACAGTGCTCATTTCAGGCCTGAAATTAATTGGCTGTATTTCTGCATCAGCCATGGCAGATGGGTCACGACTGTGGCCCAGCCATACTTACTTACAGTGTCCTTTCAGTCCCATGAGGTTCTGGCAAAAAGGCATCAGCAGTGTGTCCTGCAGGCTCACAGCAGCCAGCTGTGAACACAAGACTTTTAGATGTAAATAGCAGTTTGCAACACTCTGTGCCAAAGGCTGTGCCATTCACGATGTCTCTCTTCCTCATGTACACACCGGAGCATGATTCTCCAAGGTCTTTTGAACAGAAGATAAATGGAAGATGTCTGGGTGTGAGGTAGACTCCAAGGGGGTCTGCTAGTGTGTTCCTGAGTCTAGGGAGGGGATTTCTTTGTTTTCTTTCCTTGGAAAGTGCAGTGCCAGCAACTCCTCATGCAGCTTGCTCAACTGCCTAACCTCAGCACGATCACCATGACACCTGGACTTCCTTTTCTCAGTAAAAATTCTCCAGCCCAGGTAAAACTAAGCAAGAAATCCTCTATTGCTACATTTCTACTGTCTCCAGATTCTCAGAGTAGGATTTGGAGATCGTATTCTCCCTCTGATGTCTTGTGAAGAAGAGGCCAGAACAAAAAAGATGTCCCTTTGAATCTTTCCTACAGACCAGAAAGGTCTAATACGTTTGGCCAGATGCAGCTGAGCTGCGCTTTTGTGCCTGGATGGTAAATCTCATTAATTCCTTCAGAAACTGTGACCATCTCTGTGTACCAGTAAATTGAGCAGTACCTGAGCCAGGATTCCCTGGGCACTGGAATGGGAAGGCACATGCTGCAAAAGGACTTAGATGGCCCCTCCGCATGCTTTTGACCTTGCCACCTAGGGACTACCCAAACAATTTCTGACGCAGTCTGGGAGTTATCACAGGTCAAGCACCGTTGTCGTTTGGTAGTTTGGATCCATTCACGCTTCTGGGGAGTGACGACATGCAATTGTATGGATGTGGGCCACTCTGGGCTACCTGGCATTAGGAACCTTACTGTTCCCTAGCTTTACTGGTGAAGAATGGTCTGGGGGAAACATCCAATTTACTAGTTGTAGCCTTCGTGTCCAAAGAGGATCATTTTGAGACAAACATGAAGCAGGATCATATGGGAAGTGTCCACAGATTTCTGAGGAACCTGTTGGTTTGTGCCAGAGGTAATCCTGAATAAGAAACAAGTAGATATTGTTTGGATCCAGGCTAACATGACAATAAATACATGGCCTAGGATATTTAATGTGGCTTTTGTTACATGAGGGTCTATCAACTCTTGGTTTCACAACTCATCTTTTCACACACTGTAGTTTAAGCTCCTGGGATACCTTGGACTGAAATCCAGTGCCTGAATGTAACTGTCCAGACCTTTGTAGCTGCAACTCCAGACACATGCTGATGTCCCAGAGGCTTTGAGTTGTACCCGCTTTTTAGGTGTCTTAGAAATCTAATGGTATCCTAAGTAAAATGTCACTAGACAATATTTTGCACAACTGAATCTTGTCCTTCACCTCCTCTACTCACATGTGAACCTCTGCATTCTCAGAAACTCACCGGACAAATTCAGTCATGGTATACTTTTAAAGACAAAGAATCCAACTCCACTTTTAAAATATAAGAGGAAAAACTTTTTCTTTTGAATATGTTTTTTGGCATTCACAAATAAGTGTTGCATATAATATTAATCTATTGTGCCAGTAAGAATCAGAGTGCGTTGGTGTGCTCGACCTTTTGTATTTCCCTTTGATTGGCTAAATATGTCACTTTAGCCCACACAACTCAGTAGGGGTCTTGCTAGCTTCCAAAAAACTGGAAAGCTGCACTGAATGCTAATTTCTCATGTACAGATAAGAACATACACCTTAATTTGGAATTTACATTTGTGAAAGAAGAAAGCTATATTCAGCAATAGAGATGAAGGGCATCAGTGTGAAAGTGAAGCCAGGTTTTAACAACTGGAACTAGAGCTTTCGATAAATTGTATAATTAGAGGAAACTGTGACTCTCATTTTTAGCACAAATGCCAGAAAGAAATCTTTGTCCTTTGGCATTGAACTCACTCCCCCAGTCCAAAGAAGCATATACATATTTTGAAAGAGTTGCCATAGATTATTACTAAGAACCTTAGGATATGAACTGGGGACAAGAAAGAACCCAGAAACACTCCCATGCCTTGCATTAGCTGATGAAAGCTCCAGGTAACATACCATTATCAGGTAAATATATACTCTCACCATCACTGACTGGAAAATGGCGAAGGCAAGTAATTACCACTGTGTTTGCAGTTTGTGTTTTAAGTGTGTAATTACCTCTCCAACCCTCTACACAAATGTGTTTCACTGTATTTTAAAGGCGTTTAATGAACATTTACTGATACACATAAAATACAACTATCAGAACAATTCAGTAAAAGAATTTGCTTTTGTTTGTATTTTGAGAAACTTTAACCTAAAAACAGAAAAAAAAGACTTCTAATCTTTCTTTCATTAAATGTAAGATCTCAGAATATTTCTGATATTTTCCTGATACGAACACAAAACATATAAACATGGACTAAAGGCAAGATGAACCCTGAGGGTCCAAAGGTTATTGGTAGGTATTTTAGAAATTTCTCTGTAGATATGAAAGCTTGTTCTGGTGATATATAAAGCACGAGCTTCCAAAAAATTTAAATAAATGGATCTTGCTTTTTATGCTTAATAAAATCAAGTAAACTCCAGGTTTTAGGTTTGAAAGCTTTTAGCTTTTTTAGTATACCTTGTCTATGGTGGTTCAGTCAAAACACTAAGCAGAAATCACACAAATAAGAAAATAATAATCTTGTAAGAAATACAAATTCATAATTTGACCAAGGGTGTTGAAATGGGCTTGAATGAAACAACAATTTTTCAATATTAATTCAAGTTCCAAATTTATTATTGAATTGTCTATCATATTATTACTGGATAAAATTTAATTTAGATTCATATCTAAACCAGTTCATTCACTGTAATTCAACTAACACATCAGAAGTTGTTAAAATGTAAATTTCCTTAATTTTTTTAAAATCGTGATTTAAATTTGAAAGCAGGTTGTAGTATCTTTAACCTTGCTGAATATTACTTTACTTTGTGTATGGTCCTGAAGAAGTTCCTAAGATTACTTTTGAAGCAGGACATTGTTTGGAAGAGAACAAGAAAGGCAAAATCCTCTTGCTTTTGTCAAAATGTATAGGCTTTACCTCAGTTATGAGTATCAGGAAAGGTCTCATTTGCAGGGCACATAAAAAGAGTGTTATAGCCTTATGCTCACCATGTTCTGCAGGATGGAAAGATGATTAGCAACAGACTTTATAGGAAAAAACTGACATCAAAAGTGTGATTGCCTATTATATGTTGAAATTGTTACTGTGAGAACTCAGAAATTATTTCTNTACCTCGGTTATGAGTATCAGGAAAGGTCTCATTTGCAGGGCACATAAAAAGAGTGTTATAGCCTTATGCTCACCATGTTCTGCAGGATGGAAAGATGATTAGCAACAGACTTTATAGGAAAAAACTGACATCAAAAGTGTGATTGCCTATTATATGTTGAAATTGTTACTGTGAGAACTCAGAAATTATTTCTGTTGAAGTATATATTTGAGTTTTGCTTATTCATGTTTGCAAATAGATTTTGAATGGATTGCAACACTTCAAGAAAATTCATTGCTTAAAAGTAATCTGTTGCTCAAAAGTACTTATCAACTTGTTAGGCACCTTTTTTTCTCAGTTGAAATCTAATGTTATTTTTCTGTGGTTAAGCCTTCTTTGAAATTTGTATTTTACAAAAAAGATGGAATTATTCTTTCACTTTTTATACCTAACAAGCTAGTATGTCTACCCATAAAACTGTAAATGAAATATTATGCTATTTTCTGAGAAATATTCATAACAGTAAATCTCAGCTGCCTAAAAATTAATCAAAGGGTATAACAGTTATGAACATATGAAAATTAAAATTAAAATTAATGTGATCATATTGTGTATTACCCAGCATAGTGACACACCCAGCAATTTTGACTGAAATAGAAATGTCATGAAAGAACTCTTCTTTTCTACTTCTGCCTTCCTCCCCCCAGCCTGGGTTCACAGTAATTTTAATACCAGCAATTTTCTCTGATTCCACATAACATTTGGGGAACAGCTGCAATAACCCTCTACACCATATGGAATAAGCTTGGTCTCGTATTATATTTCAGTCTCAAGCATGTTGCATGAGTTTAGTGTTTCATTAAGTTAGCAAGAATTTTGTAACCATTCTTGTGTAGGCTGGGCAACACTTGGAACAAGTGGACAATGCAAGCACTCAAGCCACAAAGGACTTCTGTACTAAAGCAGATGAAACCTGGCTGTTCTGAGACTCACTTTTGAAATTTGGGTCTCATTCTGCTTAAAAACTTGAGTGATGGTGAAAATAATTCCCAATTGAAGCCAAACTATTATTGCATGACTAGGGTAAACCACCAAATTGTAGAGGGGGACTGAGCTGAAATCCTAGTGATATACCTTAGATTTTCACTGTAGCCTAGAATTCCATCTCTTTGCATTCTAAATTGCTCTTTTAATCTATGTTCTTTACCAAATTGTGCTTTGTATGAACATGAAGTGGCCAGATATGTTATTGTTTTCTAAATTTGCTAAGTGACTTGTGACTTTGTATTCCTAACCATGAGCATGCTTCAGATGGCTGAGTTTCAGAACTGCTGAAAGTCAAGTCTATTTCAAATGCCTCCAGGTAGATGCAGAAAATTGCAGTGTTCTCCAAGTCACTAAACACTCCAAACCACTTAAAAACACCTAGGTATATTTGCAATGCTGATGAACAGCTGGTAGGCAAATATGAAGTAGATAGATATGCAGGTTATGTCAATGGAGAGTGAATGATGTTCTAAAACAAAACTTTATGCATTTAAAAAGTAAAGGGTGATAGAATATTTAACTTGATATGGTATGTAACACCACCAATTTTGTTGCTTGAGAAAAAAACAAACCATCCTTGAAACATGAGAGTTTTACAAAGAGCAGTGGTCAATGGTAAATGCAGAGGATTTATACTCAACAATATATTAAATATGTCCTCTGTTGTTTAGAAATAACACTTCACACTGTTTCTTTCTAAAATGGAATCAGATTGCAACACAAACACCATGCCATCAATTTTTCCCTTGCTCAAAGTTTCAAATGATTATCAACTATGCCTTTAATTATATTCTCACTATGTAGGACTAATTGCAAAATATACACTTAAATCTTGTTATAAGCAATCAAGTAATTGTGAACTGTGTGCCCATAATTTAAATGTTTATAAAAAAGATACAGGATGGAAAATTTGTGGATGGGGTTTGTTATATTTTGAGCATATAATCCAGAACTGGAGCTCATTAGTGTATTTGCTCTGCTTATTTGCTTGCAAAAATATAACTGGTGGCAAAAGCATTATGTAAATGAATTTAAAAACCCCAAAACACTGACCTATTAGAAATTGTAGATGTCAGTATTGTGCAGTCCAGCAGCGTTGCAAGAGAACAGCCCAGGACAGGCATATTTACAGATCCCTGGGACAGTGTACAGCTTAGGAGAGCTGGCTGGAATGCTTTGTCTTGAACAGTTTTATTTTACAAAAAAAGGCTTTTCACCAGCATGTCCCTTTTAATGGAATCTTCCACTTGAAAATATTTTCCCAATTGTCCTGTCTTTTGTACTTGCATTTGGTTAGAAATTAAAATAAAAATTTTACACCAAAGGAGAACATGACCATTTCTGAGAAAATGGAAATTCTGAGCTGGAAGTAATGGACAGAAGCCTTCAGTGGAATGAGCAGTTAACTGTGTTTCCATGCAGCAAAGGGAAGTAGTTGAAACCTCTGGTGAGCCCACTCGAGCTGCAGTGATACAGTGGTGAATTTGCCGAGTGGTGGGAAACTCTGCCATTCTGTTCTATTGCACCCATTCTCTACCAGAGGGAAGGTGTGCCATGTGTAATGGACATTGATTCACTGTGCATGGCAGGACTATGATAAGATTTAATTCCGTTTTTGCTATGGTGATTCATTTCACCTTGGGAATGAAGTAGAAGTGAGGTTAGGAGATTCACGAGCTCAGAAATCCTGCACAGAATGACTTTCAATTTTATGTCCTCATCATTTTCTCCCTAGAATAATTTTCACTGCCCCAGTGAATGAAGGAATCTGCAGTACAATTCTAGTTTAGACTCTGTCCCTCCTTCCCTACTGTCTCTCCCACCACTGAAAGCATCCATTGTTGGAGAGATTTTGTGAGTTCACAGCCTCCCTGGAGGGGTTCCAATTAAAGACAAGGTGCATAGGCTGCATGCAGGAGCCAGGAGAAAAATCAGCACTGGCTTTGCTCTTTCTAAGCTCTCCCTTTTCCTTTTTCTCTTTTGCTGCACATGGTCTGAATGGTATTACACTGTGCATATCTGCTGAAATCCTAATCGAAACTTATTGTGCATGAAATTCACTTGTAGCGTGTTAGGTGCCCAACCGCACGTGCAACTAGATTCTTTGACTGCACATCCTATGGAAAAAAGCCTGGAGTCTGAGGGAGATTTTGTTCAGTTTTGGTGATTTCCATCAATAAAAAGGTTGTGTCTCTTACAGTCGTGGGTGATAGCAAACTGCCGTCCATCCCCGTCAATCCCATATTTTCTCTGGTTCCTGCTCAGCTGCTGCAGCTGACATTTGGTAGCCCACTAACTGCTAAGTACCAGCTAAAGGACTGTTTTCAGGACTGGTTTCTATTAGGAACTGGAGTCTTTGCCTTCTGTTCCTTCTGTGAGGCTACCACAGAGCATTAGGAGAAAAAGGTGAAGCTGACTGTTCCCGTTTTATTAGACTATGACCCACAGAGCTCCCTGGGGAGTTACCTGAAGGTTGTATTTTATCATCCAGTCAAAACCTTTACGTTGCAATGGTTTGTCCATTCATTGTGTTGTGTTCTGTAATTGGTAGTAGCTGCAGTGCAGCAGGGTCAGGTTATACTCTTGACACATAGAACTTAATTCTTGAGCACTCTTCTTAAAATCAATGGAATACTCAAGGAAAGCAGAGGTAGGCACTGGAGGTCCAAATAATTTCCTCTAATCAGTGCATTTAATACTCATTTTTTGCATAACTTCTCAAGCAAAGAGGGGAAGGTATGGAAGCTTGGATGTCTCCTTGTCCTCTTTAGCGCTGGAAACTAGTTCAGAGCTTTTAGTGTGCTCTCCTTGAGGTCCCCAGTACACCATGGACACAAGTGCTACACAACTTTCTATCAGTAGTCTGAAACAGCATGGCATTACAGCCTTTGGGGCTGGAAGCATCGTTACTGTGAACAGCACATGGAAATGGCGGAGACAGGAAACACATTTTTAATTTATTCTCTGCTTACTAACATGGTACTAATTTGCTGAAACATCATCTCCAAATGCATGTAAATTCTTCCCTATTCTGCACAGTTCTGAATGATTTTTCAGACCTTGTAGCGTTGCTGTCTTTCCTCAGATAATGTCTTCAGGTTTCGTTTGTTTTCTTTTGTCTCAGAGGTAAAATTCTGCAGGCTGGAAATAGCAGGAGGACCTGCCAATTGGAAAGAATGACAAGGCACATTCATTTCAAAGAAATGCTAGGTGAGAGAACAAAGGGATAGGGAGTTTGATGCATTTCACAAGATCTCCGGATGCGTTCAGCAGAAATGACTGAACACACAAAGAAGGATACACTGTGCTGCTTCTTGAGAAGTGTTACAGAGTGGTGTGAGCTGGAGAGATGCTCTCACAGCAAATTCTACCTGATCTCTCCAAAGCCTTCCCAGCAACTGACACATGCTCCTCTGCATCTGCTCTGCTCTGCCTGAGAGCATGCAGGCTGTGTTGTTGCTCTGAACGTAAGCAGAAGCGTGGAAACAACAAGATGGTGAAAATGCGTATACAACACTGCAGAAATTTTATCCTGAGGGATTATTACGGTGCTTTTCTCAAAGCAGGGACTTGGTCTGAATTTTAAAAATTCCTACTGAAGTAGGACTGCTCAAATCTAAATAATTATAATGACAGATTATAAATCCATGTGGAGATCTGAACACATAAAGATATTGTAAGATATGTGTTTGATTGGCTTGTCTCCAACTAATGTCATGTTCCTAGCATTCACTTAAGTTTATTGTTCTCTGGATGTCTCTCTCTCATTTTTTTTATGATGAGGTTCCTTTTTCATAACCTTTGTTATCTAAAAGTTAGGTGCCCAATTTAAGCAAGTCATCAGTCTCCTAAGGTCCTTTTTAAGTTGGTAAAGATATCGTCCTCTAAAGATGCCTTAATCCCACCTGTTTCACAGAGGGGTCTTGAATGGCCAAGCTACAATAGATGCCAGATTTTCAGGTAGTAAAACTGGAAGAGAATGCTACTCTCATTTTTCTCAGACATATTTATGCCTTTTATTGTGTTATGCAGCATTATCTCTAATCTGTTGGAGATTTTTCTTTGTGNTAAAGATATCATCCTCTAAAGATGCCTTAATCCCACCTGTTTCACAGAGGGGTCTTGAATGGCCAAGCTACAATAGATGCCAGATTTTCAGGTAGTAAAACTGGAAGAGAATGCTACTCTCATTTTTCTCAGACATATTTATGCCTTTTATTGTGTTATGCAGCATTATCTCTAATCTGTTGGAGATTTTTCTTTGTGATTTACTTCCTTCTGGGGCAGCTAGTCTATCTGTAAATATGGGATTTTCGGTAATACTGCTGAATGTTTAACCACAATAATAAACCTGTTCCAAAGGAAGGATAACTTCCCAGGAAAAGGAAGGACAACTTTCCAGGAAAAGGAAAGGCTTGCACACATCACTGCCTATCTGCAATGCAAAGCTTCCTGTGTTTTCTTGGTCCACGTGCCTATTCACAGAATGGCAGAAGCACAGAGTAGCTATCCCCCAGCTCAAAGCAAAGTTAAAAAGAGCAGTCTCCTGTCCAGTCATGCTTTGAGTAACCTCAACATCTATGAAGAAAAGTAATAGTTTCTTCAAGGATGTATACATTACTGGAATGCCATCTGAGTTGACAACAACCAAATTACTCTCACTGACCCTTTTGACACAGTGCAATTATCTGTTGTCTTCCATGTTAACTTCATGTTGGGCAGGACCTTCATTTAACATTGTATTCAATGACAGGGGCACACTTGAATTTGTTAACTAATCTCAGGCATTGAGCAGATCTTTGCCTATCAGCTGCAAGTCCCTGCTGTGCTGTGTTTTGATTTTGCAATTCATTTAGAGCTCATGTCATGAAAGACATTAGAGCATCCAAAACAAAACTAAATTTCACTTGAAAACACTCTTCATAACTTTCCAAAGTTTTATGAAAAGTGAAGAAATATATCTTATTTATCCATGCACTAGGGAAAGTAATAATGTTAATTGGGTATTGTAAATAATATCAGTTATAACTTAGGAAATAATG
Source organism: Steatornis caripensis (assembly GCA_013398225.1). NCBI lineage: Eukaryota > Metazoa > Chordata > Aves > Caprimulgiformes > Steatornithidae > Steatornis > Steatornis caripensis. The sequence goes on from VZSC01011845.1 coordinate 743,306, forward strand.
ATTTGTGTGTGTGTGTATGTGTGCAAATTCTCACACAATGAAATATGATTTACATGATACCCGCACAACAAAACATAACTCGTACCAATTTATTTTTAAAATTTTGTATTCTGCTTCATTTTGCTAATTGCTAATAAAGTTGCTAATAAAGTAAAGCTACTAATATTACTGTACTATTATAAAAATCTAACACATATAAGAATATGTTTTCCTTATTCATAGAGACTAATTAGAGACTTCCTTATTCATATTGGGCCCAGGATGTCCCACATAATTCATAAGGACTACTGTAATTCAAATGTACATTGGCTTAATTTTGTTATGAAATATTGACAACAATTTAAGAGGACTTGGTAAACCTTGCTGAAACCAGATGTTGCATTTTCCATTAATAGAAGGCACACTAAAGTGTAGGAGATTCAGATGGCATGGCACGAGATTTAGGTCTTTGAATCTGGCCCCAGAGTTGAAGAAGCAATTATATATTCATCTTAGGGAGAAATTGGTTTGCACATCTGCCTTCTGGAAGCTTCTAAGCAGTCCAGCTGATTTGAATGCACTGGTTAATAACATCATAACATATTTCAAACAATCCCTGTCAAATTATAAAACATTGTAAATAAATCTAGATTTATAGAAGAAGCAGTACCCTCTCAGCATGACCCCTAAAATATATCTGAGCATTTACACTCGTGCCTTCTGTTCCTTCTGTAAGGCTACCACAGAGCATTAGGAGAAAAAGATAAGCTGAATTGCTATTTGTTCCTTTCAAGATCTCTTCAGTTATTTCAAGGCTTACCTTGGCAATCCACAGAAAGAGTTGTCTAGTTGATGAAGCTTCCTGTGTTGCCAAGAGAGAGACACACATAGTAAACAAACGACCTTGTTTAATTTAGGCATTAAAAACAGGATGAATTTGCCTGAAGAGATGTCTTGCATCTTAAAGAAGGACCTTTACACCAGACATCTAGCTTTTAGACGTCAAAAGTGAGCTGATATGAATCAAAAACTCTAAAATACAAGATAAATTAGCAGATGAAATATTATGCTTCTTTCCTATTGATCATGTTCACACAATTTGATCAATACAGAAAACATGCACATTTGTTTTCAAGCTATGTCTTTGAGCAAAGCCAGTAATCCATAAATTACATATGATAGTCAAAACTGAGTATAAACATGACAGCTAAGGTTGCATTCCTCCCAAACTTGTTGTGCAGATGAACACTAATCCATACGGACATCACAGCACAGGACCATCAAGAACTCCAAAAGAGCCTCAGTGTGTTCCTCTGCTCCATGCAGGGGTGACTGGGTCTTGATCATTCTTGTCAGATGTTTGCCTAAGCAGTTCCCAAGGATCTGCAGTGCCAGAGTCTCAACAGCTTTCTCGGGCTGATTTATTCCAGTGCTACACTACACAACATCAGAAAATCTTTGCTAGTATCTAATCTAAATCTTCATGCTAGTTCAAACAAATTACTTCTTGCACTATCTGCCACTGGCACAGTCAAGTTTTTCACTTCCTCCAGCAGTCTTTTACCTATTTGGACAATGTTGCATGCATCTTCAGTATGCTTTAATTTAAATGATCGTTCAACCTTTATAGATCATGGTTTCCTGACTTCTTCAGTGCTCTTTCAAGGGTTCCACTCAGCTAGCTGATCCACATATTTCTTGAAGGGCAATGCCTGAAAATAGAGAGCGCTGAGTCCTTATTAGTGATAATCAGAAAGAAGTAATTACTTAAGTGTCTTGCACACTGCATTTATTTTATATGTGCCAGTATAATGTCAACTCTTGTCCTAGGCCTGTATATGAAGACTGAAAATTTGAAGACTATAATGCTGATGAAGATGAAGCTGTTCAAAAAGTAGCCTTATTTTTTCTGAGACCCGTCATTTTTGTAGTATCAGTAGCTATCTAGCAGCTAATGCAGATATTAGTAGCTAGATATATTAAAAAAATGCAACCATGGAATTGCCATTCCAGAAACAAGTTTAGGGTTTAGATACAGCTGAATATCTGTTCTTTGGTTATGATGACTTGACAATGAAGCCCAATACATGTTTTTTTATGTTCCCTTATAGAGCAGATGAGTCCTAAGCATTAGTAATTCAAGCATCTCTGCAGTGTTCTGCTTGGTATCGTGAACTGTGGCCAGGGCTCACTTTCTAAATGGAAGTGTGCTGCTACCATAACTGCTGCTGATGTTAGCTGCCAGACAAGCTTAGCTTTAGTATCTCAGTTATAGTGATAGTAAAAAAGATCAGAGTCCAAATGTAATGAAGTACCTATATATGAAGTATGTAAGTGGCTAATATGAAATAAGTATCAAGACAGAAGCCCTTCACTTGGACCTTGCAGATTTCTCTGTTTTGTTGATAGTACTTTCGACCTTTGAAGGATTAAAGAATCAGTTGCAGAACCACCTCTTTGCCAGCTCCTGCTCCACCTTCAGACGCTACCCAAACCAGCTGTGTCTTCCCCCCCAAACACCCCGGTCAGAGCTTCTGTAGGTGTGGTTGTGCTTAAGCACTCCATGGCCACTGGAGTTTGAAGCTGGTGCTGTTATGGCTACTGCTTCTTCTTGAGCTCATGAGAGTAAATGTAATGGCATGTGGTGTTCTTATTGACTAATGGAGCTGGCCAAGATGTCCTCCTTCTTTTTTCTGTACTCCCCAACAGAAAATAAATTTGACAAGTCCATACTTGGAGAGATATTTTAAAGGTCCTTTTTGAGGAGACATGGCTTCAGATCCTCACCGGAAAAAGAAAAAATATTGCATTTGCCTCCTATAATTTTGGTGAACAAGTTTTTATTTCCTTAGCTTTTTTTTCCCTTCCCCCCTCTCCTAAAGGCTAACAAATAAAACATTTGGAATGTTGGGAAAGAAGTAACTTTGGCTATTTTAAAGTTAATTATTTGGACATTTACAAACATTTAAGGTGAAATTCAACCCAAACTTGCAACTAGTTTGCCTATTCTGAAAATGTTGGTGGGTTGGTTGGGTTTTTTGCATGTAAATAATATGCTTTTGAAAAAAGATGCTCTCTAACCAAAAGAGCTGTTAAGGTCTCACAGAAAAAATGCAATATGCATTCTCTTGCCACTGCTGCAAAAAAGAAATTTTATCTTCAGCCACCAGAAGGACAAGAATGAAGGAGTGGGATGGTTGATGTGGTTTCCTAAAGGGACATGACGGTTCATGAGGTGTTGGATTATACGCACAAAGGTGATTTTTATAACGCTTGGACACAGTAGTTGAGCTCGTTTTTCCCAAAGGTTCTGCAAGGATGAAGCAGCATCAGCTTCCCAGGCAGCTGAAGCTCACATAAGACTGCACTGAGGCTGAAGAAGCAGTCTTATCCTCTTCCAGTTCTGGCATGGTGTTTCTCTCGTGTCTTGCTCTGACATTTGTCGTCCCACAAAAGTGATTTGAATGCGGCTGACTCACTGATCTGAGAGAAACACAGGTCGGGGTTTTTTTCTTTTTTCTCAGGGCTAGTTCCATGTTGGTTTGCCAGGCTCGTCCTCTCCACAGCTCCATAATTCCTAGAGTTTTTCGGCAGATTTGCTGTCTTAGACTGGCTTCAGCCAGACATAAAACTAGAAGGGGAGTGATAAAAGAAAAAGTCCTTTTTGAGAAATGAATGGATGTCAAGAATGGGCAGTTGATGCTGGTAGCATTGCACAGTGAGGCAGTGTGTTGGGTCTGTGTCAGGGGGCTTTGGTAGCAGGGGAAGGGGCTACACGGGCCGGTGGCCCCTGTAAGAAGCTGCTCAAAGCTCCCCCAGCTCCAAGTTGGCCCCACCTCAGGCTGAAGTCGGGCCATTTAGAGATAATGGATGCACCTCTGTGATAGCATATTTAAGGAGGGGACAAAGGAGCAGTCTTGAGACCTGCAGCAGATGGAGGAGGGTGATGTGAGGGAAACACCTGTGTAGATACCGGGAGTCAGTTAGGAAGAGGGGGAGGAAGTGGCTGGAGCAGAGATTCCCCTGCAGCCTGCGGGGAGAGGGCAGGCTGTGCCCCTGCAGCCCACGGAGGATCGTGGTGGAGCAGCCCAGGAAGGACCGTGGTGGAGCAGAGAGGGACCTGCAGCCCATGGAGGACCCCACACCAGGGGAGGTGCCTGCCCCTGAGGCAGAGCATGAGCCTGGGCAGCGCATGCTGGGTCAGTGCGCTGCTGAGGGACTGCACTGCATGGGAAGGACTCACATCAGAGGGGTTCATGAGGGACTCTCTGCTGTGGGAGGGACCCCGCGCTGGAGCCCTCCCCGCCTGAGGGGGAAGGAGCAGCAGAGACAATCTCTGGTGAACTGACTGCACCCCCATTCCCTGTCCCCCTGCGCCGCTGAGGGGGGAGGAGGTGGAGACACCGGGAGAGAAGGGACTTGAGCCCGGGAAGGAGGGAGGGGTGGTGGGGGAAGGGTATTTATTTGTGTTTTAAGATCCGGCTTTTCCTGTCTCCTTATCCTACTTTGCTTTGATTGATAACTGATTAAATTGAATATTTTCCCCAAGTTGAGTCTGGTTTTGCCCGTGACCGTAGCTGGTGAGTGAACCCTCCCTGTCCTTGTCTTGACCCACCAGGTTTCGTTACATTTTCTCCTCATCCCAGTGTCTGCAGGAGGACTGAGTGAGTGACCGTATGGTTCTTTGTTTCTGGCTGGACCTAAACCACGACAGGCAAGGACACGGTTACCTGTTTCCTCCCTGCATCAGTCTGTCAATATCTCCAAAAAGGCAGCGCATCCCCTTGGTTGTGTCATAACTATGTGGCTTTTTGTGTTTGGATAAACCCCAAGTCAGACTAAAAATAGACATTATTACCCTTTCCTAGCAACAAGTCAGGGTATTTGTTTAAATGCTGCAGTTCTGCCTGAGTACCTCATATTAAAAAATATAGAAATGCATTCTCCAAGCCCCTGGGATAAGCTGACAAATAGCAAGTTTGCCTTTCACATTGCTATTCCCCATAGNGTTTGGATAAAACCCAAGTCAGACTAAAAATAGACATTATTACCCTTTCCTAGCAACAAGTCAGGGTATTTGTTTAAATGCTGCAGTTCTGCCTGAGTACCTCATATTAAAAAATATAGAAATGCATTCTCCAAGCCCCTGGGATAAGCTGACAAATAGCAAGTTTGCCTTTCACATTGCTATTCCCCATAGTGGAGTCATTCAGATTTCCTCTTCCTAACAGGTGGGTCCTGCAGGGACACCTATAAAAGACTCAGACTTACTTTATAATCTTGCATAATTAATGTGATTCACTACAATGCTTCTATGAGAATTCATAGTTTTTGCAGCTGATGTATCTTTATAAACATATATGTAATTTTTCAGTGTCTCTGTCCACACGTTTTTATAGCTTAATCAATCATGAACAATACTAGAAGTATAATATTGCTATTCTTAAATTAATCACCATATTATTGTTCACATTCATCCAGTACTTTTTGTACTCAAACTTTAACATTATACCTAAACAATAGCAGCTGTTGCTATGGTATTGTTCTTGCTTATAGAAGGACATTGTCAACCATAAGCTATATTTTTAACGTTCTCAGCTAGTAAGGAACAAACACCTCCTCCCTTTTTTGATGTGTGCAAATGTATTATGTCTCTTGATGGATATTGTTAATTTGATTTTTAGGGCTAGAGTGGTTCCAGGACTGATGAATAAATTTGCATAAATATTCAGTCTTGTGCCGGTCATGGATGGGCTGTGTTGGTTATTAAAATAATGAGTTCTAGAGAAATCACTCAGTGTTAAAGAATCTCTCCCTATACACTTTCTGCCATGTGTATTTGTTATTTGTATTCTGGTGGCAGGCACAACAAGCTGGATGCTGGCTACACTTTCAAGTTGAGTCTGTCTGTAAAGGAACAGAGCTCACAATCAGACTCCTGCATCCTCGGCACAGAGAGTTTCCAGTATTTGGACAATCATTTTGGAGTCAATGTTTTGATTTAAAATATCAGACTAAAAAAATACTCTTTGAAACAGAAGGTGACACACATATTCCACAAATGTAACCTTAAGAAAAGAATATTCCCAGTTTTTACTAGCTCTTCTCATGCTCATCTAGAAGACTTTATTTTTCAGAAAAGACAACTGTAACAATGAAATCTTTGACTTGGAGAAGGTTTTCTTTTCTTCCTATGGTAAGTGTCCTTTTTCAATGCATTCATTAATAAAAAAGATCATCATCTAAAACATAAAAATAACTTCCATATTTTTGGACTTCATACGCCAAATTATAAGTGCAATGGGAAAAAAACTCAAACAGAAGGGATTTACTAGTTACTAAAGCTTGGGGCCAGATTGAACTGTTAGGCGTATGAGCATAAATTTGGAGTTGTACTTTGAAGAGTGATCAGATTACTCTAGATTTATGCTTGGCTACTCAAGATGAGCATCTGGCCAAGGATTTATTTCTGTAAGAACATTTTTGTAACTAACACTGTCAATAAAAAGAAATACCAAAAATGAAAATGTCAGGCTGTCCAAGTTTTGATAAATACCTTGAATGACTAAATCTTTTTATCAGACATTCTTTATTTTGAATTAGAGAGGACAGAGACCCATGATAGACTCCAGTCTGCATTTGATTTTCTTTCAGGCTATACCATAAATACTGAAAGAGTAATTTAAAACAATGCCCGCTGTTAAACTAGAACCTTCCACCCTCCTTTCCCTGTGAAGATATTTCCTATTATCTATATACAAAAGGTGGAGCGGCAATTGTACAAAGATTACCTATAGCGAGGCTAGAGATGCACCTTTTCTGTAGCAAGTCATTTTGTATGAATAATTTTTACTAGGCTAATCCAGTAATATGTCTGCAGGATCATGTCTGAAATTATTTCTTTAATCCTTAAAAATTTCCTTAATAGATAAAATTATTTCTTCAGTACATAAAAAATACAGCAATTTCCTTGCTCAGTTTCCAGGTTCTCTCTGTGTGATCGTTTATATTACACCATTATAACAAAAATCCTCGCTGCTGGATTCTCATACCAACCGACTCATATTTGCATCTACACTTTTAGTTGGACAAAACTTTTATTTCCTCAAGCTGACAAATGTTTGTGTGATCTTTTTATTCTCTCTTTCCTTGACATTAGAATTTGTGTTCCATTCATGTCTGTTTCAGGAATTAACCATAGTCTTGCTGTGATTTTCTTCTTAATACAAACATTGCAATTAAATATCTAATGTCGAGCTGAAAACTACTCATAACTGCACAGCCCTGCCAGGGCATGTCTGAAACATATGGTGTTCCCAACAACTCAAGTGTAAGGAGCAGCTCCTTAGGTTTGCCAGTTTCCATTAAGAGGATCCGCTCTTAAGTTTATTGTTATCATCATGACAGAGGTTTTTAAGAGTCACTGTTTCTGTTAAAGATACAATCACAGAGGAATTAATTAGCTCTGACAGAAGTCAGTTTGACAGTGCTACTCAAGAGAATAAGATAGTCAAAAGGAAAACGATGACAACAGACACGGTAAGATTATTCCTCTTACAAAGCGTTAGAAAAACTTGTTCATTGGCGCATAAATGAACCAGGAAGTTTTCAACCTCTTGGATGTAAAAGCTAAGCATATAACATGTCATTGCCACGCTGAGCAAAGCCTGAATATTTTAATAGTCCATTCACAACATGATGGTTTAATGATTGGCAGAGAAACAAAGAACACAGAAAAATACTTCTGAGAATTAAAGGATCAAAATGATTTGGCTCTGGTAAAGTAAACAAATACTTTAAAATTTGAAGGGGAAAGGAGGATCAGAAATAAGGAGAAACTCAAACATTAACCTGGAGGAAAACTAGGAAAATATGTTCTTTCTTTCCTTGTTTTCTTCAACTTGTAACTCGGTTGAAGGAGACTTCAAACTTTATTTCATTTACTTTGGTTTTCTAAGCCTAATAAAGGATGCTATATAAGCGACAGCTTTTTCATGTGGGGTTGTTTTATATCTACAAATGATTGTTTCTGTACACATGATGACTGAATTGCAGCATACGTGCAGTGCAACTGGAAGTTTCTTATACCTGTAATAATTGCACTTTTAAAAGTTAGTCTCAAATACTTTCAAGAGGGAGTAACAGTTGATCATAGCACAAAACAGACTCCAATCAAACTTACCTTTTGGCAAGGGGGCTGTAAATGACATTGCAGTTAAAAAGCCCTATGATTACCTTGTGCTCTGTTTTCAGATGGTCTGGAATTCATTTAGTATGAGCTGATTTGGAGTCAACCATAGATGCATGTCCCTTTCAACAGCAATGTGTCTTGCACAATTCATGCCCTCAAGCTTCTCTCATTGAACAACACAGGGAGAGTTTACCCTGTCATTCTTTAGTTCCATCTTAATGCCTGTTGTGGGAAAACAACCCTGGAGAGCCATTGATATTTCCTATATTTCTCTGGAGATCTGCTTTCTTATAATTACCCCTTTATGCTAAGTTTGAATCTTACAAAAATTGTATAGTTTTGCTTTCATTTCTGTGCTACCAAGAGATTTCTAGGCAAAATGAATACCTTCTAATTTTAAACTCTTGCAATTGACTTATTCTGTTAAGTGAGCATCTCAGATGCAGTGTGCTAGGAAGGGCTGCACCCAGTACACTACAGGTCACTTATCCTTAGGGTCTAACTCTTGAAACAAGCATCTTAGCTTTGTTTTGTGCAGATGATGAGCTGCCTCTGACTCTGAGCATTCATGGGTCACCAATGCAATCTCAGGTAGTCCGATCCTTGCCACTGGGTGTGCTGTGCCAACACAGATAACAAAAGTATCCCAGAAGAACAAGCCAGCAACCGCGTAGATAACTAATAACCCACGTAGCAAGGAGTGCTATTCAGGGAAAGAACATTCAGAACACAGACCAAAATGACTCTAAGCAAAGGCTGGAGTCATCTCCTGTACAGAGCAATCAAACCATTCTCAGCGAGAGGTCCTCTAAGCCTTGCAGGGGTGGCAGTAAGGGCTGGATATGTGGGTGGTGCTGAGAGGGTAATTTGTTTCTCACCAGGACATCAGAGTGAAGAATATACGCAAAGCAGATAGTAACACTGGTCTCAGCTGTAGATTTAACAGCAATTATGACGGCTGGCTTTGTTTCTGATAGGTATGTCTCTGCCCAGGAGCGTTAACTCTTCTTACGCATCCTCTTTTAGCTGCACTTAGTAGCAAACTATCTTTTTTCTCCTTAGGAAAGAATGAAGTTCTTCCTAAAAGTGTGTTGACTTGCACTGTATGTTATGGTGGGTTTTTGAAGGATTTTTCTACAGCATAATGCAGGAATATTTGAATATGAATCTGATTTTTTCCAATTTTGGGAGTATTTGGATCTCAGCTCTGCATAAATACTTTGTGAAACACTGGATGGCAGAAAATTACTAAAACCAGACTTTTTTTTTTTCCTAAAACTATTACAGATCAAATTACAAGTTATGAGTGGGAAGGAAGGAAGAGGGAAAAGAAAAACAGAATTATGATATTAGACCTCTGAAGAAAGTGGAGCGTTTCTGACAGAGAAAGCGGAGGAAGTTTACAGATAAGTTAATGTAAAAAAAGAGAAAAGATTATTATTGGATGTTAGTTTCTTTGTCAATATGTGCTTTAGTTGATCAAAAAAATGGTTTGCAGACAGAGGTTCTTAAAAAGATAGGTAATATTGATCATAAAAAATGAATTTCTCACATATAAAGAGTGGCTTTGGTCCAAAAATCAAATTGAAAATTAAATAATAGAAAGCAGTAATATAGCAAGATAATTGCCAATATGTTCAGATGAGATAGCAGATAAGAGAAAATTATTAGGTAAGAAAATGACAATAGTATATAGAAAAATACTTTTTTAAAAGTCACTATTTTTATTGTCTACAGGGAATAAAACCATCTTCAGAAAAATATCAGATTTTCTGGCATAAGAATTAAATAATGGCTAGATAACAAAGAGCTTGCATAAAGACTTATTTAAATCCTACTGCACAGAGAGAAAGCATAAATATATTACTGTCATCCACAAAGCTAAAAATTATTTGTCTCTAATTTCTGTCAAGATGCCTTTAATTGCCAGCATTTAGTGGTTTTATCACATTTTTTCCTTAGAATACCTGAAAGCAGATACACATGAGAAGACAGGAAGTCTTCTGGACAGAGCTCTGGATGGAGTTGAGCCCAAACCTGGTGAAGGCATGGTGAAGGTCCAGGCTGCAGCAGTCTGAAGTGGTGTGGCTGGGATGGACCACCTCCTAACAGAGACCAATAGATCTCAAGACAGTGGAGTTCCCCCACCTTGCTGTAGCCACAGATTGTAGCTTTAGCCCATGCAATAGGATTCGTCTCCTTTTCCTTTGCCGTGTAGCACTTGCACCATTAGGGTAGTGCTGAGGCTGCAACTAGATACTGGAGGTCAGGGTTGAAAAAGGAGGCAAAGAAAGGCTGTACCACTGCCTCCCACTGTAAATCTGGCTGTGACACCACACCCAGGTGAGATTAAGTCACCTGAACTTAAGCATCTACATGGGTGCTATGTGTCTAAGCTCCTTTTGTAGTCAGCGGAGATCCAGCGAACATTCAGTAGAATATCTGCCTAGGCTTTGTTGGCTGCACTCAGGTTTCATTGTATGGACTGTAGCATATATTAGCCTGAACACAGGCTCTTCTAGGGCTGTTTTGGATGCTTTGTGTAACCCTCCATCAGTGTGTCAACTTGTTCAAGTAAGTTTAACACATGTAAGCAAGGGACAAATTTTATTGTCAAATGTGAGCAATAATTAGTTGGGACTAATGAGTTCCTGAATCCTGACTATGCTCCCCATCTCCACTAAGCTAGCAATGAGTCTTTGCTGACCAGCAATCGTAAGTCAGGAAGGAAAGAGTGTACCTCTGCTGTCCCCTGAATGGGCTGATCCTTGTTTCTGAGTTGCCATCTTCTGACTCCCAGCTGTTTCACTAAAGCTTCTATATGTTTTCCTGTTTGCATTTTTTCTCTTGAGTTGTGGTCTATGCATATTCTCATAGTTCTTCCTTATAACTTAGCAATATCCTCAGAAGACTGAGCTGATCTTATGCAGTGGGGCTTTGTCAAACCAGACCTGGGGAGCACGTAGACAGACAGCTGAGAAGTTAGGTAGGAGGAAGGAAACACAGGTGACACAGGACATCCACAGAAGACATGCAGACATGGCACTGGTCCTACGGGGAATTGCACCCTCTGGACTAGCAGTTGAAGGCCAGGCAGGGCATTGGACATGGCTTTAGATGTCAAGTTGGTGGCAACCGAATCAAGTCCTACACAAGGTAGATGTAAACACTTAGCACACCTGTAGAATGGATCCATGTGGATGTTTAAATGTAGAGATCTTAATCTTAAACTGAATCTTGTGCTAGGTATTTAAAACAGCCACCCAAATGCTCAATAGCATAAATTGGGTGAGATGTGTTCAGGCCATAGAGAATAAGAGCATGATTTTGCTGTGAGGAGCCTATACTCCAAAGCCATTAACTCAATCCAAATGCACCACTTGTTGTCTGTTGCATTAGACAGTGCTTTACTTAATCTGTGTCATACTCTGCCTATTTAATGTATTCAGGCTATTCATATATCAAACTAGCATTTGCACAGATTTTCTAGGATAATATGGAGTCATTCCAATCCAGGCACTGTAAGATGATTTGCTGTCTCTTTCTGACTCTTTCTTGTCTTCCATAGCTCTGGCTTTTTGATTGTTTCTAGTCAAACCATGTTTGCTTTTTTTTTTTTTTAGAGTGTCTCCTTACTGTAAGGTTACCATTTATGATGTTTGCAGCTGGCAGTAGGTTCTCCAGCCGCTAAAAATCCATACCGAGTCAGATGTTGGATGCAATGGATGTAGACAAAGCATGTAAGATGGACAAAGTGGATGTTGTAATTGTGTTCTTGTCCCAAATATAAAAAGTGGGTTTTGAACAGAAGCTAGGTGAATACTGTAGGTTCCTATGACAGTGAATAGAAGAATACTCACAGGGAACGTGTTGCACTCATGCATTAAGGCTCAGCGCATCTTTGTACTGAGTCGGGAGGAAACTGCTAACCATTGCATACTGAGCTTGACTAATTTTATGGACTGCATTTCATAAGGGCTGATTTCTTTGCCAAACAAAACATAAATATAAATGTAACTCTCCAAGTTTACTAGCTCAAGGACCTGAGGTGAGCCCTTTAATTGTTTTGTATAGATTGCTTGGATACTTAATAAAACACTCTGGCATAGCTGCAGCTTCCAATTTCTTGCAATTGAATGGACAACAGTGAGTACTTAAACAAAACTACAGGGCTTCTTATGCGAAGAAGAATAGCCAATAACAGTGCAGAGGCTGTTTGTCTGTAAACAATGCTTTGCTAGCATCGTGTGTGTTCGTGCTTATACTGGATCCAGCACAGAGATGTACCTGGAATGGATAGTCTATCTGGGGATTTGGGGGTTTCAGTATCAGTCTGAGTGCGTGCTTCATTAGTTTTCAGTAGCATTTGCTTTGTATTGTATTATACTGGCAATGGTATTGTCTGCAACTTGTTTTGTTCTCACTGCAGTACTGTCTGTGTACTCAGGTTCCAGGGCGAGGAGCCTGTTCAAGATCTTTTTTGGTTTTAAAGTGTGTTTCCTCCCATATTTGTCATACATGACAGAACACTGCTTACAATATTTCGACCTTTCTTATTTGGGAACCTATTTGTATATTAGGGATGTAATGAACAATTAGCAAGGAAATAACTTGTCATAACAAAGTGAGTGTTTCGGGTTTTTCTGTCTTGTCTAATTTTCAGGAAATAAAGGATCAAAGGTAGAGTGTGGGGCAGCATAATTCTAATAAAATACCTTTTGCTTGGTTTTTGGGGGGGGAGGTGTTGGGGGCCTTTTTTGTTTGTGTTGTCCCACCAGAAACACTGATATATCGTGGCATTCCAAATCAGTGTGTAGGATTTTCTAGATCCGTGCAGAGATTTTTAAAGAAGTTAACACAGAAAGTCAGAAAAAAAAGAGGATTTGTCATATCATAAAGGTGAATCAGAAGTTGGCTATCCCAGCCAAACTTTGCAGAAAATTTCTTCCATATGACCAATTTGCAAGGTCCACTTTAGAAGAAAGTATACAGAATCTTGAAAGGTGTTGGTAAGTGATGGCAAAAGCGAGGCTTTTTCTCCCTTATTTTTCCTTTATATACCTTATGCTATGTTCTAGCAGTGAAACTAATATGGCGAATCTCATGAAGGGATTGAGTAATTGAGAATGCAGCAATGCAAAATACATTTCCACTGTAATATAACTTATTTTAGATCCTGGCTGTTATCCAGAGAATCACCACAACTTGGCAACAGAGTAGGAAATTTGCATTCTCTGTGACTGAAAGTGAGAAAAATTATTAAGGTTAGCTCAAGACCATTTTGGTAACTCAGAAGACAAAATTGTACTTGTGCCTAAAAACATTGACTTTTTTTGTGTGGAAATCAATAATACTAGGTTTTGACAATATTTTTTCTGAAAAAAACCTGGTTAGTGATCTGTGAATCCAGTAGAATTTTCTGTTAATCTTTATAAAAAGATGATGCCCATGTAGTGTATGGAGCACTGCTGTAAATACTGCTGGTACAGAATCTATACAGGGAAATTCAGGTTCCATAATTCATAAACCTCTCTGAATTTAAAACCTACGTCTTCAGAGGGAAGGGTATAGCTTTAAAATAACTTTCAGAAAATGCCACATGATTAGTAATATCCTAATAAATATTTATGAGCTGCATTCTGAAAGGAGATCACTTTAACATGATACCTCTAATATGCAATAAAAATCGAGTAATTAAGTATTTGCCTTAGGTTTAAATTTATATAAAAGGAACCAATGTCTCTCTTACAACAGAACAATCCATGAATTTGTTCATTTCAATGAATGAGGTTATATTTATGTGTAAGTAAAGTAAGTGAGAGGAAAATTAGTACTTCATATTAAAGAGGATCCTCAATGTTACAAATGCTTTGAATAGATGGCAGAAAATCCATGGTGATAGCTGAAAATGAGGTAGCAATGAGAAGTTCGTTATCAGCACAGGAAATCCTGAAAATACTAAGCGAGTTCTCTTCTAACATTCACGCATCAGAGGGTGACGTCATAGATGCATAGCTTCTAACAAAACGCTTTAATCCCACCAAAACCCCCTTCCAGTCCAACAATTACTTTAAAAAATAGCATAAAGCTATGAGTATTTGTTTCCTGGAAAAAAAATGTATTTAACTTGCTAACGTTAACAAAATTTATATGGACAAGGCACTATTGTAATACAGAGAAAAAGTTCTCAATAACTGTAGCCAGGTTAGGTGAAATAACAAATTGAAGTGTTTGTAGTAAGCTCTGTTAGAGAATCGAGCTACTGTAGGAAGCGAAATTGTTCAGGTGGTACATCTGGAGGGCTGTGTCCTGTTCTGGGCTCCCCAGTACAAAGAGGACATGTATACATAAAATATGGATAAGATAAATGGACTGAAATTTGGCTGGCCTGCGGGGCTCAGAGAACCGTGATCAGCAGCATGAAGCCCGGATGGAGGCCAGTCAGTAGTGGTATACCATGAGGTTTGAAACTTGCACCAGTACTGTATAACATCTTCATTAGTTATCTGGATGATGGAAGCCTCAGCAAGTTTGCAGATGCTACAAAACTGGGAGGAGTAACAGAGTTCAGAGAGATCTCAACAGGCTGGAGAAATTGCCCAGAAGGAGCCTCATGAAGTTCAACAAAAGGAAGTGCAAAGTCCTGCACCTGGGGAGGAACATCACTGTATGCTGGGGACCACCCAGCTGGGAAACAGCTTGATCGAAAAGGACCTGGGAGTTCTGGTGGACAGCAAGCAGACCATGAGCCAGCAGTGTGCTGCAAAAGAAGGCTTGGACGCGTTCTTATAATTGTGAATAGATACCTCTTGGGACACAGTAAAGAAGACAGAGCCAGACTGTTCTCAGTGGGGCCCAGTGACAACACAAGAGGCAATGGGCTAACTTTCCTGATCACTTGCATGTGGGATCTGCTTGCCATGATGTTGTGCAAGCTGGTGGCCCTGATGCCATTTGTGACCGAGTCAAAGCAAACTGATTTATTTCTGCGGGAGGAAGAATAGCATAAAAAGAATTCCATGGTGGATGTCAGAGGTTGTTATTTCTTTAGGACAACCTGTTAAAATAAAATCACAACCTGTCACTGCAGTGAGTTCTGCATAGTATGAAATGCAAAACAATATTGTTTATATTTGGAATATTGAGAACA
>VZSC01011845.1:764933-777045 GCA_013398225.1 Steatornis caripensis
GGGAAGGGAAGGGAAGGGAAGGGAAGGGAAGGGAAGGGAAGAAAATCCTATGTGATTAAGAGCTTTATATATCAATAAAACATGATGGAGGTAAGTAGGTATTGTAAAAAATGAATTGTTTGGATGGGTTTATAAATGCACATTTAAAAAATAAATGTGTGTATAGACCTTGCACATCACTGCACACCTAAATCTTCTTACCATTATAATTTTGAATCTGAAAATAAATCTATACTGTAAGTATCTTCATCAAATCCATGAATAAAAATTTCACCTGCATTTATATTATACAAGAAAAAAGCTCAAGTTAGCCAAATTTGTTTAGTCTGATTTCAAATGCTTCTGACTCTGTTCTAAGAATATGGTAGCTAACTCCCCGTTCTACCTTTTGAAATTATAGTTGAATCAAGCAAGCAAGAGTCAAGTTCTATTAATTTCATTTGGGCCAGTGTTTCACTCTCTAAGCTTAAAAACAGTAGAAATTTTATATTCTCAGTAAATTTATCTTTTGTTTTGAAGGAAAGAACATCAATAGAGTAGGTAAAAGGAGTATTACCCAACCCTGAAGAAGAGGGAACAGTTCATAAGAAAAATGAGTACAGAAGATACTCAGCAACAAAACAAAAAGATTAAATGAATAGTTACATTTCTGTGTACACATACATGGTTAGAAATGTTATACGTATCTGAAATACAATGAACACAATGTACAGAGAAAGATAAGAAGACATGAACAGAGGTTCAATGTACAAACACTTCCAAAATGCTTATTCTGGAGAAGTTTTTGAGTAATAGAGACAGGAAAAGATAGCTCTTGTGCTTTTCCTCATTAGGAACTGCGGACTAAGATTGCCAGAACAGGAAAAGAGAGAATGTGCAGTCCTTAGAACTTTTATTCCTCAATATGGGGACTGTCCTTATATGACAACTTCTGTCCTTCTCATGTTGCCTGAAAAGACTGTACTCTGGAATCTAAATCTTATGTAATTCCCTAACAAATGTTTTCTATTGCCCAGAAACCTGAGAAGTTCATAAGTAAATAAATTGCTGCTTTTCTTCAGGGGGACTGATTGCAATTTCTGTTAAT
Source organism: Steatornis caripensis (assembly GCA_013398225.1). Classification (NCBI taxonomy): domain Eukaryota; kingdom Metazoa; phylum Chordata; class Aves; order Caprimulgiformes; family Steatornithidae; genus Steatornis; species Steatornis caripensis. Next base: position 766,021 of record VZSC01011845.1, read on the forward strand.
CCTGCCTTGATATTCTTTTCATACTGAATGATGTAAAAATTATTGAAGGCACTGAGAGGAAGTGCATCATCTCAGATGCTGGCAGGAGTTAACAGACTAATACAAATAATTATATTTTCTCAAGAATTCTAAAATATAAATTAGATTTGATAAAACAAAGAACAGGAAAAGGGGGCAAAGAAATGGGGAAATAGTAGAAGAGTAACATTGCAAACTAAAATAGACATGTATGATGAATACACCTTGACACTGAGCAACAGTAAAGTTTTTTACATTGATAAATATGATTTCTCTGTAGCATGATCTCAGTGTCTCTTTCCTTGTAAAGGCATCAAGGTGAATTGCTAAAATGCTGCACTAACATCACTTTTCCCTTGTGTCTTCACAAGATCCTTGTTACGAAGATTGTGGGGATTTGATTTTTCGTCTTCATTGATGTCCATCCTGGCTGAATTCACTTAAAATTGAGTATGCTTTTTAGTCTTCTGGCTTTTTTGATGAATATGGTTCCCATTATCCATCCTTATCCTATGTGTATGTTTCTCATAATGTGGTTTAGAGGAATTTTCTGATTTGTTCTCATAACTTCTTAAAATGAGACTAATTGATCTTGCCTGCATATTCGCTGCTTGGGTGCAATTTAGAAATGATTCAGCTGAAGCCTAGTAAACTCTTTGATTTTATTTTTCTTTTTTTTTTTTAATAGTGTACTCTATTATGTTGAAGGTTTGATAATAACAGAATTTCAAATAAAACCCCTAAGCACTTTCCTGGCCCTGAGGCTTTTCTCCCACTACACCTCCTCCAGGAGGTGTACTATTTAAAACTAAAGAGTATTTGTTGTGAATTGTTCCTATGGCTCATAAACTGCTTAAAAATGCAATAGGTCAATGACTTGTGGGAGGGGGGGAAGCAAGAGAATCGATTGCATGGGATTGTGCTAACCTAAGTAAATAGTGGTTTTGAGAGAAAGCAAGTGAGAAGCTCATTCTCTAGAAAAGGAGGGTGCCTAAAACAGACACTCAAGTGAATCTGCTTGCCAAAGTCCCTCAGATACTCTGAGAAAACTGAATCATACCAGAAAGGACCTGGATTCTGTTACTAGCTGGTATGGTAAAGCTTCTCTAGGAGTGATGTAAATATGCTGTAGGATTCCAATGTAAAAGTCCTGCCTTTAGCATGAGCAAAAACTCTGGGGTAGTCATACTAAAGCATGTTATGCTTTGAAGAGTACCCTTCAACTAGAGAGAGGGGACACAGGTTTAGCACTTCAGCAACACAGCAGCAGAATTGTGGAAAGACAGTGAGGGACTTGTGCTAAAGGGAAAGCCACAGCAATCTGGATATTTCTACCCCATCAGAAAGCTGACAGAAATTCCTCTGTGTGAAACAGTGGTGGGTGCAGGAATTCATCAGCTAGCGGTGATGGAACCAGGGAAAAAAAACCCCAGCAAATCTTAAAGTGAAATACATGATTTAACCTCATATGATCACACTGGTTCTAGAATGAAGACAGATCTGGGGTGGAGGAACTCTCTAAAGCCAAAATCAGAATCTTTCTGGTTTAATGTTGCTGACAGCAGAGTGCATTTCATCAAGGAAAGTGCTGACAGAAACTAAGAGAGGTTTTTACCATTTAAAGGTTTTCAGGGGCAAAGCTGATATGGTCCATAGAGAACAATACGATAACAAATGATTTGAAGCATGCTTGACTTTCTCCTCAGCAGTAGAAATTGTGACAGAAGGCAGGCAAAAAACCAGACTTTTATATTTATCCTCTTTGCTATTTGCTGTTCAGTAACTGCCTCAGCTACAACTTTGAAGGGCTCGTATCTTGTAGTTTCTAAGATCAAAATTATTGTCTAATAAACATATAGCCAAGATAACATAATTTCATTAAGTGTTGAGTGGCTGCTTCTTGGGTGGTGAGGACTTCTGATTGTATTCTGATGGACTGTCATTTGATGTACAGCAACAAAGGTAAAAAAAGGTTACATTTATTTCATATGGAAGAGTAGAGGGATGTGTGATGACTGGATTTATGCAGGTAATTAACAGGGTAGTAAGATGACTTGTCAACATCCCTTCAATGATACCAGGAGTTTTTCTCATATTCTCTGAAACTTGATACATATTGTACTATTCAAACAGTCTAATTTTCTGCCTGTGGAAATGAGGGGGCTTTGCTAAGTCTTGGAACAATGACAAAGAAGTTATGACAATCAGCACTCAAAACAATAGGCAGGAACCAAACGCATTACTGCAAATGTTGTTAGCATCAATTTATAGCCATGTTGACTTGGTGTTACTTGTCTAATGTCCAGACTGATTTTCCTAACTATGTAATATGTTGTGCCAGCATGAGCTAAAATCACTTGAGGTTGTTGTTTTTCCCCTTTTCTTACTACTGTGAAGAAATCCAGTACTGTCACCACTGAAATTTGTGCTTTCTAAAATTTTCTCGAAGTCACAACTTAAGTGCAATTAAGTAGACGCTGTCAATGTATCCTGGAGTGAAAGCTGTCTGACAATCTGCTCAGTCTCTAGTTTTGATGAGATATCCACTTCACTCGCATCCACCTGCTACATATTTTCTTTCCTTTAACAAGGCCTGCTGAGTCACATAAAAGATTCAGGCTAAAAACATAAGGTTTATGTCAATTCTGATGTATATTCAAAGCCATATGTAATTACACATATTACAATTGCTCAGCATGACACCAGATGATGCTGGCAAGGACTGTGGTTATGTTGCAGTTCTATGTGAGGTTCCTAACTAATATCTGAGCTTTTATGGTTGCTTCCCAGGAAGCTTACATTCCTTCAGAAATAAAATTAAACTGAATGTTATGGGGTTTTTTAAAAGAAATTTTGAAAGACAAGTGTCAAACTTTTCACCTTGCAGCATGTAAGACTCTTTAAATGAAAAAATTACTGCTTCATTTGGGAAACTACTCATGCACAAAGCTGACACTTTAAACAGTATATCATAGAACGGTTTAGGTTGGAAGGGTCCTTAAAGATCACCTAGTTCCAACTCCCCTGCCATGGGCATGGACACCTTCCACTAGACCAGGCTGCTCAAAGCCCCATCCAACCTGGCCTTGAACACTTCCAGGGAGGGGGACATCCACAACTTCTCTGGGCAACAAGTTCCACTGTCTCACCATTCTCATCGTAAAAAAATTCTTCCTAATATCTCATCTAACTTTACCATCTTTCACTTTGAAACCATTACCCCTCATATCCTAACACTACATGCCTTTGTAAAAAGTCCCTCTCCAGCTCTCTTGTAGGCCCCCTTCAGGTACTGGAAGGCTGCACTAAGGTGTCCCCGAAGCCTTCTCTTCTCCAGGCTGAACAACCCAAACTCTCTCAGCCTGTCTTCATACAAGAGGTGCTCCAGTCCCCTGATCATCTTTGTGTCCTTCCTCTGGACTTGCTCCAACAGATCCATGTCCTTCTTATGTTGGGGTCCCAGAGCTGGATGCAGTACTCCAGACGAGGTCTAACGAGAGCTGAGTAGAAGCTGAGTAGAGGGGTAGAAGTACCTCCCTCAACCTGCTGGTCACACTTTTGATGCAGCCCAGGATATGGTTGGTCTTCTTGGTTGCAAGCACACATTGCCGGCTCATGTTGAGCTTCTTGTCAACCAACATCCCTGAATAATTCTCCTCAGGGCTGCTCTCGATCTATTCTCCGCCCAGCCTGTATCTGTGCTTGGGATTGCCATGACCCATGTACAGGACCTTACACTTGGCCTTGTTGAGCTTCATGTTGTCTGCATGGGCCCACCTCTCAAGCCTGTCAAGATCCCTCTGGATTATATCCCTTCCCTCCAGAGTGTCAACCACACCACACGGCTTTGTGTCATTTGCAAACTTGCTGAGGGTGCGCTCAATCCCACTGTCCATGTCACCAAGAAAGATGTTAAATAACTGTATTAAGATAAGAAACACTCTCTTCTTCATACAAAAAAATCCAACAGCACTCTGATGAGCCTAGGAAAAGAATTAGACTAATAAATTAGAACTGCTATGCATCTGAATAGTGCTTCTGTGCTTGCATTCAGCCTGTTCTATCAAGCAGTAAAATTAGTGTCTTTCTAAAACTCTAGGTTTTTTTCTCCATCTATCTCTCTCATCCAAAGACTCCATCTAGTAGTCAAACTTAGAGAACAGCTGTCCTATGTAGATGGCCTGTACGAATACTATGCCAGAGGTTCAGGCACGAATGGGAAGATAGGGCATGCAAGAGTGGGTATAAAAGATATAGAAGTGAACAACAGCTGACATGCACAAGGAAACAACAGGAAGATTCAACCTTTATTTCTTCCCCTTGTGGTAAAATCCTTGCCTGGTTGAGTGACATAGATTCATGATATTCTATAATTGACTTCAAGTTCCAAACCAGAGGATCAAGGCTACCACAGCACACTGCAAGTTCCTTGTGTTCTGGATCAGGCAGGTTTTCCTCTCCTGGGTACTGGAGTTGGCTTCCTGCTCTGCCCAATGGGCAGTTCAGGATCACTTCCAATGTGCTTGCCATATACCACACAAAATAGTTATCTCACAGGATCACATGAATCACAAGTTATTTGAGTGTCATTGTACATAAATTTGTTTCTGGATCTACGAGGTCTGGCATACAAGAACCACTGAAGTGCCAGTACATCCAAGGAAAACCAAGGAAGCAGTATACCTTAGTAAACCTATTGAGTAAAAGAGGACTGGTTTTGTATTTGTGGGAGGGAAGTGTAGCTCAATTCAGTCAAAAGCATAGTTGAAGCAAAATAAAATCAAATAGATCTGAAGTGTGAAAAACTCTCCCCATCAACTCAGTTTCAGTATCATTTTTTTGAGAAGATGGCATCTCCAGCACTGTCTTGAAACATGTTCTAGCATTATTCAATATCTTTGTGATAAAAGACATATATACAGGTAATTTTCAAAAACTTTTCCATCAGATCTCAGAGTTTTATTGCTGTTTGCCAATGACTATTTACCACAACAGAACTAATGCTTGCAGTGTTGAACTGTCACATTCAAAATCAGTCTATTGCATTGGTGATTCTTGTGGGCATAATTTGTTATGAACATTCTCTTCAGATCAGCCTAGGACAGAAGACCAAGTCTTCACTTCTGGGAAGTTTCATTCTTTTCCACCTAAATATGAACACATACACTCCAGGAAATCTGTTTTTTCCTGCTTAGAAGGGGACCGTTGTAGTGAGACATTATGTGAATGACTACATGTGACTTGTTGTAGTGAGACATTATGTGAATGACTACATGTGACTTGGAGAGTGTTTTATTTGAAAACAACACTAGAAATAAACATCTGAAAGATTTTGATCTACAGAGTACTGCTGAATTCTATGGCTACTACAATCTTGAACCCTATGATTCAATTTACCAATGTAGTCAAATATAGAATCCGGCACTGTAGTTGCCTGCATGTTGGGAAACGATTGTGCAGGCATGCTTCTATGTTAATATTCATGTTTGTTACTCTTTCAGGCTTTGTTGAAGAGCAATCTTGCAGTTAGATTCAGCTGAATTTGTGTATTCTTTGCTATACTTTCAAAAACCATCAATCAAACTTCCTCATGTCTGCTGGCTCATTCTTATTCCAGCCACTTGTCTCACATCTAACAGACAGTGACTGAGGTAGACGTTTATCACTTGGGCATTTTGATTTCATCTGATGTTTAAAATGTTGTTAAAATTAATAAGATGAATGCTAGTGTGATTAAAATGAGTGCTGGTCAAGTATGACATTTTTTATTGCCTATTTAATGTGATGTTCTTCTGGTTGGTTCCATTGATGCATTTAGTACATGATCAAAGAAAACTATTATCATGCATCAATACAAAAAGATCGTATCAGAGGAGGGCTAAAATGTAAAAAGAGGACATAAAAAGTGCAAACAAGGCTAGGCAACAAAGAAAGTGTCTAAAAGCATCTTTCAAATATTATGGGACAAAGGAGGAAGGCCAAAGACCACCTGGAGGTAAAACTACTTATAGTTAGATGTAAGGGGTAACAAGAAGGGATTTTACAAGTTTGATAATGCAAAATGAGTTTTAGAGAAAATGTGAGTCTTTTAAATAGGGAGACAACATAGTGATGGATAATGTGGAAAAGGTCGAAGTATTCAAAGCTGCTTCTGCTTTGATCTTCACAGCCACAGTCCTGGCTTCTGTGCCTGTGGTTTGGGCAGCTGAAGAGCAGCCAAAAATGGAGAAATCCAAGCTACATCTACCTCAGTGAATTTGATTGTGCCAGAGATCATTCTAAGAGTGTCACTGTACAAGTGAGATCAGATCTGGGGAGTGCTCTTTGGCACATAGCCTTAATGTAGACCTCTGAACCCCAAACTGCTGGAAGTCACCATTTCATGAATGGGTATTTACTTGTCTCACAATTGAGCTTTGTGGTGACAGCAATGAAAGTGCTGTCTTGCAAAACTCGTTCAATAGTGAATTATGTAGTATATCCAAGAAAATTCAGTTCCTGATCTCCTTACTGAGAACTGCAACCAGCTGAGGTGATGATAGTAAAGAAAATAAATTGCTGTGAGCCAGAAGTGTGATCAAGTTTCTCTTCTAGAAACTGTCAAATTTAACAATTTCCATTACTAAAGAGGGAGAAGCCTGTTACTCTCTTTCTGAGAGTTTTACAAACAGATTATCTGTAGATTGCCATTGAAATGGATTTCTAATTTCCAGTTAATTACATGATTCAGCTTAGTAGGCTTGCTTATGAATGCAGCAAATTAGCGAGTTAAATGAAAGTAAAATATGAGGACATGTATGTGTGGAGGTCTGAAGAACAGTGGATGGAGGAAAGACTTGTAGCCTTGACTTTCAGTCTGTACTCTAGAATTTGGACTGCTGCTGACATAGGCTTAGTCACTTCCACTTCCTACTCACATTTCCTGAACAATATAAAGGCAATGAGCTCATGATCTGCTTTGCAAAGTGCTTTGAGATATACTGATGAAAAGTGCTAGCATGCAATGCGTTATTATCTTTCTCGATGACCAGAAAAGCTTGTGAGATTAACCTGGACAGCTTTCAAACAAGTCTTTTCATGATTTAACGTGATTGTAGTGAAGCTGACAATGATTATAATGAAGATGGACTTCCCTTCTCAAGCTCAAATCACCATGAAGTATTATTACAATTTTTACAGAAACTGAAATGATCCATTTGAATAAAAGACTGTGGCTTGCTAAGATATGTATTTTATCCTTTCCTTTCTTTCTCTCTTTTTATTTAAAATTACTTCATTTAAAAGAGAAATTCTGATTTGTGTGGTATAATTGTGCTGTTAGCAAGGAGTGTTCCTCTTTCCAGCTTAATCCTACTAGACCTAAGCAGCAAGGCATCATATATCCTCACGCTAAATAGAGGTCATTTTTGGTGCTGCAGGGCCATATGAAACCATGCCAGCCTCTATGTCCCCATGGTGTTGCTGTCACAGTCAGAAACAGCTGCTATAGAAATTTTGTGTTGGAAGTTGTTTCTCATGTCTTCTTTCTTATTTACCTGCCAGTTAAATTCTGTCCTTATTATGCTTTTTAAAAAAATTCCTTTGAAAAGCTAATTTCTAGGCAAAGAAAATGCAATAGGTGTAATTTCTTGGTATTTTAGTGATGGCTTTTATACAGTCCTATAGAGAAAATTTTTCTCTCAACTTGGTAAAGAATTTTAAGGTGTTGAAGAATTTTGTATTAGAAATGGCAATGGCAACAATAGGTCTTATTGAATGAAGAGATTAGTGAATGGGGCAGAGCTTATTGCTTGGTATTCTTCAAGAACTCATCTTGCTACAGATCTTATCAAAAGTTTTCCTTAACATTCTGCTGCAAAAAATTAGGAATATGTTGACGACTGATAAAGACAGAAACTCAGAACACTATTTATATAGTGGGGAACTGAATCAGCATAGGCATAACTGTTGCAGGAATGGAAGGAAAACAGTTGTATGGTGATCATGATAGGGCTTGATAAGAATTTATGTTAAAATTAGCAAGCTTATCAGTTTGAAACGATGAAAAGTCCAGTAACGGTATTTGATCCAGGATGTCTATGAGTGGCTAAGATGAAAAAATTGTAGAAAACCCAAAGCGATACTAAGATAATTTCTGGGAAATAATAGCATCACTTTACTCAGCCTTGTAAGATCAATATGTAGAATGCTACAAACAAGGCAAGCTCTGGATAAAGAAAATGGCTACTAAGATAGCAAGGAACAAAGATCCTATCTAGCATGAGGAGATTAAGAGAGCTTTTCTTGTTTCACTTTGCATAAAGTTGTCCCAAAGTGGATATGATGGCTCTTTATGAATGCAGTGTAGCATAAACGCCAAGAAAGAAAATAATTATTTAAACTGAAAGGCAGTACTACCACCAAAAGACCAGATATAAACTAACTATTCGTAATTTTAGGCTAGAGTATATATCAATATTTCAGATTATGTGAACAATGTGGCATGAGGACTTCTTTCCAAAATTTAAAAAGATAGAAGCCAATCAGTTTCACAATAGTGCTAGAAGAGACGCTGGAAATGTTCATATGATTTACATTAAATATATAGGATTATACAATATATGCTATATTTGTGATGCATGAGATGAGACTTAAAATGTCTACACTCTAAGTATATATATTCCTAACCTTAATATTCTAGCTCATGCAATTTAAGTACACAGTAAAATCTTATCGTGCCTTTAATACATGAACTTGCTTAATGGTGTTGCAGTAAGAAAATGTTGGAAACTGGTGTAATACTTTATTTGTATACTTGCCGCATGCTCATTTTGAATGTAAGATTTGCCTGTGTTCTCACATGAGTGAAAGGAAAATAAAGACAAACTGTACTAAAAACTTAGCAAGGAATTTTTGGCTGTAGAATAGAATTGGAAAATTGACTATGCTTTCAATGTTATGGTTTCTCTCTGTTGAAATTCTTTTTTATCAGTGCTCGCTGTAGTTACTAGGGCATAATGAAAGATCTTCTGCAAGATCATTGAAAGGAGTAATTTTATGTGTCAACGCAGGTGAAACCTGAACAATGCCGTTGATACAGCAATTCCTACAGCACTGTGTGGCCCTTTATTTTTTCAAAAATCTAATAATTTTTCTGAGTACGTTTCTGTTTGTTTGTTTGTTTTTAATCTTTATAGCCAGTGAACTATGCAGCTTCTAAAATCCAACTTAAAGACTGCCGAACCAGTGGATCATCATGACTATTTTCATGTGAGGCACTGAAATATGTGATTGTTAGCACACAATTGATGCATCTGTATTCGCAAACTGAGCTGTGGAAAGATCTGTCCTCCAGCACTGAATCCAGCTGGTACAGAATAAATGGTGTCTAAGTTAGAAACCATTAGTAGCCTTTCAGAAAAAACAAAAATACCCAAACTGCATATTAAGACTGGTCCCCAGCCTGTACTAACCTTTCAACTATGCATAGGAATCGTTTGAGCCAGAAAATAATTTGTGTTGGCCCACAAAATGGGCAGGGACCATTCTGTCTATTTGAATGGTGAAAGGCATCACATTGCTGTGCCGAGGACTTGGTCTCAGCTGTGGTTAAAGTATCGATACAGCCAGAGTCTTATAGTCCTGTTTAATTCAGGCTTTTCATGACCTACAGAAGTTACCTAGTGGTTGTTGATTTAAAGTGATTCTTATGTTCCTGATTGCACTACAGCTAAATTTAAACCATCTTCTTAAGAAGTCTTCAAGAACTGCTTACCTTAGCCCTAATGCAGCCTCAAGGATCATTCTCAGCTAAGATCATTCTATTTCATATTAATGACTTCAAATTTTTTATGGTAGCTGGTTCACTGAAACCTCACGTCTTCTGTTGCTAATTGTCGCACCACGTTTACTGGAGTAATTGATTGGAAAATATGACTTGATTGCTGCTGCTAACTTACTTTGTTCTGCAACGCTGCAGTGCTTGAAACATAGCCAATGCTTTTGTCTTCTGGTTTGGATAGTGGTACATTTTTCTTAGGCTGAGTTTAGCTCTCATACACACCAGTATAAGTAAGCAGCTGCACTTACTTAACTCAGTATTTCCTACACCAGTAACACTGAAACAAAGAATGTTTGCAGCGTTTTTACTGCGTGAGGTTGCACTTCTACTAACGAAACATACCACTGAGTTATATAAATTAACCAAATGGTAAATACTGTGAAGTGACACCATTAATGCAATTTCTCTCTTAGTTTGTGTCAGAAATCCCCTACAGGGTTGAATTTGAGTTACACTCCTGTCACTGAATTCTTTGTGCACACAACTAAATCTTTTCCCCTTCACTCTCTTTCCTTCACTTAAAAATGAATTACTTCCCCGTCCTCCCCACAGGTATGTAATCCTGACCATCTGCTTCCATCCACTATGGCTGTGATCTCTTCTTTGACAGAATAAACTCTAGCAAGGGATTGGTAAACCCTTAGTTTATGAGCATCTAACTGATAGCAACATTTTTTATTATCAGCAGCCATTACTGTAATGTGTATTTGTGCTTGTGCTGTTGTCACGCTATGGATGCTTTTAAGGCAAAAGAAAGAGAACTTATAAAACTTGAATTATAAATACTTTTGTCCTGTGTAGGTTCTCTGCTCCCGAGAATATGAACAGTGTTGAATGTAACATAACACATGCAGCCAGGGTATGGGGCAGCATCAGTGCAGTACTTCCAGGAGTACAATTTGCACAACTTGCTGGAGAGCAGCTCTGCAGAGAAGGACCTGGGAGTGCTGGTGGACAACAGGCTCACCATGGGCCAACAGTGTGCCCTTGCAGCCAGGAAGGCCAATGGCATCCTAGGGTGCATTAAGAAGAGTGTGGCCAGCAGGTAGAGGGAGGTGATCCTCCCCCTGTTCTCTGCCCTGGTGAGGCCGCATCTGGAGTACTGTGTCCAGTTCTGGGCTCCCCAGTTCAAGAGAGACAGGGAACTACTGGAGAGAGACCAGCGGAGGGCCACGAGGTTGATTAGG
>VZSC01011845.1:777494-808812 GCA_013398225.1 Steatornis caripensis
TAGCAGGGGGTTTGGACTAGATGATCTCTAGAGGTCCCTTCCAACCCCTACCATTCTATGATTCTATGATTATGAAATTATAAAATAAATGGGTCAAGAAGACACCCCAAAATAATTTGAAAATGTCCTGCTTGTAATTAGAGATTTTTTGCAAGAAATGGAAATGTTCACCTCGTGAAATCTCCAATTCGTGAGTATTTAGAGCAACCTTCACCTTCTGAAAATCACATGCTGGATAGACATTTGATTAATAATGCAATAATACAAATAACAATGCAAATTAAATTCAGGAAATAAGATATCAGATGGCAAACTATTTCTTTCCTCCATAGATTGGCATTCTGTAGTTGCAGGACATCACAGTTCATATCTTTATTATCAATATATTTTACTACATTTGCAATTATTTTTGATACTGTAAATATAGTTGCACACTTCTAACAAACAATAGATGCATGAATTGTCTATGACTGTATTGGCTTACCTATATATGATGTATATATGAATATTCAGAGGATTAAAAATAGTTTTTCTTAGGAGTTACTGATGTGGCACGAGCAGCATTTGTTGGAGTGATTAGAAATTTTAGGTACATAATTGTGAACTGACTCGCAATGTACCTAGAACTGTCATCCCTTACTTTTATTTAGTTCACCAACTAAATGACATAAAAATGACTTCAATTCTTTCCTCCTCTTCCCAACCCTATAAGCCTCTGTTGTGTTCCAGTTCTGTGAACATGCATAGACATGGAATGAATCTTACCCAGAAATTTCAAATACGATAATTGCCAAGAGTGTATGGTAACCAAACTTCAAGGCTTAACAAGCCTTCAGAATATGACCGATAATAGGTACTTGCAATATTTTATTCAACTAGATTACTGCAATCACTGTGCGCAGATAGCTGTTGTCAGAAATAGAAACAAAATTAGTAGCCTGAATTTAGGGGGGTGCAGAGGAAAAGGTGGTTTTCTTTTCTTCAAATTGCCCTAAATATTATCCGCGAGATGGCCATTTTTCTCAATGGTAAATGTAGCACTGGTAATGGATTACAGAAGTACACCACTTCACCTACATATTGCAGATGCTCTCGGATAATCTAAAGCAGTCTGTCTGCATTACACAATTTTCATGTCTTCAAAAGAGAGATGCCTTTACAACAGGCTGTTCTTTCACGTGTCATTGTTTTTAACAGGATCCCATTGCAAACAAATAACTACTTTTAAAATTGTATCACATACTGATCATCAGGACTTTGTCCCAATATGCAGAGGGTCCAGGTGACCAGTGACTAGGTGACTGAAGACTCTAGATAGTATGAAATCTGCACTGAATACTAGAGAATTTACTTAACTGAAAGCTATAATTGCTAAAAATTCCGTGCAACAGCAAACTACGCTAGCTGCTAGAAAACATAGACGTCAATAAGCTATGCTGATAATTAAAATTTTTATCTAATAATAAAGTTCTAATTATAACTACAGCCCTGTGCCACTTCTCTTTCTATAAGAATCCCTTAAAGAACCTGCCTCTCCCTGTAGTATTGGGTGACAGTTCTCACAGACTGGAGGAAGATCTACTACTACTATAAATTTCTGCTGGTTTAAGCCAAGAGCTGTTGCTGAATTTTTCCTTCACCATCAATGTCTAAAGTTTCAGCTTCTACTGTGTGCCTGTGAGTTTTCTAATTCCATTCTAAAATCTCTCCCCCAGTTACCTTACTGCACAGTCACCTTACTGCACGGTCTTTTTTCCTTACCAAGAATTAGTTGATTTATTTTGAATATAAATATGCATTCAAGTGATTGAAATAATCTGCTTCTTCGCATGCTCTACTTCCAGTTCTGCCTCCTTTGGTACATGGGAACCATCACAGAGGATCAGGGTATGGCTAAACATCAGCTGCATCTGAAAAAGAAAGAAACTTTTCAGTAGATGTTGAATTTTACATATTGCAAGAGAATTAGCTGGAAATCTCAGTGAGAGGATTCATACACTGTACAAAGTTTGTTGTATATCTACCAAAACTCTGGATGTTTTTATCGAGACTTCTTTAAAGATTTGATCTTGTTAAGATTTTGACCTCAAATTTATACACGGTAATGAATTCCACAGGTTAGCATTGCATTATAGGACATTTTCTGTAGTTATTTTTTGCCACCACATGCTTTGTATTGCTTTGTGCTGTCTTATGGCAAGATTTGTCCTATTCCTCACGTATTTCCTCTCTTAATTTGTCTCCTTCCAGTTCAGCTTTTTTCCTTTTCAGTATTTCATTCTTCACCAGCAGCTTTGGGCTGGTTCCCTCCTTTCACTAAGTCTGCTCACACATGTGAGATAAGATGTAAACCTTATGCTCTGGCACAGTGAATTTTCTGACATGGATCTAGATTTATTTCTTAGGTTGTAATTTCTGCATCAAAACCAATGTCAGTGCTGTGTAAAACATCTCTTTGTTCCAGCAAAAAATTCAAATGTACAAGTCCTTTAAATGAACTGACTGATTTTGAGACGGAATAAAAGAGAGGTCAAAAAAAAAAACCAGCTCTAAAAAGCCCAGCAGCTTTTTAGTCAGCTGGTCCCCAGTTTGTAGTGCTGCTTGGAGTTACGACATCCCAGGTGCAGAATTTTGCATTTGCCTTTCTTGAGCTTCATGAAGTTCCCATCAGCCCACAGCCCATCGAGTTCCCCCTGGAGAGCATCCCTGGCCTCCAGCTTTCTGACAACTTGACCAAACTTGTTACTGACGGCAAGCTTGCCACAAGCAGGGATATGTTTACTACAGTTGTGTTAACAGGGATGAGATAAGTTCAGACTCGGGATTAGGCCTAGGCTAAACTTCCAGCGTAGACATAACCACTTGCAAACATATCTTTTTCACACCACTGTGGAAGATTTCCTCAGCCCTCATCTGTACCCTTTTCTTGCTTACTCAATGGACAGCTAAAGTTTTCTTTCCTGCTGTCAAATTAATCTCCATCAATTTTTTCTGTTCAGCTTGGCTTTCACACAATTCATTTAATTGAAGTGGTCCTTTTCTATATTTTACAATGACCTTTTAGCCAAGCTTGCTGCTTCTTCTTTACTGAAATTTTCCTCAGTCTTTCAACCACCTTTGATACAATGTTCTTTGAGTTTAGGACTCAGTACTTTTTCCAATGGCTTATTTGGAAGGATGACTATGGAAAGTTATAAGAGTTGTACCAGTAGTTTTGATTGAGTAAAAATAACCAGAAAAACTGAAAACATCCAGCACTTTGGGCTATCCCTGCTCATGTCAGAACTGGCAGCTCATGCTAACATTTCTATGAAGGAAACTAAATAATTCTGGAAACTCAAGCCATCCAGAAATCTGGTGGGTATTGTGCCTTGTGTCATAGTACAGCAGGCAAAAAATTTTATCCAACCTGGAGATTCAGCAAGCTTTTCTTGTCTCTTCTGAGCCCTCAGAATGAAGGTCCTCTGAATGAAAATCACGTTTTGCTTTTAATGCTGTTACAGGCTTCCTACTAAATTGCTTATGAAGAATATTCATTGCTATTGAATCATTAAAAAGGACTTTTTATTAACAATTGTATCAGGTCACTGGTTTTGCATCAGAAGCTCTTCAACGTCAATGCTACATCTTTCATAACAATAAAGTATTCAGAACAGAGTGAGTTTTTGTATCCAAGCCCATGCTGAGACAGATGACAGCTTGCTGTTTTTCTTCATTGTACTCTCAAAAAACCTGCAGAATCATCTGTATATTCAGAATTTTCAAAGTATTTATATATAGCTTTACATATCTACATGGTGCAGTTCAGCTAAAAAGGAAAAAAAAAAGGTTTATTAATTCTTTATTATCTGTCCTCGGCAGAAAATTGAGGCAAATTCCTCTGATTCCTGAGAGTTAAGATACTATGTGTCAGAAACAGACAAAAAATCTCTTTAATCTGTAGTGCAAGAGCTCTTCTCTGAGCCTGGTAAGGCAAAAAAGATCATGTGCCATGTAAGAGGAATTCAATAAAGCAGTCAACTGCTCCTTTGCTCATGTAATCCCCAAATGCTTCTAGATGGATAATGTGTCATTCTCTGCTGCTGGTAGAGAATTCTTTGCAATAGTAACCTACGATGGCATTCATCTCACCTACTACTGTAGACACATTCATCTGAGCTAGTTGCTACAAGGTCTGTTTATAGTCAGCAGAGAGAAATGTGCTTTAGAACTCATTTTATCTAATGTATTTTAGGTGAGATAAAATGAATCATTCTTTGGAAGAAGTTATTTGTAAAGGAAGTATCAGACAACTACTGCAGATATATCTATGGTAGATATTTCGTCAGATGAGTCCATATCTAACTACTATTGTCACAGAATACCAGGTTGGAAGAGATATCGGGGATCACCTTGTCCAATTTTTCTTGGCAAATGTATGGACTAGACAAGATGGCCCAGAACCCTGTCCAGCCAAATCTTAAAAGTGTCCAATGTTGGGGAACTCACCACTCCCCTGGGGAGACTATTTCAATGGCTGCGTGTTCTCACTGTGAAAATTTTTCCTATTGTGTCCAACTGGAATCTCCCAAGGAGTAACTTGTACCTATTACCCCTTGTCTTTTCCATGTGACTCCCTGTAAAAAGAGAGTCTCTATCTTCTTTGGAGCCACCCTTTAAGTATTGGAACATTGTGATGAGGTCTCCCCTAAGCCTTCTTTTCTCAAGGCTAAACAAATGCAATTCTCTCAGCCTTTCCTCATACGGTAGGCATTCCAGTCCTTTCATCATTTTTGTGACCCTTCTGTGGACCCTCTCCAGCCTGTCCACATCTTTTTTGTATAGTGGGGACCAAAATCGAATGCAGTATTCCGTATGTGGCCTGACAAGCTCTCAGTACAGTGGGATAATGACTTTTTTATCTCTGCTGATGATGACCTTTTTGATGCAGTCCAGCATCTTGTTGGCTTTCTTTGCCGCTGCAGCAGCACGCTGTTCACTCGTATTGAGCTTGTTGTCCACAAGGGCCTCCAGGTCCCTTTCCACAGAGCTGCTCTCCAGCCAGGCAGATCCCAGCCTGTGCTGCACTCCTGGATTATGTTTTCCCAGGTGCCTTCCCAGAACCTTACACTTGTCCCTGTTGAACTTCACAAGGTTCCTGTTAGCCCACTCTTTCAGCTGATCCAGGTCTTCCTGCAGGGTGGATGTCGCTTCCAAAATGTCCACTTCCCCACTCAGTTTGGTGTCATCAGCCAGCTTCATCAGAGAACACTTGATCCCATCATCCAGGTCACTTATGAAGATATTAAACAGCTTTGGGCCCAGTATTGATTCCTCGGGGACCCGAATTGTGACAGATTGCCATTTTGAAAAGAGTTATGTACCACCACCCTCAGGGTGAGACCTGTCAGCCAGTTCCCTCTCCACTGCACAGACCACTTGGCTAGACTGTAGCGCATCAGCTTCTCTAGGAGGAGGCTGTGGGGAAGTGTATCGAAAGCCTTGGAGAAATCCAGGTAGACTGTCCACAACTCACCCCACATCAATGAGCAGGTTGCTTTGTCATAGAAGACATGATTTGCCCTTAGTGAATCCGTGCTGGCTTTTCCAAATCATGTGCTTCATTTGACTTGTGGTAGCCCCTAAGAGGATTCACTCCATAACTTTCCCAGGGACTGAAGTAAGACTGATGGGCCTATAATTTCCTGGATTATCCTTTAAGATTTTCTTGTAGATGGGGGTGATATTAGCTTTCTTCCAGTCTTTCGGGACATCCCTCGATCTCCAAGACTTCTCAAAGATTATGGAAAGCGGACTCACAATGACATAAACTCTCTTAACACCCTTGGATGGATAACGTCTGGGCCCATTGATTTGTAAGGGTCAAGGTCCTGAAATAGTTCGTATACTAACTCTTCCTTCAGTGATAGAGGGTCTGTGTTTTCATTGGCCTGGATTTATGTAATACTTAATTGTTTTTTTCATATGTGTAGAACTCTAAATAGACCTGTGTGGAGTGGATTTTGGCTACAATAACTTTAAGTTCATGGAATTTTAGCTGGCTTTATATGTGAAAGCTGTCTTTATATTTAAATGTGAAATGTCTTACATAGCCAGTCTGAAAATTTCCTTCTTTGCAATAATCAAGTACATAGATCCAAAGAACCCAGAACGTGTTGTTACTTAAAACTATATGAGTAATTGACATTCAGTTTGCTACTTCTCATTCATCAAACTTCTCATTTTGTGGGACATCTCTTTTATTTTGTCTTTCAGCTTTTTTTTAAAAGAGTTGTTAGAGTTCCCCAAATCTACAGCTTCGTCATAAATGACAGCACCTCAGAAGTGAGGCTGCCCATCTTTTGCTATTAATGTTTTTTTTGCTGCCTTGAGGCTGTGCATTTATTGCCATGGATCTGAGAACCCTGTTGTTGCAATAAGGAAAACTTTCAGGCATGACAGAGAGAGGAATTTTCCATCTGGCTGAAATTTTAAATAAATATAAGCAAAAATACTGTGATGAGTACCTACTCAGTCTGGTGAAAACCTGCTAATAAATGCTGCAGGAAGTGTGTATACCTTGTTTTAAAGATCCACACAAGAGCAGAAAGGGGGTTTTTTTTTTGAACATAAGAGATTTTGGTGATTTCACTCTAGGATATTTATAAGGTGATCTCTACTGTGGACCACTGAATCAGTGGACATGACCTCAGTTCAATGGGTACAATACATTGCTGTGTTCTTGCCAAGCTCTTCTGAATTTCTCTTTCTGTACAAAACAATTACAGGCATTTTGGACTTCACACTTAATTTTCTCCTTGTTTTTACAATAATTATCTGCTTTAAAAAATCCACATAACTATAGTAATTAAGAAAACACATTGCCTTTGATTAAATAATAGTAAGTTTTCATTACCTATTGAAAGTCCGTTTTATTTACTACTCATTAATCTTGATAGAAAAATCATATTTTGTGCTCTGAACCTTTTGAAATTATTTCTCTCTTGTTTTGTTACTGAAGGAGAGAGCAATTTAGAACAATTTATTCCTGGGAGAATAGAAGTGAAAGAAGTCAGATACTAATGACTCTCCCTTTTCAAACTCTGAGGCTATCTGGGAAGCAGCCCAAGATAAGTCGAAACCAGAAGAGCAGAAGAGGTGGAGGAGAAGAAGAGGTGGAGTAGAAGAATCCTTGGGTCAGAGAGCTACCTGCCCTGTGCATCCTGGCTTTTATACAGGATAAGGATGTTGTTTCTGTTGCTCAAGTTGCTTGAAATTGTTCTAGAAGGAAAACAAAAGCAAAATGTTTACACCTTCATTAGCAGGTAGGATTATCCAATTCTGCATCTATGAATAATTAAACTGAGGTCCTAGCGTGTTGAGTTGTGGCAGGCAACAATGGATTGAAACAAGCAGTCTGGGTCTGTGGGCTCAATAGCTCAGTTTGGCCATTTATCAGGTTTAAGGCTGGGCTGGCTATTAAACGGACAACAGATGCCCTCTGTTAACCCTTTCCTTCCCAGAAGGGGAAGGGAAAGAGAAAAGGGAGAGAGGCTTATGAGTTGGAAGAATAAAAACAGCTTTACAGAAACAATAACAAAAATATAAAAATAATAATAATAGAAAAATAATAGAATGTATACAAATATATACAAAACCAATGTCGAGCTCCCCCAATGAAGATCATGTCACCCAGATGTGGCAGAGCAGGCCCTGGGAAAGTCCTGGACTGGACTCAACAACAGACGGGAACTGGATTTAGGAGTGCACAGATTGTGATCGAAGGCAGAAGAAACAGAATCCTGCTCAGACACCAGCCATGGAAGAAGAGAACTTGACCCTTGTGATCCCTCAGCTTTACACTGAGTATGAGGCTTATGGGATGAAATACTCCACTTGGTCAGGTTTGGGTCACCTGTCTGGCCTGCTTCTCCCCACCGAAGTGTCACAGCTGTGACTCCTTTTCCACCCTTTCATTTCTGGAGCATAAGAAATTTAGCAGAACCAAGCAGTGACCTTGGTTTCCATAGGAATAAGTATAAGCAAGAGTCTTTCTGCACACCATTCCTACCGTTACTCCAGCAATAACTATAAACATCGAGCGTTATCACTGCTAGAAGCAGACACTGTCTGAAAAACCTGCTGTTATTTTCAGAGAGTGCAGTTTCTCAGAAGAGACTTAACTGAATTACGAATTTACTGAAAGAAGAATTAGTTCTGTCCTAGCTCAGACTAGGATGCTATTTCCAGAGAAGCCTGCTCCTTGACAAACCAGTTTAAAATGTGGTTTACTTTCAGTATTCAAAGACTATTTTTGGAGCTTATGACTGGTTGTAAGTCAGATAAGGCACCTGAAAGATTTCAGAGAAATTGTGCTTCCAAACAGACTGCAAAGTTGCCACTGAGGACTGGATTCATGCCATGTGTTAGGTGCAGTCACTCTAGCTTTGTAATGCAGCTGATGGAGAGAGGTGCACCTCCAGGTCCTGGCTTAGATTTTTGTTGGGCCCTTGTGAGTCCCAGCTATTTTCTATTCCAGAGTTTTCTGGTCTTTTAGTATAAAGGGAGACCAGAGTGGCTTAGTTTCTAAGGATGAATCCTGGCCCAAATAATTTATTTGGCTTACTATATAAATGTGTATTTTATGTTCCATTGAATTTTGAAGGAAACGGCTATAAAAGGAATTTTTCTTAATAATATGATGTGTAGTGTAATGAATGAAGCATAATCCTGAAGAATTGCTTAGAACATGGCTATCTGTTTTCTGGCAGCAGCCTGTGGGCCTTGGTGATGGCTGCAGGATGTCCTTATTACTGTTCAGTGGGAAAATGCTGGCAGGCAAGACTGCTCATGCCAGTAAGACAGTCAGCCATAATTTTAAAAAGCTTTTGGAAAATCTGACACATATGCACGTGTGTGCGTCTTTAAGTCCATGAATAATCATGACAGCAGTACTATTTCTGCACTTATTCTTTAAGAATCGTAGTTGCTGACTGCATATGCAGAATTATGTTTCTATNGCTGGCAGGCAAGACTGCTCATGCCAGTAAGACAGACAGCCATAATTTTAAAAAGCTTTTGGAAACATCTGACACATATGCACGTGTGTGCGTCTTTAAGTCCATGAATAATCATGACAGCAGTACTATTTCTGCACTTATTCTTTAAGAATTGTAGTTGCTGACTGCATATGCAGAATTATGTTTCTATTCTGTATAAAGTGAATGAGCATTTTTATATATCTGTTTTATCTTCTCAGGGTAATTATCATGTTATGATGCTGCATATAAGCTTAACACAACATGCTTCAGATAGAGACATATGGAGAAAAAGTATGGATAAATACAAAGATAACTGTTTCTTTGGCATTAGTTTCCAAATTGATATAAGCAGGGGGCTTTTTTTTGGCGTAATCTCCCCGGTATCACTATACAAGTTTTTCATTTGTTTTGATTTTTCTGGAGTCCTGTCTTGCTTTAATTATTGTGTTCTGGAAGCTCCGTAACTCTTCTGGCATGAATTACAGTGGCATAAGGTTTTCACAGATGTATCACAATGTCAGAATAAATCTCTCTACAAGAGTAATTATACCACTTTTGTACTGCTTTTCACCCGCATCAGCTTCTCTGCTAATCTTTGCACCCTTTGTTGCTCTGGCATAATTTCGAGAGTTTGTTCTCTCTCTCTTAAAATGCCTACATGCAGTGAGGTGCAACCCCTCCTAACTAACTGATGGCAGGTTAAAATACTAAGAGCCACATGCATCTTACAGCTGTCTTTGCTTGCTGCTTCCTTGACCCTCTTGTCCTATAAGGAGACGAGCGTGTTTGACACTGTTGAACAGAGGGCGACTGTTATATTTGGTATATCTCAGACTGAAAAGAGAGACTGAAACAGAGTTACAAATTTCATAATTTCAAAAAAAAAATCACCTATAGTTGATAAAAATATTTTATTTTGCCAAAAATACTCTGATTTTGACAGTTTAACATATTATGTTATCGTATCCCATACAAAATAAAACAAATTCAAAATGTAATTTCATTTCTAAAACGACAAAATATTTTGACAGTGTCTAGGCATTTCCCCCTTTCTCTCCAGAGTGAAATTTCAGCTGAATCTACAGGATTTCATTATTTGATACAATTACATTTCTCAGTGGAGAAATTCTCCTACTGTCCTGCTGAGAAGGGGAAGTGATAGAGTGGCTTGGTGGGCACTTGGTGGCCAGGCAAAGTCAATCCACCACACACATACAAGTGACAGAAACATCAGCTGTTTTTTTATGTTCAAAGATTGCCATAACTGGGAAAATACCATTAGCAAGACATCCAAGCTAAAGTTTCTCATGTAAAAATTCAAAGGCCATGAAATCTCAAAACTAAATGTGAACAGCAAACTTTAATCCTGTTCTCTGCCTGCCTTCTAAAGATAGGTTGATTCCACTTTTTGGTCATACAAGATGCTGAAATAAAGTGGTGTATCCAGGGGTGGTCTGCAGCTTTGGAGCCCAAACTTTGAAATTAGTTTTCCCCTAGCAGGCTGAGTATATTCCTCTTAAAGTCATGTTTTACTGGTTTGTGTCCCTTTGAAGAGAAGATGGTTCTTGCTTAGAGCTGGAAGTGGTGAATAATTAAGGATTTGTATAAAAAATTGATTTTAAATAATTTTAATTCTACTGTTGAATCACTGAACTGTACGGTAGTGTGGAGAATTATATATGTGTGTGTTTGTGTGTGTGTGAATGAGTACAGGTATACACATACAAACATTTTGGGTGCAAAGTACACAAGATGGATATTCTTATCATAAGTTTACAAAATCTAGGTAAACTATCAAATAGTTGTTATTCCGTAATGAGAGTGGTGGAATATTATTAGAGGGAGAGAAATACTGTCGGTAATTGTGTCTTTACAGAAGACTTTAACCTTCAAGGTACATGCTGGAGAACAGATACTTAAATAAAGATGGGGTTTGCTTTTGCTTTGATGCGACAGGT
This sequence comes from Steatornis caripensis, assembly GCA_013398225.1. Classification (NCBI taxonomy): domain Eukaryota; kingdom Metazoa; phylum Chordata; class Aves; order Caprimulgiformes; family Steatornithidae; genus Steatornis; species Steatornis caripensis. The sequence continues at coordinate 788,473 of VZSC01011845.1, forward strand.
GACAGATCTATCCACAAAAAGAGACCTTGATGCAAGGTAGTGATGGTCCTTTGACTTGTTTTTGGACAGTAGTTAAGACATTAGAGAAAATTAAATTTTCTAGGAAAATAAAATGAGTTAAATGTAATTTGTTTCAGCCTCAGTAAAATGCTTGATCCAATTGCTATAAGGAAAATTATAAGGATTTCTTAAGAATGAGAAGCTGGAGGTTTGCAGAATAATTGCAAATTCAGGTTTTCACACATTATACCAGATGAGCTCATACCAGTTACTGATGCCACAAACTTAAGAAGTGCTGTCACTTCAAAAGACTACTGGGCTAACATTCAGGAGGAAATGTTAGACTCTTCTCAGTGGTGCCCAGCGACAGGACAAGGGGCAATGGGCACAAACTGGAACACAGGCAGTTCCACCTGAACATGAGGAGGAACTTCTTTACCGTGAGGGTGACAGAGCCCTGGAACAGGCTGCCCAGAGAGGTTGTGGAGTCTCCTTCTCTGGAGATATTCAAAACCCGCCTGGACGTTTTCCTGTGCAACCTGCTCTGGGGGCACCTGCTTTAGCAAGGGGGTTGGACTAGATGATCTCCAGAGGTCCCTTCCAACCCCTACCATTCTATGATTCTATGATTTTATGATTCTATGAAATGGGTGACCTTGAGAAGTGAGGGAAATGAAGCAGTAAAATACTCAATAGTGCAAACCAGGATTTTATGTGGAAAACCTAAGTCCTTAAAGGTGAAATTTGATTTGTTTGTGAAATTATTTATTTGGGATGTTACCTGCAACAACTTGTAACAAATCCGATGCCTGGTTTGGTACTGCTAAGCAGTCCTTTCCCTGTTTATAGGCTCTGCTTAACCAACACAGTCCCAAACATGGGTAAATAAAGCTGCTATCAGCACTGGAGAGGCTCGTGTTGATGTCTCTTTGAGCTTACATTCAAGGCAGTGGCAGCAGAGGAACATGTAATATCAACCACCTTTGGCTGGGAAAAGCATAAATTTTTAGTCTAGGCTGAATATATGGGTTTTGGACTATTTGGTTGCTGTGTGATTGTCCACAGGCCAGCCTCTATGGGGAAGTGAGATAGAAAAATGTGATTTAGTGTTGACTCTAACAGTATGCTTTTATACTTGGTATCCCTGCTGGGTAGAGTTCTTGGTTTTTTTAGTTCCGGAACTGGACATGGCACAAGGATTTCTGGGCTAACAGTTGTTTCTTCATGCCTGCTCTTTCCCCCAGTAGGAGGAAGAAAACCAACTGTGAGGGCAGCAGGAGACATGCTGGTTCCAGAACGAGATGCCTTGCTGGCATCTCTGTGAGAGGATGCGGTCACGGCCTCACAGCCCATGGCAGCTGCACAGGAGGCACCCGGCAGAGATCAGAGGCTTTTACAGCTTTCCAGATTTTGGCTTTGGTAGCATATCACTTGATTTGAAGAAGCATTTCTGGGCAACAAACATTTACAATTTCGAGTCCAGCTGACAGGTTTCAGTAAGATGAACAGAGCCAGTTTGCAGTCCCAATGCTGCAATGTCCCCTCATGCGGGTTTTGCACTCATTTGGCTTCTATGGAGCCATTCAGACAATGCATCTCACCGTGTCCTGATGTGCCTCTGTCACTGCACTTCACATAGCGCTGTCTCTGCTCATAGTTCTGCCACTTCAAACATCTGGACTCATAATGAATAAATATTATATTCTCCTTGAAGCTTTCCTTACTAGATCAAGTATCAATCAATATCACGGCCATGCCGCAGAGGATTGCAAGTTCGTTTAATGTGCAGTTCTCAAAACAGAGATGAAACTCACTCTTTTTTCCCTGTAACACAGAACATTTTTTACATAAGGTAGTGGCAGGCAACACTTGCCCATACGAGCCTAATTTCCTTTCTCCTTGAGAAATATTTGGGCGTGAACAGAAAATCGTCATTACTTTCTATTTTGCTATCCATTTCTTTCATCTTCAGTCTGCCTGAGGTTACAAACTCTAAATGAAAACATTGCTGAATTAATATTCTCTTCACTGCTATTTTTTCTACAGTTAATTTTTCACATAGCACACAAAAAAAGAGTGAACATTCAGGTTTGGCTGAACAAAAAGAGTATGCAAAGATGGTAAACATTTTCATACATGCCTGGATACTTTTCTGTGTAATTTTAAAAGCTGAAAACTTGCATTCGCTTTTAGCCCTAGTGTCATGTCTACTCACCTTATTGCTTTACATGCATTGCTCTATGAAAGAAGACATTTATTTTATTTCACTGTAAAAGTCATCCATGAACAGAGATGAAATATGATCTTAATCTTTATTCAGGCAGAGCTCAAAATCACAGAAATAGATTTGCTATTATCCCTTTCAGAAAGCAAGGGTTGAGGAGAAGCAGCAGGACTGAGTTATGGATCATGCTTCCTAGACTGAAACGGTATTCCGGAGAGTGAGGTGTTATGGGTTAGTGTGGTTTTGATGATGCTACAGTCACCCATTCTCAATCTATACTGGCGTTTCTGATCTTCACGCTCTTCTCAGACACATTTCACAATGTAGCAGAGTGATCAGGTCCTAGGAATGCTGTAACACATCAGAGCAACAGAAAGCGGTGAGACCTCTGTCTTTAAAAGCAGTATCAGCCAGCAGAATAAGTCTTAAGTACACTACAGTGCTGACACACTTCTTTTTTAACCTCTTTGTGTAATTTAATTCAGTGGAAAGAGGCATCAGGCCCTGTGCAGCTATTAACCCTTCCAAGGACAGACTGGAGTCTGAGAACAAATTACGATGGTTGTAAACAAGGAAATCTTTTCCTCCCCTCCCCTCATTCTAGGACTCTCAAACTGGGCATAAAGAAAAAGACCTAAAGGATCAGGAGACCCATGCTGTTGTGGGAGAGGGAGAATCTCTCTGCCATACTTCAGGAGACAACTGAATTTGGATCATAAACTTCTGACTGAATCAGGGTAGAATTTTCTGACCCCGTATCCTACATTCTGCCAACCACAGATCTTTCTGTTAAGTTTGCTACTTTAATGTGATATTATTAATGAGAAAATATTTATTTTAGTGTTTTCTCTCTGGTTTTCTTCATATGCTTCTCTTGGTGTAGCATCTTTCGCTCCCACTTGCCTACTGTGCTTAGACAAATGTCACATTAACCTTCAGAAGTGTACCTGCTGACTGTGCCGTAAGAGCAGCTCTGATGCCACTGCACGCTCCGGCTTGTTTATCAAGTCCTTAACTTACAGAAGGTGATATTGTGTCAGATCATCTGCATTTGATTGAAAAGGCTACCTGACAAGAAGATAAGAAAACACTCCGTTCTTTTCCTACTGATGTCAGCTGGATGTTTCATTTCTTTGCAGTATTTTACAGGGCTGTTCACAGGATAGTTTCTTCTGTGTGTAACGTTGAAGAAAAGACATCTTGTTTTTCCTTTCTTTGCCTTTTTTTAAAATACGATGTTTCCCTCCCTTTCTTTTTGTAGTGTCAAAAATCACCCAGACCTTTTCAATTCTTTCTGCCCTGACCTAAAATAACAAAGATTCAACCAATGAGGATATCTTCAGTAGTAGTGTATTTTTTAGTATAAGTATTGTTCACAAAGAGAGAGTTCAGGATCTCCTGAGATAGCAATTAATGCTTTAGATTCAATTCACAAAAGTTCTCACAATTTATAGAGAAAAGTCCTTCCACAGAGAACTGGAAAAAGAATTCCTCCTTCACTATGGGTGACAGAGAAGTGAGGTTTCATATATATTTTTAAAAAAATCAATGTAAAATGCAGACTCAACTCTGGCTATTGTTTAATACATTTTCAGGCTGATGNAAATTCACAAAAGTTTTGGATTTTTTTTTTTTGGAAAAATTAATGCTTTAGATTAAATTCACAATTTATAGAGAAAAGTCCTTCCACAGAGAACTGGAAAAAGAATTCCTCCTTCACTATGGGTGACAGAGAAGTGAGGTTTCATATATATTTTTAAAAAAATCAATGTAAAATGCAGACTCAACTCTGGCTATTGTTTAATACATTTTCAGGCTGATGAATATCATGTCACAGGCTGCCCAGAGAGGCTGTGGAGCCTCCTTCTCTGGAGATACTCAAAACCCGCCTGGTCGCGTTCCTGTGCAACCTGCTCTAGGCTAACCTGCTTTAGCAGGGGGGTTGGGCTGGGTGATCTCCAGAGGGCCCTTCCAACCCCTACCATTCTGTGATTCTGAGATTCTGTGATTCTGTGTGCCTACTCATTCTATCCTTCCAACCCAAACAGAGGAAATATGGCTGGTAAACAGTGGTATATCTCATTTGCACTTCTTGGATCTTGAAACAGCTTTCTTCATGTATACAGATTCTAAAATGGACAGTCCCATGAGTGACCACCAAATTCAAAACCAGTACACAGCTTCCTCCTGCTGTATATATTGAAAGGACTGCTGTATATTAACCTCTGAAAAGGATTTCATAAAGTAAGTTCAGAATGTTAGCTGGAAGCATGAATGCTTTTAATGAAAGTTTCCTGAGCTCATGCTTTCTCAAGCATCAAATGATGAGAAAATTACAGCAGAGGACAGGTAATAAAACAACTGCTCCCTCAAAATCCAAGTCAGGTCCTTATGTTAATTCTGTATTCACCAACCTATTTTTATAATGAAAACTTTCACAAAACTGCATGGAGAAGAGTGATTAAATAGCATATCTGGGCCTGAAATAAGATTTCTTGATGTTACAACTTGAAAAAGGGCAAATACAAATGGCAATTTTTGTATAGTTACTGTGCGATAAATCTGCTCCTGTGTCAGCACCCACTGGGCAGGAAGAGAGAAGGAGACTGAACTGAGCCTTCATCTCATTCACACAGACGGATTATGCATGAGCTTTAAATCCAGCTCTCATTCCACTTTATATTTTCATCTCCATTCAGTTTCCAGCAAGTGTTCCTGTGGTCTTGAGAAAAAAAGAGGGCAGGATTGGGTGGAGAGTGAAACATGTTTTCGGTTACAGAAAGCAATATAATCTCTCCCCTAAATCTGATTAGTCATTGTTCCCTTAAGTAGCACTGACTATGCTCATGTTGTTTGCAATACAACCCATAAGGCATAGACACTGGCCAAATGCCATTGCAGCAGCCCACTGATGCCACACATAGAAGACAGAGCCTGAAAATACTCCAGGGGAGATCCTCTGGGGAGGCTGAAACTTCGGCTCGCACTCTCCATGAATCTTCTTTCTGAGCTTTCTTCATGGCCCTACTCCCTGCTAGCTCACGTTCATCCTGTTGGCCAGTTGGTGCAATGTGGGAAAGGAGCCTAAACACTTGCATCAGCGTTATTTTATAAGGTAGAGGAAAGCAAGCATAACTATGATTATGCTTTAGCAGGGCGTTGGACTAGATGATCTCTAGAGGTCCCTTCCAACCCCTACCATTCTATGATTCTATGATTCTATGCTTATCTTGCAGTGATTTTACACAAGTTTCTGTATGCTCAGTCCATTTTTTCTGAAGAGGCTGTGTAAGCCATAGCAGGCATCTTTGGGATTTTGGTTGAACACTGCTCTATGTGAATGTTTCATGTGTTTCACTATGTTAATCATCACCAGCAACATCATACTGCGAGCACCAGGATAGAAAGGACAAAGGACACTCTCTAAGGACAATCTCCTCCTGTGTGTCAGTTTGGAGAGAACATTCAGATAAAGGCAGTCAGATCCACAGGAAGCCTCTTCACCTACCAGGCAGGAAACAATGGTCTGAAGCTTTGGTACTCCTCAATCAATTGCCTTATGAGAGCTTCATTGGGCTAANGACACTCTCTGAGGACAATCTCCTCCTGTGTGTCAGTTTGGAGAGAACATTCAGATAAAGGCAGTCAGATCCACAGGAAGCCTCTTCACCTACCAGGCAGGAAACAATGGTCTGAAGCTTTGGTACTCCTCAATCAATTGCCTTATGAGAGCTTCATTGGGCTAAGAGGCGAAATGTAGAGCAGCAACAACTGGAGGGCAGACCAAGTTCACCAGACTGCAGAAGTTATGGGCCAGCTGGAATCACCTAAGATTTCTCTCACTTCTCAGGGAGCCACCAGGAATCCTGCCAAAAAGCTTTCTCCCTCCCCAGGGAGGCCTGAGAGCAGCTCTGAGCATGGCAGGGGCACACACTTACTGCTTTTTGAGTCTTCTCATATATTTTGGCCTCAGCAGGTGGGGAGGGAGCTGTGAACAGACAGATAGAAAACTCTTCAAGTCGATATGAGCGTATAAAAAACAGGAGTCATGGGACCATAAAGAACATTGCAGAGCTGTCAAATGCTAGGTATTAACACGGTTTTGAGGTATATTATCTAAGATGTCAGAGATTTTGTTGTCATTGTTTCTTTTAAAAGTTTAATATCTTCCTTTGTCTGCTAATATATTGCTGTCTGCTTACATCATTAAATCACTGGAGTGGTGTCCAGTCTCACAGTCTTCTATCAAATATCCAATGCAAACTGGAAGCCCCCTAATATTCATTACGAGTAACTGCCTAAAGCAAATGGTGGCATATGTAAGCTGCTTTTGTAGAACTTATTTAAAGTACTCAAACACAGAAATGCAATTACATATGGTTATTTTTTTTTGTAAATATTTGTAGTGCTCAAAAACGTTCTTTGTACACAATTTGTAAGCATGAGATTGCCTGACAAACTAATCTATGCCCAGAGGTTACTTCAGTATGCAGCAATTCCTACAGAAATTTAATCGTGAACAGATAGATCGTAGTTTGAAATTTTGGTCCAGGGCCTTTTAAAATGAATGTGTGGATCACAAAGGTACAGAGTTTGTATTTGTACAGCCTTCAAAACAAATATTTTGTGTTATGTATATAAACGTGAGGATCATGTATGCAAACTAAACTCCACTACAGGCATCTCTAAAAATGGACTTAAGCAATATAGTAATGACAGTTAGATACAGTCATCAAATCAGTTAATATTCTAAGAAATGTGCTGTGAGCATCACTAAAGTCAGACATGGTATTTTTCTGCCTCAAATGGGCATATATGCTGCATGAGAATGTTCATGAAAATCCAGCCTTCACTTCTCCTAATTTAGTCATTACTTATTTAGTAATGTAACATTACCAGTAGAGAATGAGCAAAATTAAGAAAGCATTACATAGATAGGACTACGTGGTTACTTCATTTGAGACAGAAGCATGTCGTGATAGTTCTCTTCTGAAATAAGCTGACAGAGAACACTGATATGTCACAACACACCACAGATTCATTTCAGTTCAGATGACCTCAGACATAATGATTAGTACAGATGATACTTAGTGCTGCGATTTGCATACTGTGGATTAATGCTTAACCTGGTTGATTACCATAAGTAAGCCACGTATCTCTCTCCTACATTCCCTCATCTGCAGATATTCAGGCATGACTTTAAGCTGGTCCCCAGTGTGCAATGCTCACTAGCATGATAAACAGTATGAAATTAAATGTTAAATCAAAAAGCAAAGAAACAGCACTAGCTTTATGAATTTAGCATTCAAATCAAGCAGTTTAAGTTATCAAAGTCTTAACTGAAAACACTCTAATTATTTATATAGCCACGTGAAAATTGCTGCCCTTGTAAAGCAGCTAGAATATGAGTCACTTAAAAAACACTAACCTGCCTCAGATTTTGCTGCAATTAATTTTAATTGTGACAAGGAGAGAGGCGATATTCTTGAGTTTTTTAAGACTTAAAAAGTCCAGATTTGAGTCTTATCTTTTTCTTGGGAAAGAACTATGGAAGTGTATATTCTAAGAAAACCCAAACAGATTTGTAGGTAGCATCAGTGGTACAGGAAATGTAATGATGATATGCCATCCACATATTTGACTGAAAAATGTATTTTGAAGCTTTTTACTTACTGGTCGCAGTGGTAGGTGATAACTGCTATGTGTGAAAAACCTAGCAGATTCTTGAACACTGAAGATCTCAGCCTGAAGATATTCAGTATTTTAAATAGTTGTATTAATATTTCTTGTGAAGTTTGGAGAGATACGTTTAAGGGTTTTCTGGTAATATATGGAGTTCTGCAACTGTGATTCTGAGATACATACACATTTTGTAGTTATGCTCAGTCACCAGGGTCTATAATTCTATCATCCTAGAATTTCTATCTTTATTCCAAAGAACATGCAGTAATTCATATATCTGGAAAAATTATGGGTCCAGGTGTATGGCTACCAATATTCAAAAATCTTAAAGCACTTTCTGTGCTTTTTACATTTTACAAGCCCCGTAATCTTTTAGATATGACTGTCCTCTTGTTGGAAATAAATATTTACACTTTAAATGTCACCTCCAAAATGCCGTAAGTACAATATTTTCAGAGACATCTTATATTCCAGAAAGGTATTCTTCAGAAAACAGCATTTCTTTCTGCAACATTTTACTCTGGGGCAGGGAGTCTCACAAGGATAAAAAAGCAACGAAATGTTGATCTTTTGCATTCAGCTAACCTTGGATCACTATATATAATCTGTCTCAGGGATTACAGCCCACACCTGAGCTCTTCTTTTAGAAGTCAGAAGAAACATATCTTCTTGTGACTTTTATTGTGATGAGAGCAGTGTTTAAAATGACTTTCTGTACGTATGCGGAAGAAGTCTTGATGCAGACCTGACACAACATTTTTTATCTGACGAACCGTGGATCGTTCCTGCTCGGTGATACAGCTGCCAGAGGAGCTCCTTGAAACTCCTGCATCTTTTTGCTTTAGAAAGACTGTGATCAATACACCTACCGCGCATCTCTTCTCACTGCCAATTACAGCATGCTACTTCGTGTTTCAGCCTTCTCCCTCATCGTATCTGTGAAAGTTCAGTGAGCTCTAGCAAAGCCAGGAGATGATAGGAAAAAAAGAGCTTGCTCTCTGTATCCAGTAGAATACTATGAATGAGCAAAGAAGCAATTAAATATCACTGTAAGTAGACTCCCTGTTTGCAGAGAACCTTGCACGTTCTTTTGCATTCACTCTAAGGGAGTTCTTCGTACGTAGAGACAGGCAATTTAAAATCAACGACACTCAGGCTCTCCATTGTCTGAAACACTCTTTTCCTTATGACACGTCACTGGTGTTTTCTTTCTAGTTCCTAGATCCTAACTGATAGTTAAGGCCAAAGAAGATGAAGTTTAATTTAAAATGTATCATCTTTTCCATCCAATACGTGCATTGGAATCGTTATTCTTTTACAACAACAAAAAGGTTTAAGTGTAAGCCTGTGTTACCACTTCGAAGATATTATTTCTCTTCCTCTGAAGGAAACAAACTTTCCTCAGACCAGCTGCTGTTCCAAGTCCTTCAATGAATATACGAGGCTATGCAGTTTAATTTTGCACACAGTGCAAACACAGTGCGTAAGCCAGTACGAAATAGACGTGTATTTAAATGAGACTGTGCTCTGTTCGTTACTGTAGCAAGGAGTAGTCAGCCTCAGTTTGGAAAATAACTTGCTATTATCACAATGTTTGCAGCTGGAAAAGAGTTGACTCGAATTGCCAAGAACAAAAGTGATTTTGGAATATACTACAGGGGTATGGCTTATTCGGTCAAAAATTATTACACACTGAGAACCTACTGACTCTGTAACATCATATATGCTCCTCTCTTTCTTTCTTTCTTTGATAACAGAGTCTCAGCAGTTTTCCTAACCAGTATTTTCTTCTAAAAATGACTTCTGCTGTAAAGAATTTTGTCTCCTGCACTCCCACTCATAGATTTATGATGCTTAGAAAAAGTAGAATGCTCAGAAAAGGTTGAGAGCTATTTATTTATTTATTTACTTACTTACTTGTTTTTGGTGCGCACATAATTAAGGATTGGTTTTGATATAAAGAATTACAAAGGTAAAAGCATAGCAATCTTTCTGCCCATTCATTTCACTTGCAAATGTAGCAGAGATCTTCCTTATTGTTTGTGGTGCACTTTCACTAATATGATAGTATGTTTAGAGAATGCAGGAATCAGTCATCTGAATCCTGCAGAAATGTGGTCAAGTCTGGTGTGAAGTATGCAGGCTTTTCTTTCCTGGTTTACTTTCAGAGCCGTAACTATGACAGAAGCCAGGTCTTTTGCCATAGTGAGTCTATGATTCAACTCTCATCAGCAAGATCAGGAAATAAATGTCTGACTCCTCTTCCCCAAATGGTCTTCTGATAGCCTTTTCTTTTTTCTTTTTTTTTTTTAAATATCAATCTGTGCACATTCTCCTCTGTAGAACACCATCTTGGCTGCATCTAAACAGCTTGTGTCCTGTCTTCTAGTGATGCAGATGTTCTTGTCTAAAAAAAAGAAAAACAAACAAGCAAACCAAACTTGATCATTTCAAATCATCAGTTAAAAAAGTTGTTTGGAACTGAACTTCTCCAGAGCAATTTTGACATCAGTTCCTAAACTGTTATCTTCACTGATGATCACTCAGGAGTCTGGATATAAGTCTCTGTATCCAGTTGATTAAACACTGAACAGTCAGGTTGAATTAAGTAACTTAAATAGAACTGATTTCGTATTTTACTCTACTCACATGCATTCACCTAGACAAAGTTCTTAAACCTTTTCTGTAGAGTGAAACACAAGTCATTAAAGATCATTTTAAGGACACTCTCTCCCTTTGTAAGACTATATGGACTATTTTTACATTCTGATCATCATCATCACATTATATCCCTGGGGCAATTGGTTTAGTTATGCAAAACAAACGTGATTTAATATTAGGAAAGGACAAGGCATGCTACACTGTCCAGCCAGCTCAAGTAACGATAAGTTTTATATTGACTTCAATATATTCAAGCTTCTGTTCAGAGAGAGTTCACATTCAAGCTCATTTTCAGCAAAATATTACTCAATTAAGTACTAGAGCTACCATTCAGAAACCAATGTGACTAGTTATTAATCACTGGTCTTCTGGATGGTTTTGGCCAAGTCCCTTCACATCTCCCTCTCTTTCTATCCATTGTCTTGTGCAAGGACTGTATTATACAATAGGGTCTTCAAATCAGTAGGGGTTTCTTGACAGTAATTTAAAGTGATGTTTCAAATGGTTTGGATTTCCAAACCACTATTCCTTTGTAAGGAAGATAATTGTAATTTTGCTTAAATAATGCAATATATTACTTGGCTGCAAGGAGTGCAGTTCGAGTCAACATTAAATTTTTCTCTATCCTATACAGAGTGGCCATTTTTTTTCTACATGAATTCAGTAATGTTTGATGTTACGCAATTAAAAAAAGAATCATTTGCATTATGAGCACCTGAAGTAGTCAACGGCATCATATGGTGCAAGAGTACTTTTCTGTAATGTCTGAATTTGGTTAGAGACAGAGACATACTCCTTTTAGCCCTAAAGAAATAGAAGAAAACTAATTAAAAGGTAACCGACAAAGTCAGGTGACAGTCAGTTAAAAACTGTCAAGAAACTTAAACGCCAAAGTTTACTCATCTTTTGGAGAGAAGTTGGATGTGTATCTCACTAACAACAAAAGGGAGACGCTGTCTCTGTGACATCATCACTGTATTTGACATCAACACTTTATCTTTCTCTAATAAAAGTTAGTGTTATCAATAGCTCATAAATTCAGATAATCTCTAACTGGGAGAATGTTTCTTCTATATATGGAAGGTAGACAACAAAGCCATTTGTTTTGGTGCTGTAGATGGACCAGAACAAAAGTTTATAAAAGCACTTGGTAGGTAATGGTAATTGTTTTTCACACTCCAGTCCAAAAAATTATGCAAGTAGCTAAAAAAAATACTTCATTCCCCCCCTTTTTTTCCTCCTTTATTCTGTGATTTGTTTGGTGTGCTCTAGACTGAAGAATGGTAAAGAAAGATAGACAGGATTAGTAGCTTTTGAAACCATTTATTCCATCATGAATATGTTCATTTCCAGCTGCTTTCAGGTCAAATATTATTAATCCTTAATTCTAAAAAGACAGGGGTTTTATTCTCATAGCAGAAATGTGTATTTGAATATGTTTTTTNCCTTTTTTTTCTCCTTTATTCTGTGATTTGTTTGGTGTGCTCTAGGCCGAAGAATGGTAAAGAAAGATAGACAGGATTAGTAGCTTTTGAAACCATTTATTCCATCATGAATATGTTCATTTCCAGCTGCTTTCAGGTCAAATATTATTAATCCTTAATTCTAAAAAGACAGGGGTTTTATTCTCATAGCAGAAATGTGTATTTGAATATGTTTTTTAAAATTTATGTCCATAAAAATCTAATTTCTTGTTAATGTTTTTTCATTTGTTATATAAGGTAACAAATAAACATAGGAACGCTATCAGTTTGAAATCAAAACTATTACAAATTACACTGCAATAAACTAAAGCACATTCCCTTTGATCTGTAACCTATAGCAAACTCTTAGCCTTTGAGAACTGTTCATTCTGAGTCCTTGATCTTGAGCAGAGGCTGAAACCCGGCACAAACACTGAACCTATCATTTTCTGTTTTCTCTGAAATCAAAACTCAAAACAAAGGTTAGATGTATAATATAAAGCCCCTACAAGAAACAAGACCTAAATACTTACAAGGAACCCAAGAGATCGGCAGTACTCAACGGTGTCCAGCAGTATCTTCAGAAATCTTTTTGCCAAACACTAGCCCTTGTTCAGGGGTATCCTAAAGCCAAAAAGAAGGCTGGTGACTTTCATTGCTTATTTTGAAGACAATTTCTGACCTCTGCCTTGTTATCTAAACTCTGAACTAATTCATGAATTATATCCATGTATCCAGTCTTAAGTATGAGATTTAATACCCCAGACTTAACTTAGTTTGATGACTCTTGCTGAAACGAGATCTCAGTTTAGTATAGCAGTTTTGTAGAATACATAACAAAACCTCTCTAACGCACGGAGCTCAAAGAGATAAGTTCTTCAGCCTGTGTTTTTTGAATCTTTAACTGGCTCTTGCCTTCATAATAGCTAGCAGAACTACCTGAGCAGTGAAAGAAAGAATAAAGAATCAGCCACAAATTATATCAGCAGCACAATTCTTTACTCCATGGGACGTGCAGCACTGAGCATAAAGCTGGGATCTCTGCTTTTGGCATACAACCAGTAGCCTTAACTCTAACCTTAATTACAGCCCAGGGTTCCATCTCTTCAGAAAATATGTATATAAGGCATGGAACTTAAGAGGATACCTTATCTCTTCCTACTCCCAGGCCCATTAGCACACAGAAAAGAGGGTACTTTATATTACCTTGTTCTAATTCTTAGTGTAACTAAATGCAGGGGAGTTATCCCAGCAATGAAAGAGCTCATCCCACACTGGCCATAGTTGACTAATCCTCTGTCTAACTCTGAGCAGCTACACTCTTCTATCTCTGGATTAGCAAATCTTGATACCATTCCTAAGTTTAACCTTTCCATTCTAGCCCAGCGAATCCACCCTCTCTGGAAAAGTAAATACTGAAAGAGGCATCTGCCTTCTTGCCATCACTTAGAAGCATTTATCCTCCAGCAAGGAGGGAACTCTTCAGTATTTAGATTTCAAGATCCAAACCCTAACTCTTATTTTCAACTTCATTCTATCCCAGGGATCCATTGTGAGCAGTAAAAATGACAAAATACTGGTCATGAGAGACATCTACTTTCCTTTGAACTCTGAGAGGTCATTAGGCCAAAACCTTCAGTTGCTGATTCCCAAATGCTACCCTTAGCTGTCAGCTTGATTATAGCTAGAGGACTCCTTCTGGAAAAGTGGATATGAAGTACTGGACAAAAGAGCTTTTGTATTCTTCGAAAACTCTTACAGTTGTTCAACAGGCAAGAAGAAAAAGGCCTCTATGATATTCAGACTCCCTTAACTTAATCATAACTGTTACCTTCTCTATAGTCAAGAAACCTATCCAGACAGCGAGAGAGGTAATTTATTGGCCATTACCAACTCTAACCTTGTCCTCAGTGGTGGAGATCATGCAACATCCATCTTTAAATGAGATCTCTCTCTAGAGGTCAAAATCCTGTCTGCTATCTTCACTTTCATTCTAACCAGGAGAGCCATCTGTACAATAAAAGAAAGCATAAAGAGTTATCACAACTCTTTGTCAAGAGATGAACATTTCAATGTATGTCTACGGAGCATAAAACTGACTTTTTCAGCCTTTAGAACCCCAACTCCTAAACTTCAAGAGAAGGAAGAACAAGGTTGAGTCTGTTTTCTCTTGTTGAGGACAGGTGTGTCACACATACTAATGTAAGATTTGCTTGGTTTCTCTTTTATTTTCAGGCATAGTGACTTCATAAATTTATTTTTAAAATATTTTAAAGCCACCCGTAATTTGCAGGCGCAAAGTACCTTGTACTGGGTCATAGTCCCTACCTGCTGGGCATTGCAACATGCATCTTGTACCTGCCTAATATAGATAGCCAATATATGCCTTTTACATAGGTACATTGGTAAAATGCTTAATTAAAGAAGCCATTGTTGAAGGCCACTGATGTTCTCACATCTGCCATTGTAAAGAGTATTTTTGCAGGGGTGACTTACAATAGATAAGACTGCTTAGACTATGCTAGGTTGATCTGATGTTCAGTAATAGCTAAATTCATTACATCCTGAGATATTCATGCTTTATCTCGATATCTCTGATCACTCTTCTTATGCCACAGTCCATGTGAGAGAACATGAAAAAGACAGATTGGAAGTCTGAATGTTAAAGAGAAAGTTAGTGCAGAGGTAGCAAAAAAGATTCCTAAAATAGAGCTCAGCAATCACCAGGAAGCAACTTTATTTCTTCTAATATCTATTTTGCCTGCCACACAGTAGTGTTGAGGGTAAATTGATTGATGTTTTAAAGTGCTTTCTGTTCCTTTGATGGAAGTTGCTATGGAAATGGAAAGCACACTTGTTTGATATTTGCCGTCACTTTTGTTAAATCTGACTCTTCTAGTTCTCTTTATGTCAGAGTGTTGCTGCACTCTTCAGCATCTGATGTCGTTAGCAGACCCCACAACAGGAGCTCTCCTGTGCTGTTCTGTGTACTCGCTTTCCATTATGTACACTTCAGCTGGATTCCTAAATAGCAGAGCAATAAACTTAGAGCCATTTTCAGCATTGGAGAAATCTCTGGCAGTCATCCTAGGGATTTTCATGGCAATGTATTAAGCAGTTCAAAGGTTGAAAGGGCACTGAATCGATTGTTATTTTAAATATTTATAATATCTATCACACTATGTATAATAATACATAAATGTAGTTGAAGTGTTAGCCTCTTGTAACAACTGCCATCAGAGATGCCATGTCAAGGCATTTGGGGCCCTGGAGGCATGTACATACAAATATACACATAACACCTTTTTAGCCCTCCAGTACTTTATGTTGCTGCTACCACTTCAGGACTGTCTTTTCTTTTCCTGAATTACAACAGCAGCAGTAGACAGAAGAGAGGAAGGTATCCGTTTTTGTTCCTGTTTGACTCTACTTACATATAGGCATTCTCTTTGTTACAGCTCTAGTTATAAATTTTGATTTTTTTTTCCAGTTCTTTTCCGTACTTGAGAGAAGAAAACCATCATTTAATCATTGAGAATGATGACAGGGTTTGTTTGAGGTTTTAGTCATGTTATTTAATGTGTCTTCAAGAGAGAAATTTTTCTGTAATGTCACCAAAACAACAAAAAGGTAGGATAAAAAAAAAAAGGTCTAGCTCTTTAATAGGGTCTATCTTACCCCTCTGAGGCATAAACATGAATAGCTTCTCAGCATACCTATGCACATGTGTGGAGAATAACACTCCAGGAACACATAAAACAGGAGATGAAACTTCACTGGGAAAACACTTCCCCAAAAAATAACTGCCTATGTTAAACATGCACCACTTGTTGCTCTGGAAGGCACAAGTGTTGGTTGTATTACTAATGGCCTTAGCCTTGGTAGAAAAATGTGCAGATGCAGCTGATTTGCAGTCAGAGCTTGCTGGGGAGGTGTGGACGACACTGAAGCAAAAACAGATGGGAAGCTCCTTTTCCCAGGCAGTGAACCTTTCTTCTTTGCAGCCACTGTTGTCTCTGAGCTCTTGGTTGCTTCCCCATTAGTGTGTGTCCTTAAGGATATATTACTGGATAAGTGAAGGTTATGTTTTGCTATCACTTCCTAAATCTGTCCCAGGTATGAACCAAGAGTCCTCATCACTTTCTTGCCCATCTGTTAAAAATCTTACAGTATAGTGGGGGAAATACAAGTGTTTTACTATCTCTGCTGCTGAGACTGGCAGTTTCTTAGCAGTAAAAGCAGAAAGAAATAAAACTATTCACAATGAGGGGACAATATAATAAAAAGTGACCTTCATCTGTATTTCATTTTCTTTAAAACTTCAAGAGAAAAAAGAAAAGCTTGCTGCTGGGTGGTCACAAATAGCCTGGAGGACCGTGTAAAGAAACTTGCTTTCAGGATGTACTTATGCTTCAAGGTTTCAAAATGCTCTAATATTTTTACACGTATTCTAGTCTCTTATGGAATCACATGGAGACTGCTAGAGCTGGATCACACTTTTCCATGCAGACAAAAATAATTGAAATTGGGTTGCCTATCTTTCCTAAGAACAGAACAGTAAAGTTTAAATGATTTCAAAAGCAGAAAAACAACTATTCTGAAATTTTTCTCATGAATGTTTGCAGCATTGTAAGAGTCAGTTGAGGAGCAAAGGCATCGACAGAGGGGGAAAAAAAATGTTCCTAACAATTCAATACCTTTTTCATTGAACTGTGAAATATGCAAGCACATTGTGTATTCTGCAGGACTGATCCTGAGCTGTAGTTAAGTGTCATCAGGGCAGTTCAGGTGAAATGCAAAGGAGGGGAAAAAAGTCTGTGGAACAGTTACACAAAGTTTACTTAGTGCTTGCTTTTTCATGTGCTGAGCGGCTATGAGATAACCCTTCTTCACTTGTCTGAAAGGTCTCCCTTTTTCCTCTGCAACTGATGAGAGAATAAAGGGGCTGAAGAAACAGTTATACTCAGTAGTTTCACTTGGCAGTCTCACTAATGCACTCTGCATCTCGGTTCCTGCTGCTTCTTTTATCCTGGTTTTTTTTTTTTGAGTGAAGGAGGGGCTGCCTGGATGGAGAGATTGCTTCCCCTTAAGCCACCTTTACACACAGCTATGTTTCCCACTTCGTAACACTTCTGGTGAAGAGTATTGTCCTTCTTTTCTCTGATAATCTTTTAGAGGAACAGTAGATCTGCTTGGGCCCCATCAGCATCCATGGAATGGAAACACACCATTCTGTCTAGAAGCAAATGTCCCTAACTTTGTTCTTCTGTGAAGCTATTAAAGTATAATAAACAACTTTGCTGGAGGTAAATCCTCACACTAATAAAAAAATATGAGCTAACAATATAAAAATTGCATGTGTAGAGGAATGCCCTAAAGTTGAGCTAAAAAATGTAAAAAATGTATTATTTTCCTTTGATGACACATTATAGTGAGCTTTTTAAAATAAAATGAGATCTTTCAGGTGTACTAAAGAATTTTGAGAGTGCAATGCCAGAAGAGGAGATACTGGAGTAAAGTGTTGGATGAAACTCTGCTGCTGACAATATTCACATGTATGTGTGCCTTTGTTTACTTGAGTCATCTCACTGGTAATGCCAAGCATATCAGTTCGTAAGTTGTGTAACTGGACAGTAGTGAGCAGTTAACGCTGACGAAGTTTCAAAAAAATAGCTGAACAATTGATAAAATGTTTTAGACTAGAGTGTTTCTTGGTTGGTGGTTCATATTCAACATATAAGCAACCCCACACTACAAGGTGTTATAGTTGCATTTAACTTCAGAAGGAGATACTCAAGCCAGGAAAGTGTCTTTGTTAGCAAGAAATAAATGTGAACTATTTTTCAAAGGTCAATAGCAGTAATGTGTACATTTCCCATAGCAGTAATGTTTCCCTCAAAACAGGTATTTTTTTTTAACTTTGTCTCATACACTGTTTGTCATCCAATGAATGGGAATATTGTAACATTTGGTTCTTTTTTTACCACTATAGATGGTACTTTGAGACAGAAAAGCAATAAAGGATTCCAGTAGCTGTAATTACTGGGCAAGCTTAGGGATGCTTTTGGCATTTCACCTAGGTGAGTACAATGAGCGGAAGCCTCACAGGTGTCATTTTTACAAAGAGCACTGTGGATGTGCTACATCTATTTTTGTGGAGTTAAGTACACTGTTAAACAAATGATGAAAGAAGTCAGGAGGCTAGTCTTAGTGTAAATGTACTTTTTTTCTGCATGTGCCAAAGGAGAGCTCTTCCTAAAACGAAGGCTTCTCAGTATCCAGTTAGACATCCGCATTGGTTCAGAAAGGTACTCTCTTCACTTTCATCTTCCCCAGTAGTTCTTTCTTCATGGTGCCTATGTAAGTTGCTTGAGGGATTTTATCTTCCAAGTAGTATGTGCAGGAAATGGAGACATATGAGATCATGGTCCTTTCCATCTCTACTTTTGTAAGAAATACCTTTGTGCCACCCCTAACTGAAGACTGTGTTGATCAAGTTTACAAAATCTCTAGATCAGAGAAACGACTAACACAGACACCTCTTAAATCTAACATACATTTTCCGAAAGCTTGTGCCTTTTTTTAAGCCAAGATGTGACGGAGCTTGCACTGGGTATGCACCTTGGTGGGACCAGCCTGCTTTAAATCTAATCTAGAAACTATTGTGAGTAAAGTTTAGGGAATAAAAAGAGACCAATACAAAGTGTTACATGCTCATGGTAAGGGAACTGTTTCTATGCAATGGTTTAGGACCTATCCAATAACTTGTTTAGACTGTTTATTTACTTATATCCTCATCGACTTTATTCATCTTATTTGCAACACTCTCACTCCTATTATTTAGGTAGCAAGGCATCTCCTTGTCTCAGAAACAATGTGCAATTAAAATTTATGTTTCACAGGTCTCTTAGTACGGCAAAATATTTTAGTATACTGGCTTCTAGACTGCTGCTGAGAGATGTTGAAACTTGTATGCCTACATAACCTAAATATTTATTATTTTTATAGTCTTTTCAGGTATGGAATAAAATCAGTCACAAATTTAGAAGCTGCTGCAGAGAATCTCAGTCAAAGCTCAGCATAACTACTATTTCATAACAAGACGTCTTGCTTATTCCTTGATTAACAAACCTGATTATTTCAGGAGTTAATAGCCACTTAAACTACAGAGTGTTGATCCACCGGTTTCTGAATATTAAAAATATGACAGTGACAGAGGGAAGAGTTTTCCAGAGAACTTCTTCAGTATTATTCACTGGCAAAATCTCATCCTTAGCACCTGCCCATGGCAGCTGCACTGAGGCACTATGCCATCTTAACATGCATTCAAGTATGGTAGGACCTTGCAAGGACACATCAAGTCAAATTTAAGTATTCAAGCAGGAGTGCATCTGATCACAGTAATTTCTTTTTTCCTGAAACATTTCCTCCAAAACATGACCTATAAGATATAGAGCTGTGCTTTTACAGCTTATCTCCTCCCTCTGTTCTGCACTTTACTCAGGTCTTAACATAAACCTTTTGTAATTTCACAGAGAAAAAGAAATAATTGAAAAAACTTCTGATCGTTATGTCACAGCAAAATATGTCACAGAAAAATATGTTCTCCAACTCTGCTGTTGCATTCCTCATTTTTTTGTATGAAGGTAAATAATGTTGGTGAAAAAAACAGTGCCAAATCTATCAGTGTGGTATACAAACAGTAGCTAGACAAGGAAATGTTTTCTGCTTACAGCATTGTCAGGTTTCCTCTTAGCCCTTTTTGAACTAATATTTAGTATCAGTTTCTTTGCTTCTACAAAAAGAGTGACAAAGCTTTTTTTTTTTTTTGTTTTGTTTTAATTTGCTTGATGTGTTTGGAGGGAATTAAAAATACTTCATTGTGAAGATAACTTAGTCCAGCAATGTAAGCCCTGACTTTTGCAATGAGCTCTGATGGGACTACTTACATACCAGACAATAACAGACTGATAGAGTGTGAGGGTCTTAGAGTATGAGGTATTCGTAGTTAATGAAGAACAGTGTCTATTATCAAGGAAAAAAAACCTAATTCCTAAAAAGATGTTCTGGCAAATGTAAATGTTCAGATGTGTATTTTATGACTACTGACTCAAATTCAGCTATTCAACAACAGTATTTACTTATCTGTCTGCTGCTATAAATATACGGTTTGTGCACATTCACTTGTGAAGAATAGAAAATCCTCCCTGCCACTGACCAGTGAGGATGGTCCAACTTGTGAGAGTCGAGTGAAAGACGTATGTACTATGGAATGTCCTTCAACATGTAACTCCAATAATATAAGGATTA
>VZSC01011845.1:808875-849106 GCA_013398225.1 Steatornis caripensis
TTTTGTTTTAATTTGCTTGATGTGTTTGGAGGGAATTAAAAATACTTCATTGTGAAGATAACTTAGTCCAGCAATGTAAGCCCTGACTTTTGCAATGAGCTCTGATGGGACTACTTACATACCAGAGAGTAACAGACTTAGAGTATGAGGTATTCGTAGTTAATGAAGAACAGTGTCTATTATCAAGGAAAAAAACCCTAATTCCTAAAAAGATGTTCTGGCAAATGTAAACGTTCAGATGTGTATTTTATGACTACTGACTCAAATTCAGCTATTCAACAACAGTATTTACTTATCTGTCTGCTGCTATAAATATACGGTTTGTGCACATTCACTTGTGAAGAATAGAAAATCCTCCCTGCCACTGACCAGTGAGGATGGTCCAACTTGTGAGAGTCGAGTGAAAGACGTATGTACTATGGAATGTCCTTCAACATGTAACTCCAATAATATAAGGATTAAAATACGGCAGTTTTATTAAGCAACATTAAACCATTGTGTAATACATGGGTTACACTCTGCTATGCCTGCACATTACTGCAGCAGATGTCCCTGGCTTTGTAACATCTCAGATACTAGCTTGTAGTGACAGGTCATTAAACTGCTTCAATCAAGTTGCATTTAATTTCTTACTCTAGATTTAAGAGACAATGCTAAGATGTCCTTGGAGAAGAAACTAATCAGACAGGTAAAAAACTTTCTATGGTTTATATGAGATCTTTGATTTATTCACTTTGCCCAAATCAGATTTTCTTCAGCTGTTGTTATTTTTAATAAAACAAAAGGAAAAACTCAACAAAAATAGCTAGTCGTGTACCTGTCATTGTGTATCCCTGCTCACAGTATTCTGTAGCTTGTTTTCCTGTTACTATTTGTATTCAGAAGCACACGTAAAATATGACTTATTCTTTGCTTTACCTCAGAATGAGAAGAACAAATAAAAACAATGAATAAATAAATGTTCCCAAATTGACAGCTGCTGCTGGTTTTAATTAGTTATTTTTAGTGTATTTATTAACACCTGCCTGTTTAAGAAAGTAAATGTAATTTCACTCTAATAATTTCACTGTTGGGGTCTCTAATCTAATATATTCAGGTAATAAGCATTCTCATGGCCTTTAACAATCATCCAGATTTATCTATGGATTCTGAATATAGTTGGCATTAAAAAAAATAATCCTACACCCCTCCTTTATTTAATTATTCATGAATTGGCCTGTGGACATTTATGTGAAGAGAAATTTTGATTGAAACCAAGCACTAGCAAAGAGAAACCTGTTTTGGCCGACAGTAATGACTCACAACACTTGAGGTTTGCCTAAAGATATTATTTATAGTAAGTTAATTAGCAAAATTTTGCAGACTGAAACTGCAAAATACCTGGAGAAAACATAGACACAAAGAAGAACAAAACATATATCCTCTAGTGACCTTTTGACATCAGATAAAGATTTGTCTAGTAAAAAACCTTTTTCTAGTAATGTGAAAAATGTCTAATTTTTAATTTTTCCAAATTTTTCTAATTCCTAACATTTCTAATTTTTTCTACTTTCTGTTTAATTTGAATTATATAATTATGAGCACAATGATTCAAGATTTTTTTCTTGTTTTAAACAATAAAGAATTTCAGATGTGGGTGTAAATTTTCTCTTTGGCCAGGTTCTACACCATCAAACATTAAAGAGAAACAGACAGAACATGGGTGTGCCTCCAACATATTTGCACATCAGTATTTACACAGCACCATTATGAAAGAACCACTTCATTTACCCTGCTCCCAGTTTCAATGACTTATATTTGGGAATACTTGAATAAACAAGGCCTCTGTCTATACTGTAACGGCAGAGTGCACAGGCTTGCTGGTTCTGTTTGGGTAAGCATAAAATTTCTGATTATTCTTAGATTTGGAAAGTTTGGACTCCATATTTTTTAAAGGAAAAGTGTATAAATAGATAATGAAGATTCTTAAAAAACATTTTGCAGTCTAGTTTTCCTTCAGAAGAGAGGAATGACTGATGATGCGTTCCCTCCTCGCTGCAGATTTTTGTTGGGAGACGATGATTTGTAAATAAGTTCAGTTGGTTGTAGAAACCAAGCATTAGTGCATTTGGGCAGTATTTAGTTCACACAAGGATCTGGACATGAAGTGGGAGAGCAAATGGGGACACATCTGCTAATGACTAAGTGCTGTCATGAGAGGGAAGAAAAAGACACTGGTGGATGAACTGATTTTCTTTTAAAGTGATATTGACTAGT
Source organism: Steatornis caripensis (assembly GCA_013398225.1). Lineage (NCBI taxonomy): Eukaryota > Metazoa > Chordata > Aves > Caprimulgiformes > Steatornithidae > Steatornis > Steatornis caripensis. The sequence goes on from VZSC01011845.1 coordinate 811,132, forward strand.
ATTCTGCCCTTTGCTGAATTTTTCACAAAGATTTTTGTTTTTCAAAACTAAATGAAAGAATAAAGAAGAAAAGCTTTGCATTTACAAGTAACATTTAGAAAAGAAAAAGGTTCTTGAGATTGTAGTTAATATGGATTGCAGATAGCCATTTTTTCTCTTTGTTTTGACTTTAATTTCATATGAACCTGTGACACAACAGATTATATTCGACACTTTACAAGCATTTCTTTCACATTTTCACTTCCCTTCATTTTTTGCAGGTAAAACGCTTGGTTATTGATTCAAAATTTAACTGCTGATATAAAGTTTCTATTATTTTATTATTAAACAATAAACTTGTTATTTGATGAGCAATTTAGTGTATTTGGTAGCATACCGTCCTGGAAATTCTGAGTATGTTAGGAATGGCTTTTGGCAAAGAAGTTAGAGGAAACTCCCAGTGACATGATTCAAATAAAAGATGTTCACTGAGGATGTTGAGGTAAAAGACGACTTGGGTGAAAGTGATAGTGAGATTATAGAGATCATGATTCTCACCAGGAACAGCAGCAGAATCAAAATAGTCATTCTGCAGCAGAATTAAACATGCAAAGGAAAAAAAAATAGATTTTGAAAAAGTAGACTCAATCATCAACTGGTAAATAGAACTCCCTGGAGAACTGTTTTAAAGAAAAAGAATCAAAGGAACTAATATTTTATTAAGGTAACAATAATTCAGTTGCACAAGAACAAATTTGCCATTGCAGAAGAAAGGTGTATACTGTAGTAAGAGACCAGACCAGAGGCTAGCAGGTTTTAGAGAAGAAAGTAACTTGAAGGACTTCTGTACAGTAAAGACATTACTTCATAGCAGATAAAGCCTCCTCTGTTTCAGTCAGCTTCAGTCAGACAGACTGTATTTCAGGAAGGATAAGTCTCTTCTGACTTGAAACTTAATAATTCACCTGAACTGAAACCTAAGCCATGAGAATTTCCTGCAGTCTAGAAAACTAGGGAAAACTAAATACTTGATAAATAGAATGGCTTAGTGTAAAGAAAGGCAGTTGAAGGAGGAAGATGAATTTTCAGATATGTTAAGAGATATGTTAATATATGTTCAGGACAAGGGGCAATGGGCACAAACTGGAGCACAGGCAGTTCCACCTGAACATGAGGAAGAACTTCTCCACTGTGAGGGTGACAGAGCACCGGCACAGGCTGCCCAGGGAGGTTGTGGAGTCTCCTTCTCTGGAGATATTCAAAATCCACCTGGATGCATTCCTGTGCAACCCGCTCTAGGCTAACCTGCTTTAGCGGGGGCGTTGGACTAGAAGATCTCCAGAGGTCCCTTCCAACCCCCACCATTCTGTGATTCTGTGATTCTGTGAAGATCTACTGCAAAGAAGGAACATGTTTCTATTTCTGTAGCAGAAAAGGCAAAAATGAATTTGTCTGAGCTGTAGTAAAAAAGATCAGTGTGGAGAATTAGAAAAAAAAACACTCAAAGGACAACAAAGCATTGGGAAAGATGACATAGGCACTCATATCCCTGTTGCTGGAGGATTTTAAGAGCTAGTTGGCAGAACAGCCATTAGGATTTGGTTTGGGGTTGTTCTAGATGACTTCTGGAGATGCTTTCTAACAGTGTAACTTCATAACCCAACTGCCCTAGAAATTCAGCGGTAGCCCACTAATGTATGTCCGAGTCTTGACCGCTCAGCTTTGTGATGCATGTCCAGTGGCCCACGGGGTCTTAAACATGAAGTACATATTTTGTCACAGCTACTATCACAACAATATCTGTACCAGAAAATAACCCGTAAGAAGAGAAAACCCATTTCAAATGGATAATATATTTCAGTGAGGAAACTGAAGCAACACAGAATTAGGAAGGCATTGTGGTAATTGAAGCAACGAGTTGAGGCAGCTGCTGGAAGCAACCCATTAAAGTTAGCACAAAGGCAATAGATTGAACAGTGCGTTGCAAGGAGTTAGAGCACAATTTCATTAGATGTGTTTTTCCAATAATTACATGTTGTCCATGCTTCTCTATGAATCACAAAACCTGTTTGCCAAACTGCCTGTGGCTTATTTTTTTCTGTTATCTACTAGGCTTAAATCATTCTCCTGGCTTCCAACATACCAAACTTGAAATCCAAATCTCTTCTTTATATCCATCCCTGTTTAGTCAGGATTAGTATGAAGACTGGGAGTATAAATCAAGAAGGAAAAAAGATAATGAAAAAAGAATATTCCTGGAATGTGTAGGCATTTCCCTCAGTGTACTTTATAAAAATAATCACTGGATTAAAGTGCTGCCACAAATCATCAGAAATTCAGGCACCTAGAGTCCATGCTTTTTATTCTGGAAGGAATTTTATTTTTATACTTTGTGTTTGTTTTGTGAGTTTTTTAAATGGAAATAGAATATTATCGTCTCTCTTCCACATTGTGTTAGGAAGGGAGGGATTTTCCCTGTTGTGTATCGCTCCTTTCCTGCTAGATTTTGCTAAATAGCAAGTATCCCCATGTGCGGATGCATTAGCTTTGATTCTTTACAAACTCCTAGAAACATACAGTTAGGGATTTGCCCATCAACTAGGATATAAAAGAGAGAGAGAAAAAAAATTCAAACATTTTTCAATTGTATTTTTCTTAGCTGCAGTTACATTAGTTATGTTATCTAAAATTTGAGAAGGGAAGCAAGTTTTAATACAAGTCTGTTCTTGCAGCAGTGAATTAGCTCTCTTTATTCCTTATCTTGGGTTGACCAATTCCAGACCAGTGTTTCCGGAACAGTAATAGCTTAACAAAGGTAAAAAGTGAAGGATCTCAACATTTTGGCTTCAAGCAACATTGACCATCTGACAAACATCTGAAACTCCTTTTTTTCCCATGTGAAAAATTACTGTGAATGCAGCATAAGCATTACTGTGGAGTGTGTGTGCACTGCAGAGGGGTCTTTTCTAAGCATGAGCAGCTGTACAACCACGCTTGCTTCACCTCACTGAAACCTTGTCTGCCACATTGCAGGAGCAAGTCACAGAGACTAGTTATAAATGAGCTGGCAGCACATTACTCCTTCCTTTTGCAGGAAAATTAGTCATTCTATCGCACCAGCCTTTAAGTCCACTCCCAAGACCTTTCAAATAATTCCTGTGTCCTGTGCTGCCTAGCTAAGTAGGGAAAAATCAGTGTTTAATTAAAGCCAGCATTAGGAACAAGAAATTAGACTGTTGTTGTTAATGTTTCCCATGAGCTCAGTAGTATGTGTTTGTGTGAAGAAAAAGAGTAGAAATTAAGCCAATAATAATAAAACTTTGCCTTTGCCTCTCTCTGAAGCGCAGTTAAGTCTGAGAAATCTTTATACTGCTGTTGCAACTTACAGAAGCAGTAGATAGCACTAGAAGTCTTAAGAGGAGGATATTTTTCTCTCAGTGCTGACAAAGAACGTGTGAGGCTTGCATCTACAACTCCGGCCCCTGCATTGCTTTTGTGTCCAGTGGGCTGGAAGAAAGGCTGCTGAGAAGGGAACTTGCATGATCTTCCTACTTCTGCTTTTTGTGGCAGCATTCAGCATGGAAAGGATAAATATGCTTAACTGATACACAGGTTTAAAAGCTGCATGCAAAAGTTCAGAAGCCCCCTGCAAAAAATGCTTTTTAATTTTTTATCTAGCATTAGGAATATTTACATGAAAAAAGAAAAATATTTCTACTTCTTAAGCATTTATCTAATCCTGCTGTGTTGTCCTCATCTGATACAGGTTTCAGCCGCTGATTTCAGAGCAATGTTTCCCTTCATTCCTTTTGGAGAACAGCAATGACAGGACTGGAGTGAGACAAGTAGGAACCTTGTGCTTTTGCTGTGTGAACAGGTTTTGAGTGTTGCAGGAATGAGTGGAAACAGCTAGTACAAGTTTTAATGAGTTTATTCCTTAAGTGTGGAAGAACTATATGAGCACAGCCCAGCTTTGGTGGTTAGCAGCACAACTCCAGAACAAACAGTTTTGGAGGCCAGCCGTACCAGAAGGTCTCTGCTTTTCTCTGTAACTTCAGAAAGTCTTCACAACAGCGCCTGGTACTGGACATCAATGCTGTAACTCCTTAAAGAAGAGGAGCACTCTTCCTGGTTGAGTTTGGTGTCAGCTATGCAGGGCATACAGACGAAGGAACACTCCACTTATGCGAGTGTTTTTCCTTCATTCCAAAGATGGATTAAACTCATCTTTTCGGTTTTGTTCCTGGAGCAATGCCAGAGACACTAAAGGATGGCTTCAGCAGGGGACAGACTTTTGGTTGGATATCTTGGGGATTTATGGACACTAATGCTTTTGGNGATTAAACTCATCTTTTAGGTTTTGTTCCTGGAGCAATGCCAGAGACACTAAAGGATGGCTTCAGCAGGGGACAGACTTTTGGTTGGATATCTTGGGGATTTATGGACACTAATGCTTTTGGAGCTTACTTAGTCTGTCCTTCACTTACAGTCCAGAGTTTAGCTACCGACTAGATTTAACTCTAGAAGAAATTTTATCTTGATAAAATTAGCAGCGATACTTCTTGGGGGGCGATGTTTGTTGTAGTTTCCTACAGTAGAACAGTCTGTCTGGAAATGGTTTCTGATGAGTTCACAGTATTGCAGGCACAAAACATGCTGATGATGCTCTTCTTTCACACTGTCATCATGGCTGCTGCTATTGTGCCTTACTATTGGCTTTATATTTTCTATAGGCTGTTCTGGGACACGGAGCTGATGTTTGCTGGGTGCTTTGGAGCAATCTACTCCTTTTGCCTGGTTTTCTGTGGAGTACAAGTCTATACTTAAGAGCACATGTAACAAACATAAAACTTGGACATTTTGAGGTTGTTTCTACTGCATTTCTGTCTTCCAAATCACAGAATCTCAGAATCACAGAATCACAGAATGGTAGGGGTTGGAAGGGACCTCTGGAGATCATCTAGTCCACCCCCCCTGCTAAAGCAGGTTAGCCTAGAGCAGGTTGCACAGGAATGCATCCAGGCGGGTTTTGAATATCTCCAGAGAAGGAGACTCCACAGCCTCTCTGGGCAGCCTGTGCCAGGGCTCTGTCACCCTCACAGTAAAGAAGTTCCTCCTCATGTTCAGGTGGAACTGCCTGTGCTCCAGTTTGTGCCCATTGCCCCTTGTCCTGTCGCTGGGCACAATCTCCAAGTACATTTAAATATGCAAGTATTTTAATTTCTGTACCTTTCTGTCACTTACATTTTGTTTCCCACTTTCTTCAGGCTTTTTTTTTATATATGATCAGTATGTCTCTCAGTGTGGTCTCTATGGTGTTATTTGGAACAGAAGAACTGTAGGAAAAAGTATTTAGATGTGTGGGATGGAAGTTACAGCAGAAAGTCCTTTTAATAAATATGCTAGTTTAGGCAGTTTGTTGCAGTTCACAGGGATTGTCCAAACACTGCAACAAGTCTTTTTTCTCCCTCAGTCGTGATTTTCCCAATTTTGAATGGATAGGGCATGGTAATAATTCATTGGTGTAAACAGCAGGTTTCTATTTGAAATTCAGCCTTCATCAAGAGGTATTCTGCTGCTTTAGCTGATATTGCAACTGAAACCTGCATGTGTACACGGGCTGATTTTGAACTAACTGTGACTGGCACTGAGGATTGTGGATACCTGTGGCATCCTGGATGCAGCCACCTAAATATAGAGATGGGCTCAGAGGCAACATTATGTCTGGAAGGAAAAGAGAAATTAATGTATTACACTCGCACATTGGATGACTGCCCTGTAAAATTGGCTCAGCATACCTTCTCAGATGAATTTCAGCTTGCACTAAACTACACAGCTTTTCTGTAATGGACAAAACAACAAATCAATTTAAGGCTATTTATGCCTACAGAAGTGATACATGAACCTTCTGTGTTGTAATGTGGATATTATGACTGTTGGTTACTTGACGTATTTTTGCTTTTTAAGAAAATGCATGCCCTCAGGGAAAAACAAACAGCTGAGAGCGTGAAGAACAGCAGTTCAAGTTTGGATGGACAATGCTAAGGGAATCACCAACAAGTTACTGACCTCTCAGAGTAAGAAGCTGACTTTTCAGGTTAGAAACTCCATCAGGTTTTGAAGACTGTGGCTTAGAAATGACTCCTGAGATACTTCCCAGTGGAAAAATAACACAGAAGAGCCAACTAGGACTTTTTATTTTAAATCACTAGAGGTAAAATCATTAGATTCCTCTGGTGTTTTGATTTGAAGTGTCAAGGCATATTGACAGTGCTTCAAATATAACCATGAATAAATTTCCTTTAGAAGTTTGGCATACAGAGATGAGTCAAATGGCAGGATACTTTTTATAACTGACTGACTGTAAAACTACGTGTAGATTTTAACCAGAAACTCAGAGGTCAAAGACTCTATATCTCATTCTGTTCTGCCCACACAATTACATACGTTGTAGTTCTTCCATTTAATACTCGATTTGACCTCTGATGATGACTCGTTTTTTTCACTCTTTTGTATTTAATTAGGAGGTTTAGAAATTAATGCAGACTTCTAAACCTGCAGCAACTGCCTGTGCAGAACTAGAGCATGGGGCACAGAGGCAGTATTGCTGCTGATGGCGTTTCTTTTGACTTATTGCGAAACTGAGACGGTGGCAACACAACGTTCAAAGTAATGAAAGGAAACATGAGCTACTTTGCCCAGCAATAGGGAAGCACAAGTTTGGTGCTCTCCTTGGGTAAACAAGCTTTGTTGAGGGGTAGCATGTACCAGCCTGGTTGGTGTATCATGCTAAAGCAGCCACGCTGGCGCTGACCTCATGCTGCTGCAATGAACTCTGGAAACCCACAGAGAGCACCAAGCTTCATCTCAAATTGTCTGATGCTTTTTCTGTAGAGATACATTTCAAGTATCTTTTTCTATCTTAATAGGATTATTTTAAGTGGATTTATGTTCCCCTGCGTTCCTCATTGTCTCTGGACTTTATTGCAGCACTGTTGTGGTGCTGAAACTGGTAGTGTTTAAGGCTCTGTTTACATTAGAAAGCCTAGAATTGTAAATAGGTGCAATTCAATAGCATTTCAATAGACTTCTAGTTGTGTTTACTGCATGAAACAACCTTGTAGATATAATTCTGAGTTTCTTTTATAAAACCTCTTCATGGCAGTTACAGTATGATCACTTAAAAATAGCTGATGACATCCATCCACTCAGTGAATTTACTGTTATGTACGACGGACTTCAGGACAGGAAACTTCTGAAGATGCTATATCTGAGAAAGTGCGGAGGGGACAGAGAGATGAGATTTCCCTATGGCAATTCCTAACGTTCTCCCAGTCGCTCCTGTGTGACCACTCATTTCTTGGCTTATTGTGTCTTCTTTTAATGGATGTGTAGTAATGACTATTAAACTTGAAAATTGAATTTGTTGCATTGGAAGAAAATATTTCTATTGTCAATTTTGAGCACAAGAATAAATTCTTCATTGACATTTGTTCTTTATTATCATTATTGTAACATATTAAATGTAACAGACATCTTACTGCTTGGGGCTCTTGGGAGCCATGTACTATTTTTAGCAGGTATAATAGGCTCTTCTGGGGGTCTGTCCCTATCTTTGGAGATGGCATAGATTACAGATAACAGTAGCTAGCAGGGCTTTGTGCTGAGAAAAGCAATATAAAAGGTAGCTGAGTGGAGTTGAGAGGAAAGTGAGAGTGACTTTGCTCAAGCCCTGGAGAGATGGCAGCCACTGTGTCACGGATCAATATTTCCCTGTTCACCAGTGAAGAATGCATAAAAATGTGATCGCTTCCACCATTTTTCCCAACCTCTATGGTCTTTTCTTGTAAATACCAAACAGTTGCCATATTCACTTAAAGTTTTATCAAAAGAAATATCAGGTAAAAAAAAAAAAAGGAGAATCCACAAATGGCAACTGCAAGTGTTCCCCCATGTTTTGGGGTGATTGTGTCTTTATTTCAGTAACAACATGAGCTTTCTGAGATGATGGATGAGAGAAGCTGTCAGGGAGCCAGGGAGCTGGGGCCAAGGGTGGAAGCAGGACCAGGGTGGCGCAGCTCCTCCTGAAATGCAGTTTTTTTCAGGAGAATTTTTCTGCCCTTGTTGGAAATGGGAGCTTCTGCTGTGGCCACAATGGTGTCCCATGAGCCAGGTCTCACTGCTCAGGTTCAGTTCCTCTTTTGCAGCAATGAGTGCACCCGGGGTCATGTTTTTTTCAGGCTGTGTGAATTTTCATGTCAGTTGATAAAAATAAATGCTTGCAAATATATGAACTTAAGACTAAAAGCCTTTTTTTCAGTTTGAAGAGGAATGGGCTTCAAAAGCCTTTCCAGTCCCTTACTCCTTTCATGAAAGCAGGACCACTCTGCTCTTCCTGACACACTGGCTTGGGAAGTGTATATTTTTTAGAAAAAATAAAAAGGAGAGGAGAGGAGAGGAGAGGAGAGGAGAGCGAAGGGGAGAAAAGGGAAGAAAAAAAAGAAAAGAAAAAAGAAAAGAAAAGAAAAGATGAGAAGAGAAAAGAAAAGAAGAGAAAAGAAAAGATGAGAAGAGAAAAGAAAAGATGAGAAGAGATGAGAAAAGAAAATGATTCTATGATTCTATGAAACGAAGAGAAGAGAAAAGAAAAGAAAAGAATGAAAAAAGGAAAGGAAAAGAAAAAAAAAGAGAAAAGACGAAACCTCCATTGAAGAAATTGCCAACAGTTGAACTTTACTATTCTACAAGGTATCCTAAATGTCCCACGCTTCAGTAATATAACCCATTAGTACTTGTCTTATCCTCAGTGAACAAACATCTTACTCCCTTCTGATTTGTTGGCAACCTTTTACACAATTGATCCTCTTGTGAAAGAAAAATGATATGAAGATTTCCTTTACCANAAATTGCCAACAGTTGAACTTCACTATTCTACAAGGTATCCTAAATGTCCCACGCTTCAGTAATATAACCCATTAGTACTTGTCTTATCCTCAGTGAACAAACATCTTACTCCCTTCTGATTTGTTGGCAACCTTTTACACAATTGATCCTCTTGTGAAAGAAAAATGATATGAAGATTTCCTTTACCATGATATCCCCACAGCACCTTATTGAATTTTTGTCTGGTTTGTTTTCATAAACCTGTCTTATGAAACAATCCTTGTTTCCTGTTAGTTACAGAAGGAGTGCTCATAAAAAGCTGGAAAAAAATCATGTGAGAACAGCTGCTAGCTAATTTCCAACCTAACTTTTAAGAACTGTCCATTTTCCTCACCTTGTTTTTCCTTTGAAATGAAAGTGGTAATCATCAGTCTTGGAGTTAATGGGAAGAAAAAGGGTGGGAAGAGCAAATACATGTAAATCCGACTTAAACAAGAAGACAGATCCCCTTTTATGCCAATAGATTGTCTATAAACATCAGATCCTAGAAGTAATAGAAACATTTGACTAATGCAGCTTAACTGAAGAAAAAGAAATCATAAGAGCTAAGATATGAAACTGAATTTATTGAGATTTGCATAAACATTACCAAAATGGATTCAGACTGCTAACAATACAATTAGTGTAAGATTGAAAAAAGGTTTTCTTAGACAAAACTGAAAATTTATTCAAAATTAATGTTATTTAAACACATGGATTATTCTTTTCATGCTTTGTAAAACTGAAGGAAATCACTTTTTTCCCATAAGAATATATCTGTCAATAATTTCCACCACCTATTTCAATATTTAGCATGAGAATTAACTGATAAATATATCTCTATTTATATGGAAGATAAGCACTCCCACAGTGCTGTTATGTCTACTGCTCTCAAATATTTATTCAAGTGCTGCCTTGTAGCAGAGATTATACCGTTTGTCTTCCACGCTGATGTGGAAGGTGATGTAGGTTTCTATAACAGGAATGGGATGATACACATTTTGTTATCAGAGATGAAAGTCAAACCTTTTTTCCCTCAGAGGTTCTATATAGTTATTTTTAAAAATCCAAGGAATTTTGGTGACTGGTGTTTGTTCTAAGACATCAGACAAGAAACAGGGAAAAAATATTAGTATTTCTAAGTAATTAGATGAAAAGAATGTGTTCATTTATAACTACTGTGTAACAGGGCAGCACTTCAAATTATTGCTTGGGAGGTACTGCTGCTATTTTTCTTATATCTATGATGGAGTTATAAACATTTATAAGACAANAATAATAGTATTTCTAAGTAATTAGATGAAAAGAATGTGTTCATTTATAACTACTGTGTAACACGGCAGCACTTGAAATTATTGCTTGGGAGGTACTGCTGCTATTTTTCTTATATCTATGATGGAGTTATAAACATTTATAAGACAAAATAGTAACATAACAAAAGTAATTTTTACATGCTTGACATTTATTTAGACTGGTCAGGTGATGCATTTAAACTGAGATATGAGCTAGTTGGCAACTGTAGCTAGTTACCTGGAATTAATGTTTATATTAAAGCTGCAAGACAACAGGAGTGTAAAAGACCAAATTTGTTTTAGTTTCACATGTAACTCAGAGTAATTTTTGTTTTATTGAGTACAGCTGAGGGAAAAAATTCTCACAATGAAATATTTATTTCAAGTTGTTTCTGTTCAATCATATGCTGATTGTTTAGGCAAAATTAGAACTTCTGCAAGAGGAAAATGTAACTCATGTAGTGAAACGAAATATTTTTCATATGCATTAACTTGGAATATCTTCGATTACTTCACATTTCAGCAGGTGTGTCCTTCATCTTCAAGAAACATTGGAACACTCATTACTAATATTGGCTCTATACAACCAGCAGCAGAAATTTCCAGAGGAAAGAAAGAAAGAATAGATGAGTATTTTCATAAGCCCTTGTGTTATATTTAGTGAGGTTGTGGTTTCTGAGTCATTTAAACACTCCTGAAAATCTTTACTTGCACGGAAATTATTTTTCACTCTCTGCTATACCTTTTCCATGTATAAATGAGGGGTGTTGCCCTTATAAAGACATTTCAGCAGAGAGAGATATTAGCAAAAGTGAATGAAGGAGAATGGCCCTTGCAAAAGAACAAAAATGCTCAAGATTAGCTAGGTGATAGCGACACTTTTAACTGATGACCTGTTCTTTACTAGCAATTAGCTCAATCTGGTTGGAACATACTCTTATTGCAAAGTAACCAGAGTGCGTTCATGGAGGTCACTGGTGGTGAGCTCAAAAGTAGCAAATAGCAGAACATTTAGAACAAACTTCAAATCACAGAAGATACCACAAAGCCTGGGCATATCAAGTGTATTTTCTGCCTTTACTCAAAATTACTTGGTTATTGAAAGTTCCTGTTCTTCCTCAGCACCAAAAAAGCTACTCTAATTTTACTCCTCCTGACTGCAAACTGGAACTCAGCTTTGGTGCTTTCAAAACAGTCCTTGCTTATTGCTGCTAGTCTTGGTACTAGTTTAGCAAGGATTCACTTCATTCCTACAAGATTGACTCTGTCAGAAACTTACTCCCATGAGTTCTCTACAATCTTTAGAAATGACTGAGTCATTTTATTTAAAAACTAAATAAATTAATATAGAACCTCATAACTCAGATGTGATTCTGGCGCACAGAATTCTTGAAAGGATAGGCAAATGCTGACAATAACACAATTTAGATGAGGTAAACTTTTTTTAAAAAGTCATTATCTGTTTATATCTAGAGTGAAGATTTTGACAACACCATTAAAAATAGATAGTTCACTGGTGAAGAGAAAGAAACACTTTTAAACTGACAGCATAAATAGTGATTGAGTCACACATGAAACAAATAATAAAGATATTTTCAGTTTGGAAGTGCGATCAAGCCAAATGGAGTTTAAAATAAATACTGCTCCTGTACAGCAAGGAGAACGGAACAACTGAGTACTGCAGTTCTTTTTGATTGTACTCTGTGTGCATGGAGTGTTTGTTCTCCCTTCAAAAAACTTTGGGAAATCTAACTATCATCACAAGCTCTTCTTATAAATATACATGGAATTCCTCTGCTAGGCACCTCGTCTTAAGTGGGGGTTATTTTGGCATGTTTTTTTCAGCACTCTTTTTTCCAACGTAAGTGGAATTTACACAGGGATACATCATGGGAGTTAGCATATCTTCCATAAATTTGTTTTTATCTGTTTTTCTTTTCCCCTTCTCTATCGAGCACATAATTGGTATCCTGGGAATAACCTCTCCTTGAGGAGCAGCTTGAGGTCCCTGAGGAGCACTAGAAGGCGGCTAATTTAGACATACTGAACGTGATTGACCAGTGTGATCAGTCTAAAATTAGGGGAAAAATATTATGTTTCTATGTATTTGGATAAAATTCTGACCATCCTGAACTCCATGTCAAAATTCCCATAGAATTTAGAGGAAATCAAGACAGTTTCAAAGCACCCAAATCTAAAGATTAAACTGCACTGAAAATACAGTCAAGCCTGAAAACACTAACCACAAGAAATAACAGAATAGGAGAGCAGCAAATCTACTCAGAAGGTGGTGCCTTGCCATTTCTCCGTGGTCAACAAATCACTGTAACCTGGTAGCAAAGTTTGCAGCTTCTCTCCATCTCGTGGTTGCTCCATGTGGAAGGGTCTTACAGCTACAGCTGTATGTTGGCTTAAAATCTGAAGGCAGAGGATCTAAACCCCTTGCTGATTTAAGGGAGATTAACTCAGTTTGTTGCTATATGCTATATTCTTCCCTTTCCTGTTGGTTTTATAGGTTGAGAGGCACAGGAGATTTCTCCATACACATGCACAGTGCTGGAAGTAAATATTTGGTAGTGGCCAGGGTTGTTATCACAACCCAGTAAACCAGGGTTATTAGTACAAATATAAATTACCTCTCTGGCTGTGTACTTCCTGATGAAGTTTTTTTTCAGTGGTCACAGTTCTTCTTCCAGAAGACAGTATATGTCTTTTACTGCACAGGGTACATCTGTCCAGTGAACTGGGATGAATTAAGGTTGTGTGGCAGAGGCATCTGGGTCCTTGCCTTATTTGATAAGGAAGTTGAGCTTTATGCAGAGAATAACAGAGAAGGCAGAAAGAGAAAAGACTCTGAAGGTTAAGGAAGATAAATGTAAGCTTGGGAAATTGGCTTCTATCCCTACCTCTGCCACAAAGTTGGTACACGAGGAAGGGCAAATTACTTAAGCAAAAATCTTCAGAATTGGACATTGAAAGTGTATTATCTAGGGATCCAACTTGCGATACCTGAAGCCTCTTTTAAATAATTGCTGAGTAATCACAGCTGCAGGCAGAGTTGCTTGGAAATGTGCTTTGAATATATAAATTGCTATGAAGTATTTTTTTTCTGTAGCTTAAAGACACCAACGTATTTCAAATCTACTACTTCAAAGTTAATAGTAACTAGAATCTCGTTGTTTGTTCACTAGCTGTAAAAATAAGAATAATAAAACTCAGTCTTTAACAACCTCCTTTTTGTATCAAAATCTGTGCCCACAAGGAGATAGCTGATACTGCACTCACTGTGTGATTAGAATAGCTGACAGACCTAATGAGTAATGCTGATTACAGAGTTAAAAAGATTGGGTAAGGATATCAGGGAACCTTTTAGAAATCATCTTTCATCAAAGTGTCAAAAAAAAAGTTTGCTAAGGCAGTCACATAATTTACATTTCTCAAATTTTGAATTATTTGTTTCAGGTACATCCTAAGTTCTTTTAAATTTTAATGTTCAGGGTAGCGTACTAGATGGAGTAGTAAAAGGTCTTGCTTCTGTCTAGAAACTTTGTCTTGATAATGACTTAGATTGCCAAGACTACAAATCATCTATTACTCTAATTCGTAGAATCAATGCATAGGGATGGTGGGAAGTGACCTTTGGAGATGGTCTAGTCCAACCGCTCTCTTCAAAGCAGGCTCAGCCAGCACAGATCGCATAGACCCAATGAGGTTTCAAGTATCTCCAAGCATAGAGACTCAACAGCCCCTCTATACAACTTGTTTCAGTGCTTGACCGCCCTCATAGTGAAAAATGTTTTTTACTGTGTTTAAACGGAATTTCCAGTAATTCAGTTTGTGCTCATTGTCTTTGACTTTCAGGAGGCACTGCTGAGAAGCTTATAGCACTGAATAACATCACCCATGTTGGTCTGTGTTCTGCACGCAGCAGGGTAGGAAGAAGGACAAGGACGAGGTGAGAGAGACAAACCCCACATGAATTTTCCCACAGCATGCTACATAGATCCCATCTATCCAATGCTGCACAAACATGGAGTTCCGGACATCTGAAAGAACATAAGATATTACATGCAATACCTGTATACCTTTTTTTTATTCTATTTTATGAAAACATCTATTTTATTAAGTCATTTGTTGTTAAGCCTTTGTTATTGAGATCCAGAAAGAGCCCAGCACCACCTCTGTCTCTCACCCCCGATTCCCTCCCCCAGTGAAGAACTGTCCACCTTTAACCCTCACCCACATGTTGTCAGCCGGCTCATCACCTCTCCCAACAGCCATTCATTCCCACTTCTTTCTCACCTAAAGAGTCCTTACTATCCTGCATTACTGGTATCAGAATAAAATTATATTACTCTGGCAAGGGACGCCTCATCAGCATGCTTGTCAGAGGGTTAGGGGTTTATGCTAAACTGTGTTTTAAAACATGGTTTCTATTAGAATAATTTCCTTCTCAGTAGCAGACCCAGTTGATGGTTTGTTCTTGCAAAACATGAGAAAGGGTTTCAAAATGAAGCTAAGAAAACTCATGACTAGGGGTTCTCAGTCTCAAGGCCAAATGTCAAATGTTGAGGCAATTAATCAAGTGAAGAGACAAAGCGTAGCAGCTCTCAACGCCAAGTGCAGCTGCATGATTGCAGCACCATACAGCATGTTTATGTGGGTAAAGCACATTGTGACAGAAGGATATGGGATATAGAGCACAGTAAGTAGGTAAGAGCTCTGACATGTGTGCATCTTCTGTATTGGAAGAGATCCTCCATACAGCACATTTCATCTGGGCTAATTTACCCAGACAAACAGAAAGCAAGATAAATTTTTTTTTTTAATGTGAAAATTCACAGTTTATTTCTCCAACTCTCTTAGCAGAAGCATAAGGAGCTTGAAATCAATCTGTCAGCCTTTTTTTCAGGTCTCTGCCATCTAATGAGGGAACTAGGAGCTGCTTCATGCAACTCAGATGATCATTTGCACAACTCAAAATGCAAATGATAGTTTGAAGCAGCTAGTGAATGCTCATGGTACACTGTGTATGCTTGTACAGACAAAACGTCCTTTTCAAATTTTGCCTTGAGTTTATTCTGTCCAACCTGGTCAAAAATAGTTATTAGGAAACATAAACAAAGGACCATGTTGGTAGACATTTTCTATCAGAATAAAATTACACTTATAGTCAGATGCCCTGGTGATGGGTTCAACATTAGAACAGTCAGAATTTATCCTCTACTTACAACCTTTGCAAAAGCACCAGCAAAATTTCCTGCAAAATTTAGATAAAGTAGGCAACCTTACATAGGATCATAGGAAAAATGAGACTGGAAGAGATATCAGAAGTTCTCTAGTCCAACCCCGTGCTCAAAGCATGGGCAGCTCTGAGATCAGAAGTTCCTCAGTCCTTTATCTAGTCAGCTCTTGAAAATCTCCTAGGATGGAAACTTCACAGCCTTTCTGGGTGATTTGTTCCAGTGCAGGAACAGAGTGGTGAAAACTAAAATCTTTTGCTGAATTGTGAATAGCAAATAGGGAATTCTTACATTGCTAGCCCTGTGCTTTTCTCAGGCGAGAATGCTATAGCTACATGCTGTGATTTTCAGAAATAGGTGTATATACTGAGATTATTGGATTTGCTAAGATGTCAGACACTCTACACAAGAGCAACAGAGAGACTCACCCCAAAATCATAAACTTATAAGAAAGTCAACTTTCCTTAGAAAACTTACAAAGGGCTAAAATCCCACTGCTATGCACGTGAGATTGCCGCCCTGTTGGCAGAGCTGAGTATCTCAGCAGATGTCTGTCCTTCAGGACTCACAGACAAGGCAGCCCTCCACAGAAGTCCTTTGAGGAGCCTTATCTGGAAAGGATGTTATAAGCAAGAATAACATCACGGCAACAATGCACCGAGCATGAAGCACAATAGTCTTTCAGATATTTGGCCGTTGCAGATAAGTTGTTCATCATTCATTGCAGACAAAACTCTTGTTTCCAACAGGGAAGGATTCAAACCCTTATTTCTCATTGCTCAGCACTGTTTTGAACTTAGATTCACGTAGTCCAGGTTCATGCTTCTATTAATTTTTGCATACTGACCCACTTTTAAGGAGAGAAATATAGGATTTGAAGGGTAGGAGGTAAAGTCAGCAAGAAATAACATGGAGGGAAGTGAGTACAGTTCCAACCACTGTATCCCATACTGTTTTATGCAGGGGTTTTTTCATGCTTTAGTCGAAATGCTTAGCAACAGGGGAAGTGAGGAGATTCTAAGACCATATGTCTATGGCTATGTGTCCATGAAACTGCAAGA
Organism: Steatornis caripensis; assembly: GCA_013398225.1. NCBI lineage: Eukaryota > Metazoa > Chordata > Aves > Caprimulgiformes > Steatornithidae > Steatornis > Steatornis caripensis. Next base: position 827,629 of record VZSC01011845.1, read on the forward strand.
AAATGCATGATTTACTTAATTTCCTATAGCCTAAATTTTGCATTCCTGTTTAAATGATGTTCGGCCTCAGCTGTGATGATGGCAAGTAGTACAATAAGCATAAGGCTGCACTACTCTCCTGAAACACAAAGTAGTTTCAGAGAAAAAAAGATCCCCAGTTTTTCTTAAAGCAGTTTGGAGTTTTAGTCTAAACTAATGAGTTATATTTCTGAAGCCAGGCCTAAATGTTAGGTGTCATATTGAAACACATTCCCTTAACCAGGAAACTTACAGAATCACAGAATGACTGAGGTTGTAAGGGACTTCTGGAGGTCATTTCGTCCACCCTCCTGCTCAAACAGGGCCGCTTAGAGCAGGTTGCCCAGGACTGTGTCCAGACAGCTTTTGAATATCACCAATGGTGGAGACTCTACAACTTAGAAAACCCATACCTGTGGTCAGTCATCTTCACAGTAAAAAAGTGATGTTCAGACAGTACCTCCCACGTTTCAGTTTGCACCCATTGCTTCTGGTCCTGTCACTGGATATCACTGAGAAGAGTCTGGCTCCATCTTCTGTACGCTGTTAAGACTCTCCTGAGCTTACTCTTTTCCAGGCTTAACAATCCCAGCTCTCCAGGCCCTTTCCTGGACTCTCTCCAGTCAGTCCGTATCTCTTTTGCTCTGGGGAGCCCAGAACAGGGTACAGCACTCCAAGTGTGTCTCACCAGTGCTGAGTACAGGGGAAGGATTAACTCCCTTGACCTGCTGGCAACACTCCTCCTAATGTGGCCCAGAGAAGTGATTCAGGTTCTTCAGTAGACAATTCTTGCTGAGTTGTTTCACAAATTTGGGTGATCTTTCATGAGAAGGTTAAGATGATGACATGGAAGCAAATTTTTCTGGTATTTTTCATTACTGACAGACTATCCAGATAATGTGTAGAAGAGGAGAACTTGCAGGGGAAAACACAAATCCTATAATAGTCGGCTCTTGTGCCCTGTTTAGGATTTGCTTTAGTGGCAGCACAGTTTGATTCAAAAAGCACATTTTGTAACAACCGGCTTCTTGTTGTTGAATACTTTAAATAGATTTCTTTAAGCGCAAATAAAATCTGAAAAAAGATTAGTGTGACTATTGTTCCTTGAATTACTTCAGAGACAGATGGTTTAGATCCCAATCCTGAAAACATTTATTCCAAAGTATAACTTGACACTTCTGAGGACCGATCATTTCAATGCCTGTTCTGTATAAAAGCTTTCAACTGAGGATTGTTTGGCCCATACATGAAGCAGTCTCTGATTTAAGTTCCACTTCCTACATTTTTAAAGATGTATATAAGGATATAGTTCAGCTCCCTGTTCTATTGTTGCTACAGTTACCTTTCTAATTTTGTGTAGACGAGCTGCAACAATTATTTTTAAGCTAATTTTCTGTGCCTGTCTAATGGTTCCACTCCTTTATTCCTCCTAGTTTCAATAAACTGGAGTCTTAAATACTCCATGAAATAACAACCATGAAAAATGCAGAAGAAAAGGCAACTTCAGCCATGCGATGAGTTTATCTCCTTCCTCCTTGATTTTCCTTGGCCCTGGATCTAGGTCAGATTCTCAGATTAACAATGAACAACTAGAAAATAGGGAAAAAGTATTTGCATTAGTTGTGAAGCTAAATGGTAGTCCTATGTTTGCATTCAGGTTACTAATATTACTTAATTAAATTGTCTCAGAGATTACAGAAATTGATTAAGAGGACATGGCTTGATTAGGACGCTGCAAGAAATTAGCAGCATAATGCTTTTTTGCAAAAAGCCTTAACACTGCTAAAGTTTTTCTAGCTTGGTTCAGGTTATATCTGTGAGTCTCAATTTCTCTTCTCAAACTTGTTTCAGACTTCTTGGTTGACAGCTGTTCGCAAGGCACAGGATGGAGTGCTGTATCTGTAGCAATGGAAAGGACAGGGTCCTGATGCTGAAGCATAACTGGAAAATAGTATTTCACTGTGTATGAAGACATTTGTGACAAGGTATTTGCAGATAAAAATGTTCTGGAGAAATGCAACTTATGCTTACAGAGTTCTCCTTGTTTTCTTTTCCTTAACAAAATAACAGTTCTTTAAATCAATTTCCTTATGAAATCATAACAACAGATGTGGGCTGTATTTCTGTGCATAGTTTATGGGCAATCCAATTCAGACTAAGCAAACACTCTCAGCTTCCTCTCAGTGCTCCTGCAGTACAGTGATTTACAGACTCTGGCTTTCCTCAGAGCCCTCTCAGGAGTGATTGCCAAAGTACTGTCAGTTTAAGAATGTGGGGAGATTTATACACTAGTTCTGAGGCCCCCTGGGACTCAACTAATTGTACTCATTCCTTGCCTACACAGTAAAATGGATTTATAATCATTGTAACCTGAGAAAACACTAATTTATTGGTGTTGAACATGGGTTGTTTCACATCAGGATAAAGTAACTAAAACCAAAGTCAGAGAGAGACTTTCCTCTAAAGGCCAAATGAGCTGAGAGGTCCTGGATAAATATATGTGTTCCAGACACCTTAAATTATCTTTAAATGCTGTAGGTTCTCCTGCGATTTGTTCAGAAACCCATACCACTTCTGGAGAACTCCACTAATTTAATTTCTACTCTATTCTATGGGAATTTTGATTGAAAGGAAGGAGTATGATTTTTGCAATTTAATTATCTATGGGAATTTTCCATGAGTTTTCATATACGCATTACAAAACCTGTTTTCAAATTTGAGAATGACTCCATTGATCAGGTAACTGTAGTTTTCTTAGTACAGAACGTCTAAACACATCCTTTCCCCCCACACAGAGTCAACTCACAGGATGTATACAAATGTTCTGTTCTATTCTTACAGATATTTTTGTTTTCTAAACTGAACTAGAACAGTATCTCCCCTTCCCTCCAGGTTTTCCTGTGTTAAGACACAAAAGGCACACAATTTCAGCTTGTAGCAGGTAGCAGTTTTTTAGTCCAAATCACCAATTAGCTCAGGCAAAATGCAGTACTTGTATTTTTTCAGTAACTCTGTTATGCACATTGTGATGTAGAACTTCCTTAATTTTATAGCCAAGTTGCAATGTACAGAGTTCAGGATCCTGATACCAAAGCTAAACGCAGGAATACTTGCATCCATCATCAGTTAGGCGACACTTTAGAGTTACTAGAGCTTTTAAATGACCTTTGGGGTGGTACAAATGTCTGCAGCCACTGCTGTGCTGTCAGCTCTACTGCAGCCCAAAAAACCCATTACCTTAAAAATGTATCCCAAAAGACATTACTAATTTCCAGGAAATAAATTACTTGAATTTTGTATTCATTTTCTTCCCTATTTCCTTGCAGATCTGTGTTGAAATCAGCCAGGTGAATGGAACTGTAGTAGGAGACAAGTTTGACCTTGAATTAAACTTCTGCCCAGATGAAATAACTTAGCACTGAACTTCAGGTTAAAAACAATAAAATCTAGATATCGTTTTTCAAGTTTAAGTGTTTGAGGTATTCGTAATGCATTTTCATATTCTAACTGTTCCAGATTCTTCTCAGAAAGCACATGACAATCTTTAAGAATCTGGTCTCACCCAAGCAAGTTCCCTAGAATCAGTCATATGTTTGTTGAAATAAGTAGTTTTGCCTGTTATGGAAAAAAAGTACTGTCCCTATATCATCAGACCCACAAGATGACCATTGCATAGAAAGTATACTGAGAATTTTATCACATACTGTGATGACAAGGGGAAAAATCATAGAATCATAGAATGGTTTGTGTTGGAAGGGAACTTAAAGATCATCTAGTTCCAACTTCCCTGCCATTGGCAAGGACACCTTCCACTAGACTAGGTTGCTCAGATCCGCACCCAACCTGGCCTTGAACACTGCCAGGGAGGGCACATCCACAACTTCTCTGGGCAGCACAGTGTTGTTGGCAAACTTGTTGAGGGTGCACTCAATCCCACTGTCCATGTTGCTGACAAAGATGTTAAATGGTGCAAGTCCCAACACTGACCCCTGAGGAACACCACTTGTTGCTTGTCTCCACTCAGACATTGAGCCATTGACCGCAACTCTTTGAGTGCGACCATCCAGCCAGTTCCTTATCCAGCAAGTGGTCCATATGTCAAATCTATGTCTCCAATTTCAAGACAAGGATGCCATGTGGGACAGTTTCAAGTGCCTTGGACAAGTCCAGGTTGATGACATCAGTTGCTCTTCCCTTGTCCACCAATGCTGTAACCTCATAGAATCTCACCAAATTTGTCAGGCACGATTTGCTCTTAGTGAAGCCATGTTGGCTGTCACCAATCAACTCCTTATTTTCCATGTGCCTTAGCACAGTTTCCAGGAGGATCTGCTCCAGATCTTACCAGTATCAGAGGTGGGAAGAGAGGGTATAACAATAATGTAACACTTATTTATATGTCCCCTTTTTTTTCTTTCTGTCTCTTTCTCGCTTTCTCTTACGCTATGGAAATTACAATTTTGCTACACTTCGTACCCAGACTTACTTTACCTAAGTGTAATGTAGGTGGGTGGTGAGAGAAGTGGAATACAAAGGTAGATATCTAAGATGAATGAGGAAGAGGCAAACCTAAGAAACAGTTCATCTTATCCCTAATTTGTGTCTGTTTTCTGATGGCACTGATAACTTCTTTGAGGACCTGTCTTTCACCACTGTCTGTGCCCTAGCCAACTAGACTCTTCTGAAAGAGTCTATTTGCATGTTCTTCACTCCTGCGTCTTCCAGCAGGGAGGGGAGGCATAGAGAGACTGGGCCGGTGTTTTTCGCTCTTGTGCTATCACAGTAGCACCATGTTCTGACGATTCAGGAGTGTCAGTTTTGTGTTTATTTGGGAATGGGAGCAGAAGTGCACGTCATTGCCTGCATGCCCTTCCATGTGTCTTGCCACTGGCTTCCCAGCTTTCCGTAGTCTCTGCACAGTCCCACTCTCAGGTTTGGCATCCTGAGCCTCTCAGGATGTGGCTGAATGATGTGAGTAATCAAGCACTTGACAGTACAGGACAGTCTGACCTGTCCTGTGAGTTTCAGTGACTTTCACAGAGGTTAAAACCAGAGTAATCACTTTTTCTAGGTGATATGAAGATAAGTAGAACTAGGGAAACAGAGTATTTTTATAATTTAAGTCTTTGCTGGAGCTGTTCTTTAAATAGTTCAAGAAATTTACAGAAATGTAAATTTTTTATTAAGCTTATTTTTTTTATAATCTTTATGTGTAGTTATGTTGGCATACAGGTCAGCATGACAAGTACTCTCATCTAGCTGTCTAGCAATTGTCTAAACTGACTGCTCTCATTTTTAATTGCTTGAAAGCATCCATAATTGCTACTTCATTAGCTGAAGAGAAATGCCAAAAATTATTTCTGGGGCAGAATCTCTATTTGGCCAAAGAACTCAAAAGCTGGTGTTCAACAGTACTTCAGTCTTATTTAAATTTAGAAGAAGACAGAATATTCTCCACTGAAGATGCTGCTGCTCTATAATTTTTAAATTCCAGATTTTTTTTCAATAAAACCAATTTTTGAGAGCTGAAATTATTCCATGAAAGAAGGAACATGTAACATATATATTTCAGTAACTGCAGTGTAAGTATGTATTTATGAACAAAATTTAGGTTTTTTTTTAATTTAGCAGTATACATGAGTAAAGCTGCAAAGATAAACTTCCATGAATTGTTGTGTTTACAGAGTTATAGACCTTCAGTGGGTCAGTTATGTTGGCATTCCCTTTTTATATATACTGAATTCAGTGTATACTAATTAATATGTATTATTAATACTAGTCTTGTAATATGACCTAAAATTATTCAAATTCTTATGTGACTATCAGTGTAAAACCTTGTGGCAACAGAAGGATGATTTTGTCACATTTGTTGTATTCCAACGGTTTAACTTGCATAACAAGATTAAGTTTTGATGTTCATGAAGCCCTGGGGACTTGCAGAACTTGAGACCATGGCCTACTTGCAAAGACTTTCTGTGTTGTTAAACAGTTATTTGCCAAAATTATGTGAGAAAAATTATTATAATTTTGTTATTTGAAGGCATTTAAGCATTCGATATTGTAAATATTTTTCCTGAAATAAATATTGGTAAATAATTATACGCAAAAGCTTGTGTTTTCATGGCTTCAAGACTTTTTTCAGAGCAGATCACCAAAATCAACAGTTTGAAGATGAAAGATTGTAGCAATAACATGAATTCTACTTCACTGCATGTATGTAGTACTTTTGTTTTGTTTAGCTGTGGTACATAAATCAGGTAACGATGTCAAAATCTTAGGTTCCATTTATTTCACTTTAAGTTTGCAGCCTTTATAGTGCCATGTGGGGTTGTATTCGAGTATAGTTCATGTATTGTAAATGATGCAAATCATTTTACAAGGTCAGAGTGATCCAATTAGCTACACGGTCATATTTGTAATCACATCATTCTATCTCAGATAATATGAGGCACATGTGAAAAAAAAGTGAAATAATATAATATACTCTTACATCACTTGAAAATGTCCTTTCTAAACTATGCTACCCTAGGTCTTTTATTTGGACTTTATTTTAGGCATACTTGTAATGTAACATACTGAAAAGAACCTTCAGAATTTTTCCCTCTCTGGTGTGAGTAGCTAGTTATGGAAATCATGTGAATTTAGATTGAACAGTGGTATGTTTACCTTAATTTACAATCTCATAACTGTGTAAATGGATTTTGCCACAGCTTTTAGATGTTACTTGTGTACATAGAGGCAGATCTCTACTGCAGCAAGGTGGGAGTATGAAATCAGTCTTGACTCATGTGCAAAAGAAAGTTACAGGTACATAGTGAGATCTGAAATGTTCATTTCTGCTGAACCATACAGATCACTTCTTTTAATACGTCTAAAACTATCTAATGAATAGCACAGGAACATCTAGATTTCTTACAGCAGTCCCCAGTCTGTTTAAAGCATGTCCTTTGTAGTTTTTGAATATGAAAGCTTAAGTGCAAAAGAAAAACTTCAAAAGAAATGTGTTTTCCTAAAGTTGTTTTCTTGTGTGTCTGTCTGTGGCTGCCCACACAAATACTAGAAGGTGTACATCAATACTTTACCATCTGTATTCATTTTCCTCTTCAGCAATGACTAATCAATCGCAGTTTGACTTAAACATATCACATTGTTCATGGATGTTTTCTGTTTATGCTGTTCAGTGTTTGGTATACATGTCACATTCATCTCTATCTAAATCACTTTGACTGAAAAACATTTAGGAACAGAACATTTAGGAGCAGAACATTTAAGCCACTAATGATAAAACTCAGCGTAAGACCTTATGGGACAGCAGGTGAAATTTAAATAAAACTTATTTACCTCATTCATACTCATTCTCTCACAGGTTTCACTCTCTCTCTCTCATATCATGTGCTCACAGGCACTCGGAAGTGTGTGTCCAAGCAGTTTATCTAGGACCACTTCTGAGACACAGAAGGGTGATGGATAGCAACTAGTCCATTCTCACTGTCCCTCTCAATTGGTAATAAGAAACTGGGTTTTTTGGAAAGTCTTTCATACACTTTAAGAGTCAACATTGATAATTATCAATGTGTGATAATTATCAAGTTGTGATCAGCAATGCAAAGTCCAGCTGGAGGTCAGTCTTGAGTGGTGTACCCCAGGGATCAATACTGGCGCCAATACTATTCATTGTCTTGACATGATGTGACAGATTGCACACTCAGCAAGATCAGTTTACACCAGAGAGTTGTGCTGCTCTTCAGACAGACCCTAACAGGCTGGAAAATTGGGCCAACAGGAACCTCATGAAGTTCATCAAAAGGAAGTGCAAAATCGTGGCCCTTGGGAAGAACAACCCCATGCACCAATATAGGTTGGGGGCTGACCATCTGGAAAGCAGCTTTACAGAAATAGTTCTGGGTGTCCTGGTGGACACAAAGTTGAACATGAGCCAGCAATGTGTCCTTGCTGCCAAAAAGGCCAACACCGTCCTGGGATGCACAAGTGGAAATGTTGCCAGCAAGCTGGAGGAGATGATCCCTCCCATCTGCTCAGAACTGGTGAGACACATCTGGAATGCTGTGTCCGGTCTGGACTCCCCAGTATGACAGAGACATGGATATACTGTAGTAAGTCCAGGAAAGAGCCTCTGAGATTATTACTGAACTGGAGTATTCTCATATGAGGAGAGGCTGAGAGACTGAGACTGATCAGCCTGGAGCAGAGAAGACTCAGGGTGGATCTCATCAATGTGCATAAATACCTGATGGGAGGAGAAAAGAAGACAAAGGCAGACTCTTCCCAGCCATATACAGTGGCAGGACCAGAGGCAATGTGCACAATCTGAATCACAGGAAACTCATTTGAACAAAGAAAAAAAATATTTTTGTTATGAGGGTGACTGAGCACTGGCACTGGTTGCCCAGAGGGGTTGTGGATTCTCCATCCTCGGAGACATTCCAAACCCAGGACATAGTTTTGGGCAACCTGCTCTAGCTGACTTGGGTTTGAACAGGGAGCACTGGACTAAATGATGTGTGGTAACCCCATCCAATATAAATGATTCTATGTAATAGTGTGATCATTTGCTCAAAATCTTGCTTACTTCAGCCTCCATAAACCTGAGACAATGTTGCTCCTCTTTGCCTGGTTTTCTGTCTTGGTTATCTTTCTGGTTACAGTCTCATTGTATATAAGAAGATCAATGACACATGCAATGTGCTGTAACCCTGTTGACATCCACTTGTTATCAGAGCACAAGATAGAAACAACACACTACTCAGTGTGAACTAGTTTTATTGCAATCAGTCATGTCTGTTGTTATCAATACTAGCTGTTCATCTAACCTGGTGCTTCCACAAGAAAACATTTCCTTTCAGAATTAATCTATACCAATCTTAATGTTTCTACCTCTACACATTTAGCCCTGATGAGGTATAGTCTGTAGATCTCTCATCCTAAAAATCTCTAGTTCTTCCAAGATGTCAACGGGTAGTTGCATGGGCCATGTTGATAATCTCTTATTTAATGGTCATCTTGACCTTTTCTTTCCTTGACAAGAAAGTGCTCAGGCTTTCTCTTGATGGGAAGGTCTGTGGACATGAATAAACTCATTTCCATAGATATACACTGCCTGCACTTTCCCTCTTCTTTTTTTCTGTGGACTTATGTACAAAGGTTTCCAGTTCCCTGGATGTTTTTTTCTCAACCAGTTATCGTTCTTAATCCCAAAGGTTGCTGGCAGGATCTTATCCTTTGCTGTCCTTGTACTATTGTATGATGAGGCTGATGGAAAAGAGGAAGAGAGAAAGGAAGACTACATTACATGGAGTCCAGCTTCTCCTATTCCAAGAACTACCGCATACACTTGGAATTCAAGGAGTCACTCGTTGCTACCTTGCATGCTCGATCAGAGTAACGGGGTGAAAGAGAGGCTTCAGGTTTACATCATTAAACCTAAAAACAGTTATTTCCACTGCAGTCGATGCACAAAATCTTCCATTTCTTGATTCACTGCTATCTGGACCATCCTACAAAATGTTCTCTTTCTGTGTAAGTGACCAAGATATTAGCTCTGCAGTGTTATGCTGTTTTCCCTGAATTTATGCCTGAGTGAAGTAAAAAGCAAAATACTAATACTCAGACTGCCAAAAAGAGAAACTTTAAAATATGATTTCAGAAAGGAGAAAATTATGCTTGCAAAAACAATTTTTTGCTGGCATTGGTACTGTTCCACTTCCACCACTTTTGCATCTGTATTCGCTGCCTGTGGTGTTGGGGAAGACCCCCTGAAACAGGTTTGAGAGGGGCTTACAGTACTATCTGCAACTAATATTCCCTGCAAGAACATTAGTGTTAGTAGTTTAAACTGCTGAGAGGAAAATAGCAAAATTAATGAAATGCAAAATTATATACCTACTTGCTGCACAGCTTCTTAACCACAGTAACGTCAGAAGCCTGCTATTCACAACTGTGAAGCCTTTCAGTTGTATCCCTGCAGTCTGACTCTCACTTCGTAGCCTTCCAGCCCAAGGCAGTGTTTGTGCTGGCAGACAAATATGAAGTGTGTTATGTTGGGTTCCACAGGAAGCGATTGTGACTGATGTGCAAATTGTCCTTCCTGCTTTTCCACCCCAGTTTCATAATTTTTAGTTTCTAGCCACATGCTAGGGAATAAATAGAGCTTAGTAGACAACATTAGTAAATAGTAGTCTTCGGGTAGCCAGTAAGCATTTTCCAATAACGCACATACACAAGCACTAACAGCCAGATAATCAAAGCATGCTCCAATCAGCACTATTAGTATAATGTACAAGAGTAAGTAATAGACAGATTGAGTAGGTCTTGAAATGATATAGTTACATTTGAAAATGTTTTTGAGGGTAACAACTGCTGCGCTCAAGAATATACTCAGAAGAGAATGCTTACATACAGACACACTCATTGCATCTTATCCCAGCTGCACATGGCAAAGTCTTCCCTTTCCTTTTTCTCTCTTTCTATACATTTTTGTTGGTTTTTTGTTCTTCTCTTCCAATTATAGTTAAGGTGGGCCAACAAATATATGGCCAACAAATAAATACTTGTGCATGTAACCCTGTCTTAACGTCCTTTGTGCAACATATTCCTACCAGTGAAATGCTTGTGTCAAACAATGTAAAAACTTTTGGTTTAGTAGTTCTGTTCACAACAACTTTCTCTGGTTCCTTTATTTGCAAGTGGAATTCCATCTGGCTGCTCTGATAGAAACCTATGCTTGCAGAGCTGCTTCATCAATCACAATGTGGTTTTGCAGCTTAGAATTGTTTGTTTAACTTCATAAGCTTTCCTGAATGCTATCAAAAATCAGGAATCAAAGCATGATGAGCTTTTCTACTACACTGGTCTGCCCAAAGATACAATGCAGAACTATGTTTACCCCAATACTTCAGGAAGTACTTTATATTTCTTAGAGAATTCTTGATGCTATTACAGATGTACCAATATTGGCAATTTATTTTCAATGGGCATTAGTGGACTGAATAAAGTTGAAAGTCTTCCCAGGCCATGAATGGGTATTGAGTTAAAATAAGAAGAACTAAGCAGAAAATAAAGATCAGATTACTTTGGCACATGTTGATAAAAGGATGTGGAGAATGAAACAGACGGACACTGGGCATTTTTCTGTGAAAGTAGCGCTAGTCTGGGTCAGACATTCAGATTTTGAAATCAGAGAGAATGAGGGAAAGTAACAGAGAAAGGCATAAGCAAGCACACTCCCTACAGTAAGAATAAAGTTCTTAGAGAATGACCTTTAATATTGAGACTGGAATACCTAGATGTTTGCTGAATGTCTTCCAAACTGCGGCATTAATGTAGAGAGATCTTCCCTACATCTTACTTGATCAGAGGATGAAGACTGAAATCCCTGAAAAACAGCCTTACCGTGAAGTGGAACAAAAAGAAGAAAATTTATGGATTTTACATTTAAATAAATTAAACTTATGAGAGATGTGTGTATGTAGGTTTAGCCTGTGCCTTGACAGAAAGGGTTTGTATTCCTCTGATGTCAACTGCTCTGTTTGCTGTACACTGAGCAGAGATTCTCATTCTGTTGACTATAAACTATATTCTGTTAGTACAGAGGTCCCTAAAAAATTGTTATATGTAAAATGTGGATTTTTAGCTCAAATTAAGTATTCACTCTGAAGTATATTATTTAGAGCTTACAGAAAGTTTTGCAGATGCCCTATGAGGTGATTTAAATGTGTCTATATAAAATGTTAGAATATAAAGTCAAAATAAAACTGTTGCTTTGATTTTATATCATTGGAAAAGGTGGATCCTAATTAAACTGAGAACCCCCTTCGAAAACTTTTAATACTCATTAATGAATTGATTTGCAGTCTGTTTCCTGACTACTTTACAAGTTTTCTATTGGGATTTTTCATAAGTACACCAGCAAAAATGCTGAGCATGGTATGACTGTCCTTTGAAAGATGTTGACGGAAAGATATCAGAGGAGACTGTGTTGCCCTTCTGCTGTATGGTAGCTCTTTGTGCCATGTGGGACACACAGTCTGTGGTAGAGGCAGCTTCCCAGGAGAAAGGCTTTATACGTCCCTGCCATGCTCTATTACCATTCTAAAACAAATGAGGTAGATATTGTACATGTGGGTCTTCTTTGGGCCGTAAGTATCATCCATTCTCAGAATATTAGTACTCCAGTACTGCAAGTGAGGGAGGGTCCTTTAAAAAAAGTAATATATAGTTGCAATGTTAGAGGAGGCTGAATGAAAACATTGTATATGAAAATGACTGGTGAGTTTGTAAGTTATGAGAAATTACTTCTGTGATCTTCAAATACATATTTTACTCTTGTATAAACTATGCATAATTTTTAAAAGGTAAACAAACACTCAACTTATTAGAGCATATGGCCTTGTATCTACACCTACTGGGAACACTAGCAGGGATGGACACTTCCTCATCCTCTGCAGAGATCTTTCCCACTTGAATTAACGAAGTGGCTAATGAAATGTGACAAACTGTTATCACTGTGCAGAACTGTGCTCAAGGTGGGCAGGGTGCTGAGCCCCTGGGCAGCAAATCTGCTGCTGCTGATGCCAGAGGACTGAGGAGTACAGGAGTTCCTGTATTGTATCACAAGACCCTTGGTCATTGTTTCCTCAAGGGTTCGTGTGCTGTGTCTTTCCTTTTTCCCCAGCCCGTCTTCTCATATTTCAGTGTCTCATCCCTTCTCCTGTCATTTTGCTAAGCTATTTGTGTTCTTACTTCTCCAGGCTTTCAGTCCCAGTTTTTTCACCCAGTCATTTACAGATTTTCACTTTCCTATCTTTTTTATTCTTCTGTGATAGACTCTCTCCCTCCTCCTGATTTCTGTGTCACTCAGTCTCACTGTTACCAAGAGGTCTTGCTCTCTCTCTCCTCTCATCGCCTCAGCTTCCCCTACTTCCTCCCCACATTCAGTGCAAATGCCACTTCCTTTTTGGTTCTACCATCATCTCAGTTTTCAATCTTCTTCCTAATCTTGCCGGAAAAGTTTCCTCCTTTCAATGTTTCTCTCCTCCTGTATTTCCAGTTAGGTGGCATCATCTTACAAGCCAGTTTAAGAAAGAGGGAGAAGTAGGTTGAGGCTAGTTTGGAGATACAAGGGAACAAATGACTTCTGTTTGCAATGTCATGTCCCCGAACTTCTGTTCCAGCAAAGGCTGCAGCAGCCCAAAGCAGCCCAGAGCTGCAATGGCAGAGAAGGTCCCAAGGAGCCCTAGTTTGCAGAGTGTCAAATTTATGTAGAGCCTTCACCAACAGCTGGCACTTATGAGGAGGAAAAGGGAGACGTGAACTAAATTTGTAACTTGGACAATCTACTGAAGCATTTTAAAAAATCATCTTGAACAATCTATAAATGGCAGGTGAAATTTTGCCCCAGTTCAAGTTTGGCTAAATTTAAGCAGTGAAAATAAATGTTTGGAAATAGGGATAAAAATGAATAGTAATGCTATACAATTGTGGTACATTATATTCTGAGTTTGTCAGAAAAAACAGGGTATTAAGCATTGATATAGTGTTGAGAGATATGGGGCTCTGATTCAAGGGCTTGTAAGCAACAGCAAAATGCAGATAATCCAAAGGAGAACTGGAGTAAGAATAGAGACATATGAAGTGACTACAATTCTTAGTAAAATAAGTTTATTCAACCTGTAAAAGAAATACTGGAACAATTACGTACTGGAACCTGATGGGAGAAAATGGACAATTTATCCTAACTAATAGAACTGTGCATCTAAAAATGGCATTTCATTCAGTCTTTGTGAAGAGATGTGTGATCATACCCTATAGATTTAGGCAATCAACTCTAAATTATTCAGAGAAAAGGAGAGGGGAGTTAAACAGATAAAGGAAAAACATGGGCAATATGAACACATGTAAATTGGGCTGTAGGAGTATGCACTGAAAGTGGAACAGAGAAAATAAGGTTGGTTGTTGAACTGAGAACATTTTCCCCATAAGCTTGTTATCACAATTTGTCATGGGTGAATGATGAGGGGGAAGAATTTTTATAATGCATAATGTTTATGTTCTATTGAAAAATCAACTTTTTAAAAATATCTAGAATTTTCTCAAAGGGAATAAATAAAAATTTGAAGTTTAAGCATTTCCTCAGCTTTTATTGATGTTTCAAGGCTAGATGCATTAAGCAGTCTTCTCTTTTTATATATGCATACATATGACCCAGTAGACAATTTCAAGTTACGCAGACAGTTAATGATGCAGTTTCTCAGGGGCGAACCTTCTTTTGAAGTTGTTTTATTTTGTGTTCATTGAGGTTGTCCTCTGTCTCTCATCTTTGCAAGCAGCTCTCACTCATGTCATAGGCAGTTTAACAAGCTTAAGCTCCATATCATCTTCCGGTCCCAAACGTCTTCAGACAAAGCACAACATCCAGAAAGCTACCAAGCTCTGCTCTGTATGAAGTTAACAATACACAGTGCAGTAGACAACTCTATGAAAAGAGATAATAATTGCAGTGGTACAGTAAGTAACAGTAGAACCCTGACGAAGGGATTGAGAACTTGGACTCATGCAGTATCATCTCCTTAACAGTCTGCTCCCTTTTTGGACAGCCCTGCTTTTCTCAAAGCACCAAAGGGAAAACATAGCTGAATCAATATATATAAATAAATTTGAGGTTTCTAAAGTGTCTTCTTGCATATTTCTTTGCGGGCAGAGGACATTACCTATCAGGTTTATTGAGTATTTGTGACATATGGTGCTATCTTTGTTACAAAGTGCTTAAGAAAGGAGGGAGAAATCCTTCTTCCATGATGCTCTTTTCCTGTGCGCTTTACACGATCAAGGCATCTGTTAACTTTAATGAGAGTCTTTAGTATGCAAGTGTTATCTGTTTGAATCCAGAGTGAAGGGTATTGCAGATTCTGGTGAATTTTAGTCAGAGATGGATGGAGAGATCCTGCAGAGCAGATTGACTGCCAGTTTAATTTTTCAAACTTTGAGGTATGGCATTTTTCAAGGTTTTTTAAGATTGCTAATATTTGCTAGATGTGTTTGGTGGCTATGCATCCAAAAAACCTTATATTTAAAAAGTATGTTTAGCTGCAAAATCAAGTGGCTAGGAATGAGGAAATGCCTGAAACAATGCTTTCTGCACAACCTAAATATTTTCTACTCTTCCCCTCACCTTCCCCACCTTCTGTGTAGGCATTTGGAGACAAAGTCAGCACTGGACAGAGGGAAAGTACGTTGTTACCTACAGTGGAAAAATTGCAATGAAGTGTTCCTTGGAAAGGCTATATTAGGATCCTATGAAGGATCTTTAGCTTTGTTGTTGATATAATTTCCGTCTCTTCTCCAAGGAAGCTGGGACCAGCTGTCAGAGCAGCACTTGCTGCTGAGCAGGCCGGCTCTGCCTCTTGTCTGCACAGCCTCACACAGAGCCAGGCTTGCTGCTGCAAAGAGAGTATAAAGCAGTGTTATGTGTTTCTGGGAGAGGAGAGGTTGTTCCCCCAGTGGCATTTGCCATTTCTTCCCACATTCCATTTCACATACTGTTGGAGGATCTGTCCTGGATCTCTGCTATGGGGTCAGTACTTTCTGCTGTAGAAGTAGCCGGCGGGATGCAGGCAGGTAAGTCAGTCTGTGGGAACAGGGAATCAACAAAGATCAGATCAGCTGGAATGGGAGATCAAAGGCTCATGAGACATGTTAAGGAGGGAAATGAATGCCCTCATTCACAGCTCACACAAACTTTTCCCACACTCTTTCCTTGCATAGTTTTTTCTTCACCTCACTGCCTAAACTCTGCTGATGTATTCTATCCCTTTGCTTTTGCACAGAGCTCCTTATCCCTGTAAAACAAATAAACAAGCAAAACCAAACCTCAGTAATAATTTTTGGCCTCCCCTAGTCCTTCCTTCCACTAGTGGTTAGCCTAAAAGATTAACTGTGCTTTAAAAATGAATCAGGATTGTGTAGTGCATGATGCTCTGGTTTAGCTCTTTTTAAAAGCAAAGCAAATTCAAACAGAGCCAAGAGCAAAACCCCAGCTCTTTCACATTAACTGTGAGTTAATTTTATACTTCTGTGTGCTCAGCATGAGATATCTAGGAGCAGATCTGTGGAAGCCTTGAACACATAGCTGCAGCTGAAGTCACTTAAAGTTGTGCTTTGAACATACAAGGTTCTATGAAATGCTAAGCGTTCAGGAGGAAGATGGCCCAATGCTGTTAAATGAGG
Organism: Steatornis caripensis; assembly: GCA_013398225.1. NCBI lineage: Eukaryota > Metazoa > Chordata > Aves > Caprimulgiformes > Steatornithidae > Steatornis > Steatornis caripensis. Next base: position 843,889 of record VZSC01011845.1, read on the forward strand.
TGCCCCACATTAGTGAATGTTTCTGGAAGTTTTGTCTTTTCCTTCCTTAGGTCTTATTTACTAGGGGGTAAAGCAAAGATAAGACCAGGTAATTGGGGATGTTGTCAAACTCAAATAATTCAGGTCTCCGAAGCACCAGGTTTATGATGGAGAACAAGAAGCAAAAGCCATGCTGAAAGCAACATTTTAGTGTTCAAACACTAACTGAATTTTTTTTTCAGAAGAGTGAACTGTTATTTCTCAATTCGAAAATCAATCTTTCTTTTTATGTTATGGAAGTCATTTTCTTCTCCGAGCTCTGAGAATTCTATTTAAACCTTCTTTATTGAATCCTGCTTGGAGCAGAGACCAAGCAGACACTTGGTTCAAGTTTGGAAATAAAATAAGGAATGGGAAGCAGGGTTGGCCAGGCAAGCATCAAAGAATGCCAGCTCTATTTGTCACAGGTGGGTTGAACTAGATGGTCTTGAATGTCTCTTCCAATCCAAACCATTCTGTGATTCTGGGAAATGCTGCTATTCTGCCTTACATATCTGTATACTAATGCCATTATTGAGGATTACAAAACCGATGTGCCTGTGAGTTTATAAATACACCATTCCGAATCCTTATTTATACTTAGACTGGGATCTTAGCAGAGGTGGAATCTGGACACTCACAAGCAACTTCATAGAGGCAAAATTCACTGTGATGTAGAAGAACAGTCTTCGAATCCAGGCTCTTGCCAAACTGTTCGTCTGACTTGATTGACCTTGTGCTAGAGCAAGTTCCAGGGTGTGTGCAGCACAAGGTCGCAACAGATGGGGAGATGACCTCTTCATCCTCTAATTAGCATATAATACTTACTGACACCCCCAGCCCTGATATAAGTATTCTCATATTAACACAACAAACGAATTCCAGTAATTTGATTGTAATCAGTATATTGATGATGACTCTGGAATTTTGACTCATCTAATTTTCAAACACTTAATTGTCAGCTTTATTTCTCAGAAGCCTACCATTTGATAAGCACTGTAAAATATATATAAGCTTTCCCTGACAGTCCAGAGACATAAAAGGATAGGATCTTCACTGCTGTGTTTTATTTCTGGAAAAGAATTTAAACTTCTTTTCATGAATTAGAGTTGCCAGAGCTACATACAGAAGGGACCACTAAAATTTTATAGCCTTGAAATTAAGTGCTACTCCGCAGTTTTTCCAATCTTAACAACCATTCATAATCAGGTAATAAAATCAAATATGCTCAGAAAAAAACTGAAAATATATGCCAACTCAAGGAACAGATTTCAGGTAAACCTTAGCACTTGACCTGAGAACTTTTCGTATTGAGTGTGATGTTCATTGTCAGTGGATTCATGGGAGCTTGCAGAATTAGTGCTGGTATTGAGAAACATTTCCTGTCAACACTTAATTCTCTGTAAATCCACTGATACTGACAAAGGGGGGGATATGTATGGTTGTAATGAAACAGAACAATTGTCAGCTGTGGGGGGAACACATTGCTGATCTTCAGTATTTTAAAATTGTAAATGCATATAGAGTTAAGTAACAGAATGTTCAGTTGCAGAGTCCTATCAGTTACCCTTTTCTTTCACCTGAAACAGCAACAACTACAATAGTAGTATTCTTGTGGTATGACTTAATCAGAGAAATTTAAAAAATACTCATTCGAATCTCATTCCAAATGTCGAACAAATTGTCTAATTACTTCATAAAACAACCTCTGATCAGCTACCGATTTAAAAAAGCGTGTCATGCTGGATAAATTGCAGAAATTATTTTGAAAAGTGCACAGCTAGACCACAAAACCTGTAACACTCTTGAGGCTAACAGCACATGCTCCCTGAGTAGCTTTTAAGCAGCTTTTGGAGATAAAAAAGAGCAGCAGATGAAAAAACACATTCCTCATGGAGTGTTCTCTGATTTTATCCATTGTTCCAAGCGACTTAGATTGTAAACAGGATTCTAAATAAAGGAAGGGTACTATGACCATAACTTGATAGCTTTGCTCTTACAGCCAACTCCAGCATGTTTTAATGCACTGCTACTTTGTAAAAGAGCTTCTGAATTAATTTGTAAAACCTTAGGGTAACTGTGATGTACTATTTTAAATATAATTTTTAAGCAATAGCGTGGCTCTACTGTGGACAGCAGTAAAATGTTATTGGAAAATCCTGTCGTACTTTAGTGGAATTACTAGATCTCCTACACTTCCTATGCTTAACTTTCTATCACCCAGGAAAATGAGTAGCTTGAATAGCCCGGCTAAAGGAAAAAAATGAAGTGATGCTGTACTTTCAGCTTGGATTTAGCCTCTTATGGGCAACATTCTCGCTGGACCTAAGACAGATCTGGAATCAGAATGATCACATTGGCTGAACACCGAGTTTAAGCTAAATGAATTTAAGGCAATATGCCTTGCTGACCTGGACCCACCTGACTTAGACACCCACAAGTAGTTTTTCCAAATGCCATAAACATCACCTGCACATAATAGGCAGCTGACCATGTTTTCAGAATTGTATCTCCCTTTATTTTAAGAATAAAACAATGTTATTCTGGTCTTGGAGAAATCTTAGAGATTGCTTTCTAGTGCTTCTGTTACAGACATACTTTGCATGTGTTCATAGTGAACAATGTTGACTGAGTGTTGAAGCCTGACGTCCTTTTTAATCATTTTAGAGGAACCCCATAACTATGCCTGTCTCAGTAAGAAACTTCCTCTTATTGCCCACATGAACTGTAAACAATGAGTATTGTGATGAACTGAGCACAGGGATTTTACCAGCTGGTGGCTTGTGCCTTGTCCGCTATAAGCCCACAAGCTTGTGTTCTTGGAAAATTGGCAGGACGTGTGTAATACACTTCTCTGAAGTAGTTTGCTTTCAGCTTCTGAGGGATACTTCCCTTTGTGCTCCTAACTCACTTTAATTTCAAAGGGAATTAGTCTCTGGTCATCTGTGGTGATGAGTTGTAGATCATGCATGAAAGTGCTTCAGTGACCTCTCCTGTCATGTTAGAGTCCACAGAGCAATTTCTTGAGATAGCTAATCACATGAGATTTTCTGAAGAAGAGCCAATGTACTTCAAAATGCATTTAGAAGCAGATTAAAGTTCTGCTTGTGACACAACACAGTTGCACATGACAAAGTCACTTCATCAAGTGTATCACCAAACAGTTGCTGTGGCTTCTGGGAGGCGTTAGCGTCAAGTTGCATCTGTTCAAGTAGTCTAATCCAGAATTTATAAAAGCACAGTGGCCTACCAAGGTTTATGAACACTTGGCTAGCTACCCACAGATGTAAATAGTCTGTAGAGGGATGGTTCCAGCTTCAGCAACACAAAAGAACTTTCAGAAACTAAACGCATGTTATAATCAATTGTCCTGGTTTGACCAAATGCAGTACTCCATCCCATACACATCATGCTCACTATAAAGCTGAGGGATCACAAGGGTCATTCTCTCTCCCTTTATGGCCAGGGGCCTGAGGGCACTGATGGGCTTTAACAATGCTTAGCAGCTTCACCTGGTTCTTCCACCCACACCTGTGGCCCAGGAGCCTATTTCAGCCCAGCAAGGGGCTGTCAGTGAAGTTCTGGTGATGTTGTAGAGTACTGCTCTCCAGCTCTGCCCAGCTCCTTGCTCAAGCATCTGAGGAGGGTTCTGTCTGATTCTTCTGACTCTGATCCTGATCTGTGCATTCCTGTATCCAGCTCCTGCCTGCTGCTGAGTGCAGTCTGGGACTCTCCTGGGGCATGCCCTGCAGTGTCCGGGTGACGTATTCATCATCGGGGAGGGGGGAACTCAATATTGGTTTTGTATATGTTTGTATATATTTCATTATTATTATTTCTAATATTATAATACCTTATTATTGTAGTTAGATTAAAGCTGTTTTAACTTTTCTAACCTGTAAGTCTCTTTCCCTTTTCTCTTTCCCCTCTTTTGAGGAGGGAGGTGGTTAACAAAGAGCATCTGTTGTCCTTTTAATAGCCAGCCCAGCTTTAAATGGTGACATCAATGCTGTAAGAAATAGGTATGAAGCGCATAGATTCACATAGGAGTTCTCTGTCCCAATGGAGATGAAGAAAACTATAAATGGATCAAATGAAATTCTGTGCCTTATTCTGAAGCCAAATACAGCATCTAGCTGTTGCTGGTTTTCATCCATGAATTGGTAAAAATTAATAAATTTCTAGAAAAAAAACTTCCCTCAAGGAGAAGTTCGTGTTGCCCTGCGAAGATGAAAATTCTGAAGCACGTCTTTCAAAAGAAGTTTGAATGTTTTGTGATGAACGTGTTTTTTGGGATCATCTCATGCTTAAAGTACTAGATAATGAGTATGTGTAACTGACTGCTTTTTCAGTCTTTCAAGATTAATACATTATGCTAACAGAACAAGAAAATATGTATGAAAATTGAGATACTCTGCCTTTTATGATCAAAAGCAACTGGCCAATACAGGAAAAAAAACCCCAACAAACTGAAAGTTCTGCAAAAACTGGTTTTGAATACATTTTCTCTATTGTGAATTTTCCCATATGATGTGTACAGAACTTTCTCTTCAAGCAAAATTGTCAACAACTCACTGCAAAATGGTGAAATGTTAGATATTAGCCTTGTTAAATCTGTGTTTTATTGACATTTTAATGTTTATATCCATATATTAGCAATTTTGGTTTATAGCCATTGCTGAATGGATAGGAAATTATATCAGTGCTCTGACCATGGTTTAATACGGATGGAAGGATACATGACGGAACAGCTCATTCTGGATGACATGTCTAAGCATATGAAGGAAAAGAAGGTAGTCGGGAGTAGTCAACATGGTTTCACCAAGGGGAAATCATGCTTAACCAATCTGATAGCCTTCTATAATGGCATGACTGGCTGGGTAGATGAGGGGAGAGCAGTGGATATTGTGTACCTCTACTTCAGCAAGGCTTTTGACACTGCTTCCCAGAACATCCTCATAGCTAAGGTTAGGAAGCGTGGGGTAGATGAGTGGACAGTGAGGTGGATCGAGAACTGACTGAATGGAAGACCTCAGTGGGTTGTGATCAGTGGCATGGACTCTAGTTGGAGGCCTGTGACTAGCAATGTTCCCCAAGGGTTGGTATTGATTCCAGTCTTGTTCAACATATTAATCAGTGACCTGAATGAAGTGACAGAGTCTACCCTCAGCAAGTTTGCTGATGATACAAAGCTGGAGAG
>VZSC01011845.1:851851-923631 GCA_013398225.1 Steatornis caripensis
TACAGATATAGGCAATCTAAATTCTTTGGGATTTGCACATTATTTCACCTGAAGCAAGGGCATAACTTAGCAAGTTTTGAGGAGTATCTCCTTTTAAATGGAATTGTAATTTTTGTATGATATTATATAAGCAGCAGCAGGTTAGCAGCAGTTGGTTATTTTTGCAAAACTCAGTTATGAAAGTCATTGTCTTAGAACAGCTGCAGGAATACCAACTAATGATGCAGTCCCTGGAAAGCACCATTCATTGTATTGCCATGGATGAAAAACCCTGAAGCAGCATGAATACAGGATGAAGCAACATTGTCTGCCCTATAAATTAGAGCTGGCCATAGTCTCTTCTGGAGAACTCATGGTTTCTAATACCATTTGTGGGGCTCTGATTAAAACATATATTTCATTCTCTTTTTCCCATTCAAGGAAGTCTATGTGGCTATAGGAAAAAATAATGGTTGGATACACTGAGGATTTTGAGAAAATGCAAGATCCAATGTTAATCATACTTCTTTTAAGGTAATTGTAACTCAATTACATTAATTTCAAGTAAAGTCACAGTTCCTATCCAAGACTGAAATTTCTAGTTGTTTTTGTTAGTACCCACAATCTGATCATGATGTAATCAATTGATTTGTTTAGTAGGAATAGATTTTTGTTATTATCAGAAGCAATAGCGGAGCAAACAGTTGTCTCCTCCTTTTAAAATCTGTGTGACAAACTGTAAAAAAAGCCTTCATTTCAGTACAAAAATTGTCATTGTTTTACTGATGGACTCAACATTTGCTCAGCTCTGAGTCAGTATTTAAGGTCTTAAATAAATGAGCCAACGGATGTTCAGAATTGCCAAAACTGAACCTGATACAGGTTTCTGTTGAGTAACAAGGGACCTGTATAGCTGATGCTGGAAAGAAAATGTACTAGCCACAGTTCTCACAATTCACAAATGAGGCGTTGATGCAAAATAAGTTTTATTTACATGAACAGGCTTGAGAACTGCAACCTTAGACTTTCTTTCTGAGCCTTGATAACGTGGCATGCAGATTCAGTGTAGAGAATAGATGGGTGAAAGTTAACGTTGGTTTTATTCAACAGCTGTCATCTGCAGCCACTCTCTGTCTGTCTTGCTGTATCTTCTCCAGGTGTAGAAATGTCAGTAGTGCATCCTTTACTGAGTTTTGGCATTTCCCTCCTACCTCCGTTCTGTTTATTTAAATTTTCAGATGTGTCTCTTACTCTGTTTCTTCTGCACATCGCCTGTCACAGTAAGATACAGATGCATGTATGGAGAGCAAACCTTAATAAATATAGGTTTTAAGGCAAGTTCAGAGCTAGGTTCTTGAACTCCTCTTGCTTGGAACTGAGAAGACAAAAGATTTGAGAACTGGAAATCCATCCAACAGAATCACGTAAATGAGATACTTGCAGTGGTCAAGTGACATACAGAAATGCATAACACACAATATGGAAGTACAGCAAATACAAAACTCCTGTACTGGGCTGTATTCACATCAATAAAACATTTTGCCTTTAATTTCATAGAATCATAGAACTGTTTTTGTTGGAAAAGATCCTTAAGACCATCAAATCCAACTCTTAATCTAACACTGCCAACCCTACCACTAAACTATGCCACTATGGTGGCACCCCATAGCTGCAGGAAGGAAGCCAGTCAGGCTGTGGGTACGTGAGATTACATTTCAGTGTATTAAATCCTGTGCTGGCTCAGCAGCAAACTTCGGGCATCTTCACAGAGAACCTCAGTTAATAAGATGCCTGCACTGGGTCCAAATTTTGTGCTACCTTGAAGAAGTACCACTGTTCAGCTGTGAGTAGAGTAACAATGAGAGACAATGCCTTACCTACAGGCAGTATAAAAAGAAGCTATGCTGTTTGGAAAAAAGGTTGAATATGGGTCTGTACATCTGTGTTAGGCACTGGACAATTCTGAAGGTGGTTAAGGAGGAAGCGTAGGTGGTGGCCCATTGGTAACTCATTCTTTTTGCTCAGTCCTGTGTTTAGTTTTGGGGAGAAGGGAGGGGATCTGAGAGCCAGTAGGGCAGACAGGACAGGAAGGGGGCATAGTGGGGTGGGCCAGTGTTGGTATAAGGGCAAGCAGTTAGGAGCAGTGCAGATGAGTTCCTTCTCAAGAACCAGGTGATCACCCTGGCCATGGAAGAATTAATGTTCCTTTTGTGGCAACTTCACTTTTTAGCACAGCGTCTTCAGATGCAGGGATGAAACCTTGTGAATAAACCCCATAGCAAACCTCCTTTAATAATCTGTTAAACTTGCAAGATTTTCCTCTGTGCATGTGTGTGTGTGCATGCTTGTGTGTGTGTTTTCAGAGCTAGCAGTGTCTGGAAATTATCGATAAGTATAATTAAGCATCACAGTTCTGTCACTAGAACCCACAGACTCCCTGGTACCGTTTTTTCATTACCCTTCTTCCCCACAGTCTTTGGTTCATTTAGATCACACTGACAGGGTAGTGGAGGAACAAATATGCGTGTCTCTTGGCTGTCTCTGGAATTAGTATGGCATCCCACACACAACACCTCTGGAGGAGCTTTGTGTCAAGCGCTTGACTTAAATATCATGCAGTGTAATGCTGTGGGTACTATTAGGAAGACAAAGACTATGCCATTGCATTGAAGCTTCTCAGAAAATGCCAGCAGTGAGGCTTAGAATCATAAGTAGTCCAGACTTACAACAATCAGAATTAGTCCATTGCTGAGAAAAGTGATTACAAGACTAAGGTTGACTCACTCACATCTGTAGAGAGTTTTGGCTTGTGTTGTGAACAAGCCTGACTGTGGTTAACCTCTTTTAGAGAGCAATGACCAAAACCAGAGACTGCCTTTTTTTAGAAATGTGAGGTGGTTTGTTTGCATGTTTCCTGTTTTCTTATAGATGATTTTAAACTCCAGCTATTAACCTTCAGTGATGAATACCATCTTGTAACAGTTACAGAAGAAAAGCCAGGACATCAATCAGGTATTTCAGAACAGGTTGATAACCTTAAATACTTCAGAAAAGAGCATTGTGAGCTAATCTCCCTGCTGGCATATGTAAAGGAGCATTTTCTGATTCAGGGAGATCTGTTTACTGTGGATCTGATCTCTTCTCTGTGAACTCCAGCTGCAAAATGCAGCATCCTGCTTTCTTGGGGCATAGCCTTCTCTGCTAGTGATGGATGAGGAATAAGGTGCCCCTGCACATAGTTTACACTTTAATAGTCCACTCTAGTGTCCATTATAACAGATATATTCAGAGAATGATGCTAAATTTATTCAGAGAAGGGACAGAGAAAAGAAAACCTGAGTGTGACCTGTACCTATCATTGCAATTCCCGTTAGTCACTATGGTGTTAGTAGAAGGGACCTCATAGTCTCTCTATATAACACTAGGTGAACAAGTAATATTGTTTCTAGGATGTTGTATTTGGCACACAGCTGGAATGGGAAACAGAGCTGACACATAACCTGAGTACAGGCATAGATATAAATCTCAATGTGATTCATTGTGGTTATTTTGGGGGGTTATGAAATGTACTATGGCTGTATACTGCACTCTCAAAACTGTGCTCAGGCTAAGCAGGTCATCTGTTGCTCTAAGGGGAAAATTTTATCTCTTCAAACTCCAATCTTTTTACTGTGGCATTTCCTGAGCACTGTTTGTGTTGCATTCCTCCTTTATTGTCCCCACTTTTCATGCTTCTGTAGAACATGCTGCGTGGGGGACTAGTTACAACTGCTGTAATCTCTAAAGTCTTTGCATTTTGCAATAGACTCTGGTATCTTTAAAGACATCCATTTGCTGGCCTCCTGCCATGCTTTGCAAGGAAGGACAAAGGTGAGAAAGGTTAGTACTTCAATATGGATAATAGCTGAATGTGTCTGAAAGGAATTGAAGGTTTTGTACCTCTGCATAATGGTTATGTCCTTTCTGCGCTAGAGTGGCAGTGCTCCTGTGTTCTGATATCCCAGGAGCCTGCAGCAGGCAAGATTCTCTACTTTATTTATAAATCATTTTTGAATCCAAGATAGCTGAAATCACAGGATTTGCTTCCTGGAGTTTAAATGATTTCCAGTTGCCCCACAATCGTATTTCTGAGTGTCCTCATTTGCTTGGTGCCTCATCCTTACAGCACAATCTAGTTTTTTATCTGTTTGAAAAATGAGATATTACTCCTGACACTACCTAGCTTTATTCAGGGGTTCTAATTATGCCAATTCCTTTAGTCAAGTCAGGCAAAAACCTGAGATCTTGCCAGAATGCATATGGGCAGACCATCTTTTTTGTAATGTGCATTTCCTGAGGTATCCTTGGATTCCTTGAGTCAGGATAATTAGTGCTTTTTATCCACTGAATCTCCAATCTGTTTTGTGGTTCAGAAAAAGGACTAAAAATATTCTATTTGTTTTACTGTTTACAGAACTGATATTTGACTCTGTTTCTATTTGGCTGTATTTTATTACCACATTTGTGACACTCGGTTAGCTGTGCCTTTTATAGAACTTTGAGTATAGGAGTGGTATTGAAGTGTTCATTAAAATGTTTGTTTCTAGGGACACGTGCTGCCAACTCTACTCGACTGTGAATCTCTGCATTTCCGCTTTCCTTGGCAAGCCCTATCCTACTCTCTTAAAGTAAGCAGAGATCATATCTCAAGATGAAGCCAAAGCACTAAAAATCATCAGTCATCAGTTCTTGACCTTTCCTTTCAGCTGCTGGGAGCATCTCTGACAAACAGCCATGAAACCTTGATCTTTCAGTGCCTTCAGCTACCAGCCTTTAACTTTGTACTTCACTTTTCCCTACTGATTTTTTTCTTCATTAGGAATAACCCATGTGAAAGAATGAGGTTTGAATTAATAAACGACCTCAGTTAAGCATACCTCCACTGAGAGCTAAATCCTCTACACCAAAGACAAAATGGACAAGACTTTAGACAGTACAGGTTGAGTTAAACAGTGTCCCCTACCTACATCATATTACAGGAGTTAATACTTTCTTGAAAGTTCATATTTTCTGTAGGTCTCCTCAGTTTACAGTGGTCAGTTGACATACTTGAAGACTAATTCCTATTGCTTTGTCAGGTTTTTTATATTGATGAATTCCAAGGTGGAAACAGCTCCTACCTGAATTTCAAGGGTAGAAAAGTTATGTAGTTTTCCATTTTGGATGAGAAAAACCATCTTGAAAAGGTGTTTCTCCGGAAGATCTTTACTGCAATGATTCCTGATCTAAGAGTGGGAAGAGGGGAATTGCAGAAGTTGAGTGTAATTTCAAGGCTGAGAGAAGCAGCAACTACTGCTCTGTGGGAGACTCCTTGTTGTATTCATGGTGGGGGTCTATAATTATTTCTCTCAGACAACTCCGCTCTCTTGAAGGAGCTTTACCTGATTAGCCCAAGATCTTATGGTCCCTAAAGGGAAGTACTTTCTTGTTCCCTGTCTATGCTGGTTGTTTCCCCAGAAGTGTTAGTCCTTCAGCATTCTGACCATATTGTCATGTTTCCAACCTTTTTCTTCAGCTTGTTGTAGTGTTGGAAGAAAATGGCTGCGTCTACATCTGACTTTGGTGGTTAATTTGTGTTTCCTGACAGAATTCAGTATAAGTGTGATGTGTCCCACAGCATCATCAGTTTCAGCAGCAATGTTCAATGCACAGGCCCTCTGGCACTGCTCCTCATCAGGCAGCTCTACTTCAAAAGAAAGGGATATTCAAGGACAACTTAGGCTTTCTTGTATGAAGTTTGGATAAAGTGTTTTAGTCACAGAAGAACATCTAAAGTAAAACCCTTAACAACATGTTTGTTGATTTAGTTGAAATATAAAGTGGAATAACTTCAATTTTATGGTTTTGCATCTTATGAAACACAGCATCCAAAACTCATGCTTATTTACCATTGTGTTACTTGTACTGTCACCTATGTCACAAGTCTTCTTCAATTTCTGTGGCCTCACAGTGGGTCTATTACTGAAAAAAGGAAACAGACATAAATTCTTCCTAGAATCAGCTCTGTTTTGTTCTGTAGCTTCTCTAATTCACTTTGTACTTATAAAAATAACAACAAAAATAGGTTTTTAGCCTCTGAGTTTCCAAAATTTCACCTTTCTACATGGTAAATCTAATATTTCACATGAAGACAATGAAATTACAGGAGTACTTGGGCTTCTTAAACTTTTAGCGCATTAAAGTTACTCTTTCTTTGGCTGTACCTTTTAGAATTTGGGGAATGGTAATTATTCTTTGAAGGTTCAGAAAATGAGAACACAAACTTAATTTTTTTTTTTTTAAAGATACCCTCAGAGGCCTCTGGTTAGGAAGGCAAGAAGGACTTGCTAAACAATACGACTAACCATTAAAGGATTTTTTTTTTCCCATTCTACTAGGATAGCCTCTTCTTCTGCCTAGGTACAATGCATATCTTATAAAAAAATTTTTGTAAACTCACAGTATCCTGAAAATTTGGAAGTGGAAGGCTGACTCAGTGAAGCTCACAGTGTATAACTTCCAAAGGTTCCAGAGATTTGATATACTAGACTTGATGGCTGTTATTCACTCTTTCTTCTACATCAACACTTTGTTGTCATCAGTTCTCAGTGTTTACCAGGGTCCCGTTCTGTGTTTCCTTGACATTTTCTGTGGCAACAGTGACAGTTCAGCTGTCACAGGTAGGAAGCCCGCCCTAAGTTTCAAGGCCAGACAGGGTCCATCAGTCAGTGATTTGAAACAAATTGTTATGACTCTTTTCATGTTGTGAGTATCCATTCTCTTCTCCCAACATATGCACTCAAGTCTGAAAGTTGAGGGAGTGATGTGAGGAAACGAGTCTATGTCACCTACTGTCATCAGATACTCTAGCAAAGACCTTACCATGGTACCCAGAACTCTGGTGTGGTCTTCCATCTCAATGGGAATGAAAAAGTCATAAACATCTATTTTTAACAAAAGGTTGAGAACAGTCTGAAGTCCAATATGACTGCTGTCCTGTTCACAGTGTGTCTGGAAGATTGTTGCAAAGTCTTGTGGGTGCTCTTGGCAAAGTTTTCTTCACCAGCTACTATGCTGCTACTCAATCAGCCTCCTGTACTGAAAGTGTCTTGGCTAATTGATAATCCAGTGCTATAGTTCTCATAGGAATGATATTTAATACTGTTTGTACTTTGGGGGATTCTTTCTTTATGTTCTCTGTTTTGATTGTTCTAAACCAATGAAATCAAGCTGTTCTGTCTCAATGAAAAATCAGCACTGCCTTAGACCATTAGTAGCTAGGAGAGGTGATTCTTTGTGTGTCTGGTTACCATACACTTACCCTCTTACTGCCAAAACTGTCTTTGGCAAAGGACTAAAGAGTTAACTAAAAATAGTCAAGGACTATAGGGATCCTGAGTTCATCAGGGTAATTTTGTCTATTTTTAACCTTGAGATCACACAAAAGTAGAAAACCAACTTTGAATCTCAGAAGCTAGGTTTTAGTGAATATGAACTAGACTGATGAAAATCTAATTAAACCAGTGCTCAGGGCAATGACTAAACCAAAGATAAGATTTTGTACATCAATTCATTATCAGACAGTTTCTTTCTCTTTAGGGTTGCTCTTAACAACTCCCAAGGACTTCCCACGTGCAGTAAGCTCTGCACAGTTGCGTGTGTGTCCTGAGGACGAGTCTTTCTTTCCATCATTTCTGGAGGGCTGGCTCTAGGAATTTCCTCCCCACCAGCAGTCTTCAACTCCATGTTTGCTTGGCAACTCTCTCTCTTCTGCTTGGCTACATCCCTGGGAAGCTGCTTGCTCTTCACATGCTCTGTTCTTTTCACGATGGGCAAACTCTTGCCCTCTGTCAAGGGGGATCAACTTGATTCAAAGCACAGCTGCCAGGACAAGGGTTTGTCCCTCCATGTTGTCCAGCTGCACTTTTGCAGAAGATACAGTATAGGACATAGCAAACATTGAAGAAATCCACCAAACACCACCCATGTCAAATCTGAGGACCCAATCAGGAAGATTTACATAGGCTAAAAAAACCATCAGAGTTACAAATTACATTATGTGGCAGTCTGACACTTACCTTCTTTTGAAGCAGTATGTGTCTGGAGAAATATAATATGCATTCCTACCTGCACTGAATGTTCGTACAGAAAACAGAACAAAAGAAACCCCCTGTAAGCAGTAAAATAATACATAATTTTTCTGTGTTATTAAAGTAACTTAAAAGCACACCAGTGATAAGAGGTATTATCTATTTATTACCTATTAATCAGACAATTTGCTTCTTGGGAGATAAAAAATGCATTCTTTTTAAGGGTTTTTCAAGGCTGCAGTCTTCAAGCCATCTGTGTCATGCTGCAGTGCTCCCAGACCAGACATGTTCTGGCAAAAAAAGGTACATCCCTTACCGCTCAGCCATCCAGAGTACTTGGCAACTAAGAAGTTGCTGGTAAATTTGAAAGTAGGTGTTTGTTATAAGATCTTCCTAGCTGACACCATCCAGCATAAAATGGGTTTACGTTCACAAGGAATATGCAGGGTAGATTGCATAATGCTGTTTTTCTCTCTTTCCTTCAGTATTTGTTATTGATTTCAATTTGAAACGAAGCTGTGAATATTTTGAAAATAGTAAATCCTCATTGAAATAGCTCTCAACAAAAGGCTTCAGAAAGGAAACAACCAAAATTCAGAAGATGCATGGTGTCAAAGGTTTAGAACAAACCTTTGATAATGTTTTTTTCCAAACCGTTGAAGATCTTTTCTTTCTTTCTTTTTCCTAGTAATAGCCTATTAGAGATGCACTAAAGCTCTGAAGCATTGGAAAACTAATCATACTGACTGACGAGGCAAAGTACATGCTTGACAACTACCATTCAGCAAATACAGCTTAAAGTTAAATTATATGTTTTGGAAAGAAGTGTTTCCTTTCAGGACTTTTTAATCCGTTAAATACTCTGTCAAAAAATACCCCTGATGCCAAGAATTTACTAGGTATCAAAAAATATGAAGCATTTATGTGGATGGAGAAAACACCCATACTCCCATTAGTCTGGACTAAGATTATTTTTTTTTATTAGGAATATGATATTTGATCTGCTAGTTAAATCAGTGAGAATGGTTCGGAGAATAAACCAGTCACCAAATTTATGGAGCAGAGTTTAAAAAAATCAAGCTATTCTGCAGCTGTTTACTGTAGGATTTCTTGTGACTTCCGGTCAAGCATCTAGCACTGGCCAAGTTTAAGAGAAAGGTGATACATTACTGTGACTTTCACCCCTCTCTTGACAGGTTCTATTAAGATCTGTAATTTTCTTTTCCTCTTCTGTTACCATCCCTCAGTTTTCCTTCTTTAATTTCTCTTAGCACTGTGTGTGAAGCTATTTTGAAATATATTCTTACCTGGTTTTTCTTACCTGTAATATGTGAAATTGTTGTCACTTCTTTTTTCCTTTGTTTTATCACTTGCTCAAATACTGATTTTTCTAATTCTATGTTTACCTGCCGATATAGCTTACTTTTTCAAAATGTCTAAAACATTTACTGATTTTATATCTTCTGGTCTTAGACTAACTCTCACTGTTTCCCAGAAAATTTATAGTTTATTTTCTTTCTGTCACTGCTCTAGGTAAAGATTTTATTCAATCATTAGTTTTGAAAGGATTTAACAGTGGAGAAATGAAACAGAATGTTCTCAACTTTTTCCCCAAAACAATGATGTCATCTTCTTTCCTCATTGTTGTTCTCATGCAGTGTCCCTGCATTGACAATGGTAATAGCACTTGTTATTACACAATGATTCTCTAAGTTTTTTATTATTAATAAGCTGCAGTTTTGTGTTTAACATAGAAAGTGTCTGTAAAGCTCCTGTGAGTTATTCAAGCCTCTTCTTTCACACACACAAAGAATGGAGGATACCTGTCTGTTTTCCTGATAGATAATTCTTTTTTCTGTTATCTTTCTCAGAATTTCTTCAAAATGGCTGTTTACGGAATGAGTTTTGTCTACTGTGCTTGCTCTTGGAAACTGCAGTACTACTAGTCCAAGTGCCCCAAAACAGTGAGCTGGAATACTGGGATTTGGTGTCAAAAATTGAAATGAATCCAAATTGACCATGGTTTTTTTGCATTGGCTTTTCTGTTTGTCTTTCCAGGCTCTGTCATTTTGACTTTGTTTCTGTGTTTAAAGTTCACTTTAGAGTAGATCCTTTCTGGCATGGATGCCACAGTAAAGAGGAAACTAATGCGTTTCTCCCACTACAAGAATGAGGAAGTGCATAAAAGTATTCTGGCCACAGGTTTATAAGCTCAAACTTGACACATAAGTAATTGCAGTATCACAGGGTGTTGCAGATGGCCAAAATATGAAGGAATTCCCGTTTAGAATTATACAAATTTTTAATAATACAGTCACCGATAATTATTAAAAGATGTGTCTGAACACACCTTCTGGTTCAGGAAATTCCTGTGATACTTGAAGTATTTACCATGAGGAGGATAGCTCTCTGCTTTCATCTGCTTTATCTCTATCTCTCTGCAAATAGCCACGCTCAAAATCATGAGCCTTTGGAGTAGCAGTTGTTATCGCATGTTTGGAAGCTTTCATGCTGGCCTTCTTTCTGACCTTCTTGCTTAACCAATACTTGTCCTCTCTTCCTGGTTATTCTTTTTCTGAATGTAGACAAAATGACTATTGTAAGTGTGGGATAAAAACCTTTCAAAAATATGTGTTTTCACTGAACAAAAATTTTGTGTTTGGTGTCAGTAATCATGTGCCTGTAAATTGTAAAACCCTGGTACTTAGAGAGGACTGTATCATCACTATTTACCTTCATTAAAGGACATTCTGTTGCTTTTGTATATCTACAGATCTATGTGGTCTCAGGTTGCTCAAATGGCTCCTGAATCTGCTAGTGGAAAAATATTGTCTACCAAAAATGACTGCATTCTCTGTCTTGCAAAAACTGTGCTCCTTCCAGTCCTATGCCCTTGTAATTTGCTGCTGTCCATCTTCTAGTTTTAGAGTATTTTGGCATATATGGAATTACTCTATTCCGTTTGCTACCATGCATCAAGT
The DNA here is from genome assembly GCA_013398225.1 of Steatornis caripensis. Taxonomy (NCBI): domain Eukaryota; kingdom Metazoa; phylum Chordata; class Aves; order Caprimulgiformes; family Steatornithidae; genus Steatornis; species Steatornis caripensis. The sequence continues at coordinate 862,920 of VZSC01011845.1, forward strand.
AATCACAGAGAGAATGTTCCCAGAAGGCTAAGGAGTTGCAGTTTTGTGAAAAAAAGATTAATGACTCATAAAAGTATTCTTTATATTGATTAAAGTCCACTCCAGTATTAAAATACTAAAACGTTTGATACTGACACATAAAAGGCTGAGATTGACAAAGGGTGACACAGGCAGCCCATAGACAGAGTGAGAATATGATCTTCAAGCACAGAATGTAGCCACTGAATTTATATTAGATACTTATAGTACATAACATCATCTTCTATACTTGGAGACAAAACAAAAAAAAGTAATCTGAAAAAAAATTCAAACTTCTAAACAGTGCAAGGAAGTTGCAAGAGAGATATTATCAACTATACTGCATGTTGCACGAAGATCGGATTGAAAGACTGGTAAAACATAGAATGGTTGTGGAAAAACCATACTTTGGCCAACCGGTCATAAATTTGGTGTTATTCTTACTTGGCACGAAGAATGAAATTATAGCAGTAATTTCTGTGGCTTATAATGCACTGATGGACCCATGTTTGAAGCAGTATGTAATTAGTTGAGCCTTATAAGAATAGTTGAGCAATTGAAGTGAGCCACTGAAGAAATATCATATATCTGTGTTAGAAGACTCCATGAAACTTAGATGTATTTACAAAGCCTGCAACCCAAGTAAAGTGATCGTGAAGCAACATCAACTGGAGTTTGATTTTAAATTCAGTACTGAAATTCAGGAATTTTTTTTCAACAGAGTGAAATCACTACCAAATTGGTCTGTAGTAAGACATTTGTCCTAACTGTGCTTCTTGAGAAAGTTTCCATGACACATAATTTTTACCCCCTTACTTAGGGGATTGGACTAGATGAGGGGGTTAGACTAGGTGACTTTTAAAAGTTCCTTCAAACCCAAACTATTCTATGATTCTGTGATAACTTGATCCCAATGGGTGCATAAATTTGCTGACACATGTAGAACATCCAGAAAAGACCACGTGTCCCACAAAGTTACAGCACAAGGGATTTTTCTTGCCCAGTTTGATTCCAGCTTGACCTAGTGACTGGCCTGGTACATGACTGTGTATGCCAAGCCACATATTTGGTCATAAAATTGCTGAGACCCTGCCGTGAGGGAAAGATCTGACAATTTGTATGTGGGGATTTCACAATGCATGGGTGGCCAGTGGGACATGGAGGGGTAGAGGCCTCTTCTTACCTGTCTGCTGCCCACCTTTCAGAGGCTATTGGTGCTACTGGGCTGACCTGCACACACAAAGCTGTTGAATGGGAAACCCTCAATACGCGTCCTCAGCCTGCCTTCCTTTTGTGTATGAAGGGGCATCCTGCAAAGCAAGGAGGCACCAAAGAACCTTCTGTACCTCAGCTGGGGAACAGAGGGTGCCTCCTGCCTTTTTGGCACAGGGACAAAGCCCTTAGCACCAGTGGCACATTAGCACAGCACAATCGGGCATCAAGTTTTGCTTTGCAAAGGCTAGAAGGAGCATAAATATGGGCACCTGCCTTTCAGCCCTTGTGGAGAACAGCAGGGCATGGCCAACTCCAGTGACCATTGGAAACTGATTTCATGCCAAATGGAGAGGTAAAATTGTTGGATTTATCTTCCCATACACACTGCTTGACTTCATTATCTCAGATGCTTAGCAAAGCATCATACTGAACATGATATGTGGATTTAGCATTGATCCTTGGGGTCTCTTGCGCTGTATGGCAGCACTTGTGATCCGTGTAACAGGAATGTCACCTTAGGAGGAAAAGACAAAGTCTGATTTTAATAACATCTCCAATGTTTAGTTGCAGGTCAAAGGGAGCCAGAAATACAGGAGCTGAATGAACACAAAGTAATCGGTGATACATGTAAATGTCAGCTTTTCTTTATACGGAGCTGTGTCAAGTTGCAGTCGTGCTGTGTGAGAATGAAAAGGATCGGCATGGGGCTATGGAATGAGAGTGACTTAGCACATGCAGAGGAGTTGCAGACCAGCCTTTTTCTTTATATCACTGGGTGATTTTCATAGTGTTCAAGAGGATTAATTGAGCAAAGAGCAGAGTCTCTCACCTTTACTGTATCTGTTCAGCATTCAGTAAACTGGGCAATATCTGTTTAAGAGAGATTAAGGAAAAATGAGATGAAATTTTGACTCCCTCAATTTTCATGTGCACTGAGCTGCTGAGGTCAGAATATGCATTGGAGAAGACCCTGTCAAAACCATGCTTGCAGTATCTCCTATAGTAAATGACTTAAAGCAAGTCAGTCCTGCTGCTGCAGAAGATGTGGTATGTAAGTGACTTGAGTATATACTTGCGCTTTGCATTAGGAAAAGGAGAAGTGCTGTCTTCTTCTTAATCAGACAACTTGGTGGTACGTTTCCTAAGAAAAGGCTGTTTTTTAAATATTTCTTAAGATTGCCTGCTAGTTAGACATGCAGTTCATTTGGTGATGTGGTTCATTGAAGGCAGATTTCTGTCTCTGCAGGACTAAATACCATCTTCCGATAGCAGGACATTTGCATGCATCTCAACAATTTGTTTACTAGGTCCCACTCTTTTCTAGAATAATTTTATTTATTTCTGCAGTGTGTCAGATTAAACTCACTGGCAGGAATTATCTGAAGATTTTCAAATTATTGTCTTCGAGTGCTCTCACCTAAGACTGCATTTTTCTTCTCGAAAGTCTCAGCTCTGTAGCCTCTGAAATGCTCCACTCGCAACTTTAGACACAGTTTTAAGTATGATTCGATATCTCTCACTAACAAAAAAAAGATGCCAATACCTAGCTCCAATAATAAAAGAAAGCTTTCTGTGAGTGTTTCCAAGTGAACTTCTACTCAAGGTTCCATTTAGTGCAAGGTCATCATTGCTTGTGGTTTTTTCTGAGGGCTGGAGAAAAGGAAAAAAAAATATTTTTTTGCTTTAAAATTCTTTTGATGATGACCTGAAGAGTGAAGGGAGAGTGTCAAGGGATCTATGACAGCAACATGTCAAAGTGCTCAGAAGAAAGTCAATATCAGTGCTGAACTTGGAACAAGAAAGGTAAAGTTTGAAGTTGAAATCTTGTATAAGAAGACAAAGCTAAACTTGTCTAAAGTTATCAGGACTGCTCTGAGCCTTAACAATTGTTTCCATGACATTTGTTAAGACTTGAGGGTAACTACAGAAGGCAACAAATGTGGGGATTTTAAATCCAACTTTATGAGTTTTAGCTTTCATGTTTGTGTGAAAACAAAAACCCCCAATAGCACCCATTATCCTTTGCAAATGCAAAATGTACATGAGATCCATGTTAAGTGAAGAATTCCTAGCGCTCACTTTGTATGCATGTATGTCTTTCTGTCTGTGGATGTATAGCTCTCACAAAAATACGAGAAAAGATTAATGCAACCTAGAGTGAAATTTCTCAGTCTAAGCGTTAGGTATAATTTTAACTAGATCATCTCTTCATTGATATTTATGGGATGAAAATGTCAGAGATGGAAAACATAGGGTGGGAAAAAATATTCTAAGTTACTAGAACATCTTTTGTTTTGGTGTCCTCTTCTTCCTTTTTACTTCATATACCACCTCTCAGTTCAGCTGTAATGCTTTTCTTCTTGCCATTTTTACTGTGTTTCTATGTGCAATTGCTTTCACTTATGACCTAAAAGCTATTAGGAATTCAAATTTTTAGATGCTTTGTGCATATAGCACACACATCACCGTAATCAAAATCTGTGAAGAAAACAAACAAAGCTGACATGATCACATTGGTCCTATCTTAACAGCATGTGAATCTGCCTGTTGACATGGAGTGGTTTTTGTCTAGAATTCATTTATGTGTGAAAACATAAGAACAATTCTTGTTGCTATTGAGTAGAAATAAAGACATTTTAAAGCAGAGTTACCAGGACTGATTTTAAAATTGGCTTTAACAACAAAAAGGATATGCCTGTGCCAGCATAGTGTCAAAGGTTCAAGGCAGCCATGAATGAAATGCTGAAACTACATGTTTGATCACTTCTGGTGAATTTCTTGAAAGTCTATTATAGGTAGAGTAGCTAAATGGGAACTTTTGGGTCCATCTTCATAGCCCTTGCTGTACTTTGTTTACTCTCAAGAAATAAAGCTGGCTGTTTTTCCACAAAGAAACGTAGAGGAATGCAGCTGTCCACGTAGGAAGGTCAGTGGTAGGAGGAAGACCATGGCATATTGTGCCATTGCCGCAGGGGAGCCATGGAAGAAAGGCAGTTAAAAAAGCCAGTTGCCAACATGATGTCAAAAAACTTTTTTTGTTAGTAGGTGAATCTGCTCTCTTACAAATTTCTGTAATATAAATGAATAGCATGTTTATAGATAAATTATGAAAACCTCACAAATGCTTGTTAAACATCTTACATTATTTTGACGAGTCTCAGTTGTATAGATGTTTGTTAGCCACTTATCAAAGTGTTTCATTAGCCTAAATTTGTATAAATATGCTAACCTGAATAAGCTGTTACCCTTGTCTGACACACTTAATGCTTGATCCTTCACCTATGTCTTCTTCAATTTCATATGCATGGAAAAATCTGTGGGAAACATTATCAAGATTTTATTTAAAATTAACTTCAGTTTTAATCTACAGTAGGCACATTTTCTTAATGATCATACTAAACATTTTTATAGTTTTCCCTAAAGTAATCTCTCACTGACAATCCACCCCTTGTTTCTCAATCAGGATGTGCCATAGGAATGTTTATTTGTAGACCTTTTCAGGTTTTGATCAATATACATTGCATTGCTTGCTTGACCGAGCGTATTTATCTTCACTGAAAAACTTGTGTATTCAGCAAAAAAGAAATTATGGGAATCAAGACATTAATTGCAATTTGGCTGTAAATTAATCACCATTTTTGATGTGGGAAATTTTTTGATACAAAATATTTTATTTCAATGTTTTGAAGGAAGATTTTTTTATTTTTATAGTTTTCTGCAATGAAAAGAAAATAATTTTACAGGAAAAGATTTTAAATGAATTCTTTCTGATTAACCTATTTTTTCTTTCCCATTCCATTTTAGCACTGCTCAAATTCTGCGTAAAACTTGTTTCAGTTCAGCTCAAGCCACTCGTTTCTCTGCTGTTCAACCACCATACTGAGGCATCCTGTATTCCCTAGACTCTGGCTGTGTGCAAATTCTGACTTTTTATGTCAACTTCGCTTCATCAGTTCATACATTTGAAAGCCAACAGGGATCACTAGATCACTTTTAGCCTGAACTAAATATAACACCACCAGTACAATTTCACCTAGTTAAGCTTTGTGTTCACCAAATAACTTGCAATGGGCTCAAGTTTATGTCCCAGAACAGCCGTCAGTCTTAATTTGAGGATTTCAACAACTGGAGAAATATAATCACTTTACTTGATGGCTCTGATTGATAGTTAATCACCACTGCAGTTACAGAATTGCCTCATTACAAGTTTGAATACGTCTAGCTGCAAGCTCCAGCCATTGATTCTTGTTATGCCTTTCTCCACTAGATGAAAGAGACCATTGGTGTCCAACATTTCTCTCAGTTCTGCATAAAATGTACAGTTTCAGGTAAATCTATGCCAGAATAATACAGTAAACCTCAAAAGACATCACATTTGAGAACAGTTAGGCATTGATCCTTGGATGCTTCTTTACTATCCAGATTCTGCAAAGTCCACTTAAAACAGACCTCTTGAATGTACTGTTTGGCATCTAGTTAGAAGCATCATTGCTGAGAAGACTGAATATTCCAACCTCCTTTTGTATAGGAAATGGGGCTTTTTAAATCATACTCTTTGTCTGTCCCTTTCACCTTCTCCTCTCACTTCCCAGAGAACTTGGGAACATACATACTGAATAATTCCAGCCATATGTCATAGTTCAGTAGAGATCACAAAGCTTTTGTAGTCCTTTATTTTCTTATAGAAGATGGAGGGAGGAGAGAGATCTCTGTTCTGTTTGTTCTTCTCTCCCCTTCCCTCATCCACTGGAGGAATAGCTGTTGTAGCCTATTTAATTTGAGCCAGTGCCTACAAGATGATCAGTATCTGGGTGGTTCAGAAATGGTCATATCAGATGCCTCTTCACCATCCAGCAACCAGGAGCTGTGGGAGCAATTTAATTGATAATGAAGAGCAAGAGTGGTTAGAGCATGGTGGGAAGGGGTACTGCAGGAGGCAGGAGTCACAAGGGTAAATGCTGGAATTTCTGAACTGGGGCAGGTTGGAAGGGATTAGAGGGTCATAGAAGGTTTCCTGGAGGAAACCATTTTTCCTTAGTTTCTGACTCAGACTGTCGCCAACAAGATATTTCTGCAAAAAGTCAGGATTCTAGCTCTGAATATGTCAACAAACTCAGCAATATATTTGTCATGATCACAATAAAGAGTTTTTTCCTTATATTATGCAGCTCTTTGTTCTAAAAAGAGTACCAGATAATTCATATGTGTAGCTTATAGCCATAAGATAAATTTTTGACGTCCACTTGGTATGCAGCACGATTGGAATGTATTTTTTAAAAAAACAATTTTTTCAGCTTTATTCCCGGTTTTGTGGCAGAAAAATATCATTTGCCTTGTACTGTCATCTTCAGAAACTCTCTTTTAGGCCCAAGACATAATTTCACAAATCAAAAAATCAGATTTGTTGCTCTCTTATTTTTTACCTTTTCTTTTAAATATCTTTTCTCTTCTGTCAGGCTTATTTTACAGGCCATAATTTCCCTTCACAACTAAAACATGTGAAAGGAAAATAACCTTTCAGAACTAATTAATGAAGATTATAACTCAGTGGGTTAAAATATGTCTAAAATAATTAACTGTGCCATTTACTGGTTGGAATTCTCGCAGCTTCTTATTAAGGGCTTTCAGTAAAGGGTTAGTCCAAAAGTTAAGGAAGGGTATAAATAGGTGTCTGCTGAGTTCCTGACAGAAACTTGTAATGACCTTATTTTACTTTCAATTCAAAGCAAAGTTTTCTTTCTAAAGCTCTCTCTACTGCGCATGACTCATACTGAACAAATGACTGAAGACTTTAAACACAAAAAAAGTTTCTTTACTGAGGGACTCCCCTTCTGTGGGAAAAGGACACTTCACTGTATCATCTGGTATGTGTGAGAAAAAACCAAGATAAGTATGGGAGCTGAGAACTGGACTTCTGGCAGAATTTCTTCATGGGCTTCAAGAGCAAATCTCAGAGTAGTATTTTGGAGGAATCTGAAAAGAGATAATTTCTCAAGTAGGTTTTTTTCTCTCTCCGTCTTTGCTTTTCTAGGACTCTCATCATTCACATAGCACATTTTTCTTCAGTCTGATCCCTCAGAGAAACAGTGAAACCTTTAAAACTATTTTTCAGGAGAATATGAAATAAATTTGAAATGAAAATTCAGATTTGAACCTCTACTGTTAGAGTAATACATTTCTCAATTGTCAAAACCTGTAGAGGATCACTGTAATTTTGAAGAAAAATCTAACAGGAAGGCAACCCTCTATCCTTAATATTGTCCTATTCAGACATGCATATGTTTGAGACTGCAGAACACTACAGAAGGTTAGCTGAGATGTATTTTAAATTGGCTTCTATTCCCCTTAATCAATATTCATAGCAGCATTAACTTCACCGAGAGCCACATCAAACTCTAGAGTCTGGCTACTGCAGACTAATCTAAATGCTTTTTTAAAACCAACAGAAACATTTCTCTTAAATTTATTGGTGATTGGCCTAATCCCCAATTCAGGTATCTCCCAATTACAGAATGCCATTGGCACAGCTAACATGGAATAATGTGTCCCATATTAATTTTCATTACCCGTCTTTCCCGTCCCTTGCAATAAAGAACAAATGGGCAAAAATTTCGTATTCTATTGCTGGAGAAGTCTCTTTCTAACCTGAGAACAGTCAAACAATTTCACCATTTTAAATAATCGCTAAACTTGACCCTTTACTTTTCTAAACCACTCTACCATTTTTTGTGGTGTGTTTATCTTAGTCAGTACCTGGATTTCAAAAGCACTTCATTCAAACTTCTTAGAACATTAAAAATTACATTAAACTTCTTTGAATCCATTGCTTTTGATTTCAGCCAAAGGAGTACCAAGGGAGAATGCAGCATGACAGAGCCAGACTACATGATGGTTGATCATGGAGCTTAGTTTAAAAGGGACATAAAACCTCCACCAAAACAAAGAGTAATTTAAATGTGGCAGTGGATAAAGTAATATCATTAGCAGAAAATGAGAGGTCAATGAGGAAAACAGTGCTAATATTGATAACACCGATAAGTGGGCTGTAACGCAATTAGTGCCTAATCAAAGATGGGACAGGTAGTGGTCAGTTAAACGCACAAGTGTATGAAGTATTTGTAAAGTAATGGCAGGACTATGGGCAACCAAATGGAAGGACTAACAAGAGTGGTGTATGAGGTGAAATTCAGTACAGGGTGGACTTAGAGAAACAAGTGTGTTGTTCATGAAGAATGAAATGATGGGTTAAGTATTCTCTTTTATTGTCTTTAATTGGCAGTACAAAACTGGAAGTTCTTTCACGGTTAAAACAGAACCCCCCTGAACTGGAATAACTAGGGGAAGAATAAAGAAAAAAATCTCTTGCAGTAGTGAGCAGTACGAGCGTGCTATTGAACCCACCAGATCTGACTATAGTACAGGCTAATTTTTCTATAGAGAGAAATGTTATTAGAAATGTTATCCTTATGAGAAACATTAGCTTCCAAAGCACTTATTAGGCGATATACATTACTGCTAACACTTGTCTATAACAAGATTTTTCAGTTTGTCATTAACTGAACCATAAACTAAAAACAGGTGACCCAGTCTTGGACCTGCTTTAGATAATTGATTCATCTATAATATTCTAACTATTGGCAAAAAGAAAGTTTGGATCAACAGACTGCAAGCTGATTGTTTAATTTTGATGGAAATACAAACAGGAGGACTGGTTCTGTCCAGATTTAAATTTCCAGAGGAAATTTTAAAAAAATAAGTCTGAAAGGGCTCAGCATTTGACTGCAGAAAAAGTCCAGCACTTCCCGAAGTTGAAGGTGATTATACTACTAAACATGTTTATCTCAGTCAAGGGGAGATTTGGACTGAGAGAGCTCCAGAGAATAAAGCAAGATATTAAAAATAATTAAAGTGCATTTAGAGAATAAGAAAGTCTCTGAAATATGACAGAAGATTGTCCAAGTTGTCAAGGACTATAGGGATAAAATGAGAATCACCAAAAGATTATTCAGAGAAAGAAGGGAGGAGGGGAAGAGGGAGGGAAGGAAGGAAGGAAAGAGAGAAGGAAGGAAGAGGAGGAAGGAGGGAAGGAGGAAGGAGGGAAGAAGGAAGGAATGAGGAAAGAAGGTAGGAAGGCAGGAAGGGATGGAGGGAGGGAGGAAGGAAAGAAGGAAGGAAGGAAAGAAGAAACGTACGAAGGAAGGAAGGAAAGATGAAGACTAATGAGGAAACATGGATAAGTTTGCTGGAGAAGACTCACTATGGCTCTTACAAAGCACTTCACAAATCTGTCAGTTGTTTGGAGCAATCATGAGCAATGTGATCAAGCAGAATCCAGGTGAAACACCTTCTCAAATGATTGAGTCAAAAAGATTCTCAAACAAACTACAGTGCTATTGGGATGATAGATAAGTAACTCATAAAAAACCCAAAAAATTGAGGACTGAAACTGATGGCCAACTTTCTCCACGAAGTGAAATGTACAGATGCATGAAGTTATTTGGGGTATGAAAAATGACAACCTGTTGCAGAACCACAGAAGGGCATCGCAACACTGACTGAAAGAAATAAAATGACAGGTGGAATTCAGTATAGATATGTGCAAGATACGGAGGGAAAAAATATCCTGCTTTTTAGATAGGTAGCTCTTGTATCTGCTCTATCATTCCAGAAAGAGATCTTAGAATTATAATAGCCTGTTCTTGTTAAAGATTTTACAGTAGCAGCCAAAACCAGAGGACATGTGCGAGGCTTGTCAGTAGCAAATTACTGGCACGTACAGCTATGGGCCCTGTGACTTACAGCCTTCTCTTTCCTTATCTTTGTTCCTTTCCCTAATCATTCCACAATGCTTTACACAATCCCATAAGCCCCTTCTGGAAGCTATCAGAAATTCCACACAAGTTGTCTGAAAAATTCCCTAATGCTCACAATAATCCTCTTTCCACTCCTTATCAGTTACACAGTTCAGGGCAGTTCTCAAGGCTGTGCCCAAACAGTTCCCTTAATTGCCATCAATCAGTGTCCAAAGTGCTGTGGTCTTTGTTACTGTCCCCATGGTCACCCATTCCTATATAGTTGTTCGTCTGTCTGTTTATCACTTTACTTGGTATGTGTTATTTCTTTCGTACTGTATAATGCTTAAGCAGGTAATGAACCAGACTGTCTCCCATTCCACACAGCCATACGGTTCTATGACAACATCAGTTCAGTAATTAACAGTGATCTAAAATGCAAACTGAGGACAGACTAGGAGAGGCAAAGAGAGCAGAATGGAAAGGATCATATTGTTGTGAACTCACAATATACCTATGTCTTGAACAATGTCCGTGGTTATCAAAACGAAAAAGATACACAAAAAATTCACAAGGACAAGCAAGTCTATGGAGCAGTGTGAGAGAAGGTCAGGACCCTGTAGCCTGTAAAACAGCTGGTGATGAAGGCCTACAAAATCATGCAGAAGTCAAACAGGGAGATTGTTCATACTTAATAGAAGCCAGGAGTGAATTACTGGGTGAAAGATTTTAATGAAAGGGGGAAGTTACTACTTCACACCACACACTCTTAAACCATAAGACTCATTGCTTCAACATACTGTGAATGCAAAGAGTTTGTGTGGATTCAAAAAGCAATTAGACAAAGTCATAGAACAAAAAGCCAAGAGGAACAGGCTTCCATCTTGCTGTAACATATGAGGAACAGACATATGAGGTTGTGGAGTCTCCTTCTCTGGAGATATTCAAAACCCGCCTGGATGCATTCCTGTGCAACCTGCTCTAGGCTAACCTGCTTTAGCAGGGGGGTTGGACTAGATGATCTCTAGAGGTCCCTTCCAACCCCTACCATTCTATGATTCTATGATTCTATGAAAATTATCATTATATGCTTCCATGTTTTTTCTCTACATTTAGTACCAATTATTTTGGAGGTGTGATACTGGAATAGAGTGACGTTTTCTTGAACCTATCATAACTATTTTATGTAATTCTGTGGAAAATGAGGGTTCACTTGGCTAAACTGGCACTGACTAACACCTGTTGTTACCAGCTTCCAAACCAACCAATGCATTAAGCTAGTCTCTCAGTAGTCAAGATCAATGTGTTACTGGCATAGATCTCTTCCAGAGTGGTCCAAATACTTTAATATTCAAGACCACCACAGCTTTGGATGGGGAATACTTTGTTATTAGTAACTCATCTGCAACGTATACATAACTTGGGCCTGGAGATGGTAGAAGAAAATAAAAATATTTATTTTCAAAATCCAAAATCATGGAATAGTTGGAGTTGGAAGGGACCTTTAAAGGTCATCTAGTCCAACTCTCTTGCAATAAGCAAGGAATAATATATTCAGTTAAAAAGTCATGCAAAGACTAGATGACCAAAGGAGAAGAAATCATGCTGAATTTACTTATTAACAACTGAGAAGAAATCCCAAATGAATCCGTCTTATTAATCTCTCTTGCTCTATATTCAACTATGCTGCTGTTAGACATTATCATATTGTCAAGAACTGCATCCTTGCACATTCTGTAAGCACTTTGACTTCCTTCATAACAGTAAGTATAGAATTTGGGAATTGCACTTCCTTCTTGGGGTTTTTCTGATCTTTAATTAAAATGTAAAAAAGTTGTTTACCCAGTGTAAAGAAAAAGCTCTTTTTCTTCTAAGTTCAGCATTTTTAACATGCTGAATCTCAAATTTCATTTGAAGCTTATAACTTGCTGTTGAAATATCTTTCAAAAACTTCAGTAATATTTAATAATCTGTCATTTTCATGTAAATTGTTTCAGCAGTTCAGTTCTGAGCAAGATTTGTTTTAATTCAGTTGTTCTCTAAAATTCAGTGGAATTATGTGCATTAATAGTAGCTGAGGATGTTGACCTTTGATTTAGAACGCGAAACAAATAATTTGCAGTATCTAATGAAGAGTGTCTGATTTGTCATAATATGAAGTGTCTGTTGTATGGAAACTCTTGACTGTCTTACCGAATTGTTTGCTGACTGCCCCTTATTAAGATCATGCTTCAAAGAATCTGTCACTAAAAATGAACAATATCATCCAAACTTGGATGTTACCCCGAAGGCCAGAGTGCCTTCAATCTGTCACATGAATCAACAATAGATTACTCCTCTTTCTGAAATAAGGTTGTGTTCCTACCAAGTCTGGTCAATATGAACAAAACAGAAGCAGCAGGAACATGATCAGTACAATGATGTGAGGCATAATTCACTGAAAGAAATAAATGCTGATTGCATGCATTAGGAAACTGGTAATTATACAGCTGACAAAAAAGCAGTGAGGAGGGCTCAAAAGGATCCCAAATCAAGCTTTTCTATTGTACCACAAGAGGTTTATAGTAATTTGCAGATGTTATTTTTCATCATAAAACTTCTCATGTTTAGAGGCTATCTATCCTTTTTATTTTACTGATGTTGTGTTTAAAAGGATACATTTTGGAAGCAAAGTGGGATCCAGGCAAGGAATGTAGATTTGGAGGGAGACAACTGTGGCTATATTCATGTCTACTTTAGTCTCTGCTGCTCATTAAGATACTTTCGTCTTTTCATTCAAAGGTGTCTCCAATATTTGAGCTAAGTCAACACAAGACTTGTACACTGTGCATACTGCAAAGACCCATGTCTGTGTTCATGGGTATTCTCTGTCTGTGTGGTACAGGGGGAAATTGCATCTGTGATGGCACATATAAAACTTGTAGAAAGACACATATAAAACAAATTAAGACATTAAAAAAAATTAAAGAGAGACTTCCTCTCTGGTGGCTGAAGAACAAACTTTCTGGACATGTCATTGAGAGTCTAGGTTTGTTTAAAGTGAGGTAATATCCTGAAATGCCACATTGCAGCCCCCAAGTGCATCCTACACTTCAGAAATATGGAGTAGTTATTAGTCATTGCACTGATTTTGTCTATTTTGGAGTGACAGTGTGCTCTCCTAGCAGGTAAGGGCATGCTGTAAATATTCTATATTGTGATTTCCTGGAATACGACTTGGGACAAATTAAAATTTTCAGTAAAAGGATTTCTGTTAGAGAGGTTAATTATCTCACAGTAAGTATAAGAGCATAACATATTTGAGGGTCAACCATCTTCTAGTTGTAATGTTAAACCCTTTCAAAGTTATCTGTATAAATAAGAAACAGACTGTTAGCAAAAAGGAGAAGAAATGTGATTCCCAACATAAGTCACCTAAAGATTATGTCAGACTCAGTTAGGGACTCTGTGTCTCACTCTTTTTGATCCTCAGAACTTTCATCTTGGAAGAAGAAAACTAGTTAAATCACAGCACAAGCCTAGTATTTACAGACAAAATTTGGTATTTGTAGTCATTTATTCTCAAATCTCAGCACGATGAGAATGTCTCTGAAAAATACCTCTATATCTTTGTATTGAAGGCAGCTGAGGATATCCTTGTCTAGACATTCTGAGATTTGAGACTTGCACTAATGAGAAAAGGCTCCTTTGTCAACTCTAACAGGTTTTTCATGGTGCCTGTCTAAGCTAGTTATTTATGTTGAGCTACACTGGAAGGAGAGACCACTGTCCATTTCACATGACCCATTGAACTGGTTCTATATGACTATGACTTGATCTGGGATTGGAATTGGGAAAGTAATTCTAAAAAACTACGTAAAACTTTGTGAGTTAAAGTGAATGTATAGTATGTTTCATTATTTCCTGATTAAAATTAATTGCTGTAAGAGAGTAAGAATATTGTTAGAATGATGAATGGAGCTTGGAAGAAATAGCAGCTCAAAATTACCACCAGAATGATAATTAATATGCCTAGTGATAGGGGGTTTTAGTATTATTTTGGGAGGTTTTAACAGGTATTGATACCAGTCATGAAAATAATCACGAAGCTCGGTCATACTGCCAACAGAATCACAGAATGATAAGGTTTGGAAGGGACCTCTGGAGATCATCTAGTCCAAACACCCTGCTGAAGCAGGTTCAACTCTGAGACTTTGACCTCCACATAATTTGAGCTTCTGGTTTATTTCACAGTAGCTCATCCTCTTCTCCCACTGTTTCAGTTATAGTTCACAACCCCTTGCTACTGTGCCATTTTCACCATGCATAAAGCACAAGTATTTTCTTCCGGCATTCACAATGCCCCTTTGCACAACAAATCACCATGCACCCTTTCTTATTTCTTTGCACTACGGTAATAGTCTTTTCTCCTTTTTTTAGTTTCCACCTTTCTCTTTTGATATTGCCTATTACATTTAGGATAGTGTTTATTATTAGTTATTTCAGACTAAGAGCCTTTAATAGACTTATGAAACTTCTTCCAAATGCTTCCAGAAGTTTTATTCATGTATTGTTGTGCTGTGATTTTGATTTTGTTGTATTTTGGATAGAAAAGATGAGACAGTTTGGTGCATATTTCGTGCTTGTGACTTTGTTTTATTGAAAAGAAAACAAAAAATCTCTTAAAGAGGGATTTTTAAGAGCAACAGTAAGAATGACCAATCATTTAATAATAAAAATATTTCACAGGCACACTGTTATTTATCTCCTGATGTAAAAGCTTGGCTTTAGCACACTTTCACTTTAATAGTTTGATTAATGTTGGTGTCAATAAAAACTGAATTTTAGGCAAATATAATTTAATATTATCCTCAAATCTGACTCATATACATCAGCTGCACCTCACTAATCTGCTGCTCAGTAATCCACTCCATAATAAGATCAGAGTTGATAATTTGCCTTGATGTGATTGATATGTTTATTCCTTTAGACATCACTCAGATAAAAGACCTTCCGAGGTTAACATAATGCTCACCTGTATTTTCCCTTTCATTTTCTGATTAGCAAAGCCAGTAGGAATGTTAACTGCATAATGATGGAATACTTGGGCACAGAAGTGCTACATCTCAGGAACACAAATATTTAATCCAGCAATTACTATGTATTCTCTACACAAATGTCTTCCTGTCACTCTCTTCCGTTAAACAGAAAGGACTGAAGAAAACAAATTATTAGGGCTAGCTCGTGATAATCATCTTACACAGTACTTCCCACTGGAGTTCCTTAGCAAACCAGTAATTGAAATCAGTGGGGCTTTTGAAGGTCTAAGAAACTGCTCAGGAGGAGCAAGGATTTCACAGGTTAGACTTTAACTTCTCAGAAATGACTCTGTTTCCTGGTAGCCATCTGAACCACGTATTTGCTGAAAGGCTTTCTGCTTCTGGAAATATGAAGTCTATCTTGTTTTCTCTTGATGTCCTTAGTTACTGCCTTTCTAATTCCTATTGATCTTATAGCTTGAATCCACATCTGTTACTCTTAATGTTGGGATTTTTTTTCACTTTACAAGAGTCGAATTCTGTTTCCTGAAGTTCCCTTTTTGACTTTCTAACCACTTGAAAATTATCCTTCATTCTGATTTTTATTTTCCTTTGAATTTCCACCTTCCTGTTTAATTTCTTTCTGTCTCTGTCTTTTACATTAGGTTTTGGTATCATTCCTCAAGACAGTTTTTGTGTTGGCTGTTCACTAGTATAGTAGTCCTTGAATCTATTCCTGTTTTCTGATTAGGACTAGCATTAATAAAGAAATTACTTCATTAAATACCTGAACTGAACTTTTTCACATTGAATAGGATAGGTATGGTTTTTATGCAAAGGACTGACATATTTCATTCTGGTTTGCATTGTCAGTAACTGCAGCAGCGGTTGTTGCCCTTCTTGTTTCAAATTTACTCTGTTCTTCCACCACACACGTGGTTCTTCTGTGATTAATATGCAAGAGAACAGGTTTTGTTGTTATCCTGAGTACCTGAGTACCACAAAGAGTACAACGAATGAATATTGATGGCAGCATTCAGAGTTGGATCTTCAGTCTGAAAACTGAGAACTCTAGGAAGCTCAGATCTGAGTTTTTACTTCTGTGTGCCCTCTCTCATGCCAGGAGCTGCAGGGTCGGGAAGGGGAATAGGAATTCTTAATCATGGAGTGGTCTCAGTTTCTCTGAAGAGAAGGCTGGGAGGAGAGCTATAAACATGACTGCACAACTAAAGGAGTAATTCCACTGCCATGGAAAACCACACGGGTAGTAAAGCTATAATATTGCAAAAGGAGGTAAGCAACCACAGAGCTTGTGTAAACAGTGTGTGGATCCCTAAGCCCTTATTTTTCCTCCTGGAGAAGTGAGTGCCCTGTGCTAGGGAACAATGTGCCAAGAGCCATAATTTGACTTAAGCTGTGAAGATGAATAGGTAACTGATGAAAGACATGATTTAGTATTGCACTTATTAGCATGCTAATTTTGCCAGAAACCATTTGCCCATTTCATACAGCTGTCACAGAAGGCAATAATATCTATAATTTTGGTATCTTGATACCAAAAATGCTCTGCTAGCTCCAGTCTTCTCATGGCTTCTCTAAACCATCTGGGACAGGCATTATCAACAGTTTAACCATTATATTTTTCCATATATAATTTTTTAAAGATGAGTTCCATCCCTCTTTTCAAGATATTGTAAAAACAGAAGTTTTAACAAGCTCTTTCATATTAAAAATGAATGCAGAAAGAGCACTTTCTGACCAGGAAGCAACTGTTTCTCAGGTAGCTCAAAGTGTTTAGTACCCCATGGACTACAGTACTCTAGAAGTGTAGGCAAATTCATGGTAAAAGATGCTCCTTAATCAACGACTTTTATGTTTATTTTTATTTATGTTTATTTTTCATCATATTGTTCATTACTTCCACATTTTTTTCCATGTCCATTGTTTTCGTGTCTTTGGTAGCTAATTCTTTCCCTAAATCATCTCATTTAGCTGGTGTATTTTCTTGTTCAAATTCCCTTTCTTTAAAGAAAAAGTTTATTAAAATGACGCTCAGACACCAGCTTTCTGCCTCTGCCTTCTTTGGGCTGTGATCTGTCAGCACCAGCACATTCACTAGAAGTGCACCTGATTATTGGAGAACACTTGGTTTTATTGTGATAATGCTTCTCTAATTGCCCTTATCAGGACAGGGCACAGAGAATTCCCACTCCACTTGTAACTCACAGATCTTATTACCCTCTGCTCAGTCGAACGTAATTTTGTTTTCACTGCCTTTCTCAGGTCACATAAATGAGACAGTAGGTTCTCCTTTTCATTACATTTGATGTTTTGACCTTTGCTGCTTGAGGCAGATCGTATGTTAAAAACAATTAAACCATCATTAGGCTCATGGGGTAGCTGCAGAAGAGGATAAAGACTGCTTTTGGCCTTTCAATACTTAAGGCAGGGGTATAAGAAAGATAGGGACAGACTTTTTAGTAGGGCCTGTAGCGAGAGGGCAAGGGATAATTTTAAAGTAAAGGAGGGTAGATTCCAACTAGATGTAAGGAAGATATTTTTTGCAATGCGGGTGTGGCAGAAGACGAGCTGCAGCTGGAGTCAGAGTCCTCTAGCTCAGCTGACCTTCTGGCCTTGGTTAGCAAGAAGCCATGGGAAGAATGAGCGAGTCCTGTTCTCTTGCAGTGTGCTGAAACCACAACTATGCAAAAGAAAGAGATAAGAGGAAGGACAGGGATGAGCTAATAGCACCTGCAGGGCCTCCTGGCAGCAGGAGTCCAATAGGACCCGCAGGGCGCTTGGCAGCAGGTGTCCACGAGGCCGAAGTGGTGAAAGGATTGGCGGAGAGGCTGAAGCGAGGCTAACGGGTCCAATGAAAAGTGTGATCACGCGTGGTGCACGCGGGGCTCGTGAGCTCAATCCTTTTACTGATTGGTTTAACCTCTGAAAGATAAGATACAAGAATGTATAAAAGGCACTTGCTAAGTGTAATAAATTATTTTATCGCTTCACCGCTTTGGAGTCTGTGCCTTGATCCGCTGCATGAAGGTGGTGAAACACAGGAGCAGGTTGCCCAGAGATTATGCAGATCCCCCATCCCTGGAAACATTCAAGGTCAGGTTGGACAAGACTTTGAGCAACCAGATCTGCTTGAAGATGTCCCTGCTCACTGCAGGGGGGTTGGACTGGATGACCTTTAAAAGTCCCTTCTAACCCAAACCATTCTATGCTTCCATGATTGTTTTTTTTTTAACCCACGTGGAGGGTGGCTTGTCCTGCTCCCTGCCTTAGCTACCAGGAGCCCACACGGCTGCCATGAACACCTCCACTGTAAAATTGCTCATGCCAGTTTGTCTTTCTGAAGAGGGAAGTAGCAAGCCGGTGAGGCTGGTTGCTGTAGAGCAGGGATGGAATGTGACACTGCCGAGGTGGTTGGAGAGAGGCAGGCAGCCAGGATCAGGGTTCATGGGAGAGTATCTTCTGACTAATAGCATTTTCTCCCAGTTGCTGGAGGTGGTATTGATTATTTACAAGCAGCACTTTAACCTTTTATGTCGGTGCTGACAACACATTCCAAGATGAAGTGAGAGCACATCGGGAAGTCCTTTGCAAGAGAAAGCAAGCTGAAGCTTAACTCAGTGGGAGTATTACGTATCTTTTCATAGAATTTATAACATTTCCAAAAAGAAAGATTGTTTTCCACAGCAATTTTGAAGGGACTTGGGGCATGGGGTAAGGAAGTCCCTGCAGGCAAAAAAAACCCAACTTGTTCAATTTTCAAATGTTATAAACTTCAGCTTATTTCATGTGTTCGAAGCTACTGTACAATTTTGTGACGTTTTAAAGGAAAGTAGAAGGTTCTTTAGAACAAAAGGAAATAACATGGGATTAATATGGAGAAAATTAATTTACATCTTTTACTGTTCTGCTTTTCTTGTGGAGGGAAATAACTGAGTTATTCTTCAGTCTCTTGAGACTTAGTTCTATGCTACTGTATTAAACTTACTCATATGTGATTTCACTGTAGTAATTGAAAACTATTATTATGTGAATTTAGGTAGTAACTTGAAATGTTAATTTGAAACTTACAAATACCAGCGATTTAGGAGTCATCAAGTGCTGTTCCTTTGACTTTATGCACCCTATGTTGTGCCTTTAACATTTCAAAAGGTAAAACGTTCACTCAGCATGAATGAACTTAGAAAGATATGAAAACTAATGTGACATCATCTTTCTAAATGTCAGCAGAGTGAAGAGAGTAAATTTCTTTCCACTTCTTTGGGAAATGATGTAGGAGAGAATAAAACAGGCTAAGGAATAGTGACCTACTGCTTTGTGCACTGAACACTTCGTAGTGTTGTATCACAATCCAGAGAGAGGAGTGAAACCTGTATGGGTTTGCAGTAAATGCAATTTGTAAAAGCGTACAGCAGAGGTGGAATATGTCTTCAATCCCAAGTGCTAATTTCAACAGCATTTCATAAAGCACATTTTAAAAATTGCTCATTGAAAATTTCAATCCCAAAAGTAAACATCATCTAATGTACCAGCTCAAATAAGTATGTGGGGTTTTGTCTTTGATGATTAGCAAAAAGACCTGCACCTATTAGACAAATATACATGTTATTGTGAAAATTATATGCAAGAGGCTAAGACCATTTCAGCATGTCAAAAATAAGATGAGGGTTTTCAGATCTCTTTTGGTAATTTGTTGCCTAGCAGGGTCACTGCAGATAGTACCTCTGTCTCCTTCTTTCTACCCCTTTCTCCTTAAGACACCTGTTATTCAACCCTACAATGTCATACAGCACAAGGACTTTTTCCAACAGCTGTAGGGTTCCATACACCATATCTCCTCCCTCGATGCCAGTATCTGTTCATGCATTTCCATCCCCAAATCCTTTCTTCCTACCACTACCCTGAGGTTCTCCGTGTTTTTCCTGACCTTCTTTCTTTCTCCTACATTGATGCTTCCTCTTTGCTGCTAGGGCAGCAGTCATACCTGGGAGCTGGTTCTTTAGTGTCTTCCTTTTCTGGTGAGGACTGGCTGTATTATGTAGGGGTATTGTTACCCAGCAAGGCATTAACAGTTGTGGTCAGCTGTAGTCAGCAACATCTTCAGACAGTGCTGTTTTGTGGTTAGGAGACATGGAGTTTAGGCTGACCAGAAGAATTGTTGTGGGTCTGTTCCAGGCAAGTTAGCAGCTCTACTCTGTTATCCTGCTCTGGAGGGCTAACTGTGATGTAAGGGACAGAGAAGGGGTGAGAAACTGTTACCATCTCTTCTCCTTTTTTGGCATATTGACTAATGCTCACCACCACCCTCCTAAATCAGTACATTTCTAGTGATCTAAGCCAGTAAAATGTGTGGGTTTTCAAAGTTGTGATGAACAGCGCAGTAACGTCAAATGTAGCATGTAGCCTCATAGACTCACATAGAAACAGACTTGGATTAAAGAAACTTTTTTCTCAAAATATTTTTGTAAAAATTAAGTATTAAATCACTTGAAAATGTAATTAGTCTAATCTTGGCTAGTTGTTTTGAAGGTAGATGCCAGGGAGGATGAACAAGAACTTCATATGCCTCTGTGACTGACACTGATGTGGTCCTGCTGAAATGTTTGTTGTAGGCTGGTACTGGGGCCTATAGAAAACACAGGATATTGATAAAATGGTGCAAAGAGTTGGGAGAATAGTCACTGAGCTAGAATACGTGTTTTATTAGTAAGACTGGGAGTTTAGTCCCCTTTAGAGAAAGTCAAAAAGCCTTATAAGGAGGAGTGGAAAAGTTGCTCCAGAAGTTTCTTGAGTTTAGCAGACAGACAAAAGCCACCAGTGACTACACAGTGAGGGTGGAGAATTTGGTCATCTTCTTTGTTCAAGAGGGCTTCCGTTTACACAGGATACAAACGACCTTCTATACCTACTCCGGCATCACTGATATCCCAAAATGGAGCAATACAAGTAAAATTAAGTTTGTTTTGTGATGATGTATGGGAAAGACCCCACAATCTTACATTGGGATTCATTAACTGTACATAGACTTTTCAAATAGTAGCAGTCACAGTCATATTAATTATTTGGAATTAATTATTTCAAATGAACTAGAATTGATGATTTGGGGAGAGATGAAATATTATGTACAACAGCATCAAACTTTTATAGAGGGTGCTTTTCAAAGTTATGTTTATTATTCAGAAAAATCAAAGACATAAGATAGGATCAAAGTAGCTGTACTTCAGAATGACACAGAACGAGGACAGTCAGAAGAGAATCAAGTATTCTGACCTACTTGAAGGCCCCTGGGCTCTCTTTATATTTGCGTGAACACGTTAGCAAAGCTATATTACACCTCTAAGACCAACATCTTTTGGGGTAGCTTATATCAATGTTCATGTTTGATGTGACTGTGATTTTCTGAAAAAAAAAAAAAGGATATATGTAGGGCAGTTAGAATCACAGAAACACAGAATAATTTAGGATGTCAGGAAGTCATGTCTCCAGCACCCTGCTCAAAGCAGGGCTTTGATGTTTTATTGGGTTGCTGTTAGGTTAGATATCCATAAGGGAGGATTTTAACACCTTTATGTCTGTTGTGAATAAGTATGTGTATATGAAATGGTCATGGAAATATTTTCTTTTGCACTGATGTCTTTATTGCAAACATTATGGCTGATTAGATAATTACTGTCAGTATCAGCCAATATTCATGATCCAGTAAATAAATGCATACTTATGCTGTGACATCTTGTAAATAATACTGATGTTACCATTTGCTAACTGTGACATTTGTGGGTTTTAACCCTATTGTAGTTATATTACCTGTAAGCATAGTGTTATTTTTCAGATCTATATGTAACGGAACTAAAAAAGCTCCCACCAGATAAAGCAGGAATTACTACAGTTCTTCAGAAAAAATACGCCTATGGAAATTACACTAAACCCTGCAGAACTAAGAGGAAAAAATTGCTTTTCTGTAAGTTTGGAACTCCCCAGGCTTTTATGGCAAGGATGTAATTCACTATTCATTCCAAATTTGCTCTTAAGAGTTACAAAGAAAACTGTCTTGTCTTTCTTTAATTTTCCTGTATGATGCTAGTACATCCATTATGATGTTTGGACCCTGTTGATCCTACAGAAATTAGTTGTTGCTTTCAGTCGTGTCTGGGGTTTTTCTGATACCTGAAGAAAAGATGATGAAATAGTTTAGGGTGAGAAGAGGACAAAAAGCAAGTAAAAATTTTACAATGGTTGCATTTGATAAGAGTGTGTCTTACCCGTGCTAATGCACATATAACTCCCCTTCCCAGCTGCTTAAAATGCAGATATCAATATTCTCTTGATTTGGCCATAATATTTTTACACCCTGAATCCTTGCAATCATCCCCTTGTTTAGTTGCTGACTGCAGAATCTTGCTAAGTTCTACTGAAAGTCTTACTAACAATCTGAATTTTTCACAGCCATCTCAAGTCGCCAGTCTTTGGTGTCTTTCTGCAGACAGAAAACTCCCTTTCATGTGAGGTACTGGCCTGGCTGAACCATCTGCTTTCCTGTTTCCCTGGAAAACATGCTTCTCATGGGATGGTACAGCAGGAAAACTAGCCATAAAGAGGAGCAGATGAGACACTCAATCCTTACTTGTTTTTACCACTTCTTTTTGGAAAGTGGAAGAGATTTGAATCTGTAATTTGTCACATTTTAAGAACTGTTCAGATTTTAACACAATAAAGAAAGTAGTTATTTGCTATAGGATTCAAACTGGGCAAAAGTTACTTTGGTGTTATTTGATTTAAAATCTGGTTTTGTGTTAAAACGCTTCCTTCTCAGAATAGGACGTGGAGGTTCAGACAACTCCATTCAACTACCACAGAAGAAGGAGATATTTTTGGGTTTTTTATTAGGGAAATTCAACCTCTTCCCACGACATCAAGCATCTGGCACTTTGACTTTTACAAGCAAGCAATATCGGAGCTGGAAATACACCATATAATTTTCATGGATTATTTTATTTTGTTTTCCAAAACTAAACTTGTTCATTTTTAGTCATGCCATTGAATGTTTGTCATGGAGGAGAGTGATTTAGGTCTTAAGGTTGCTTAAAGAATCACCATTAAAGATGTTAGCAAAAGTGATTTCAGTATGAATTTGTACAAGTCTGACTTTACAGAATTCAGTGGCAGGGCTCACTCTATTACTTACTATGTGAAGCGAATGTGCAAAGGAAATTGGGCCAGAGTGGTGCTTTGGAGAGATTTACACAGTGATTGGCGTAAGTGATTTACATGGAGATTGGGTGGGGGACTCAAGTCAGACTTGAGTTGGAGTGATGTATATAGAGATTAGGGAAAAATTATAAAAAATGCGCTCCCATTGAGTCACAAGGTTCAGAAAGACCTCCTTGCTTTCTAAACTCCTTCTCAGAGAGGAGTCTATGTGCTTCTGGATCCAGTCCTAACCCCAGACTTGGCCAAAGATTTATGTCTAAAGGAGTGTGGTATTGGCATTTTTAGCGAAAGGGATTCAACATGTGATTATGGGTCCTATATAACTTTGAGGCAGCAGCAATACAATTTGTAGTAGTGATCTAAGATATATTAACATTATTACAATAGGTCACAAAATTAGACTTCTGATTTTCTAGCAATACTTCAGCAATCAATAATCAAAGTAATTTGACTTAATTAAAGATTTAACAAAGTTTCCTAAATTAATTTGCATACACATGCGCACACACAGAGATATAGAGGTTAACCTATTGCTAAGAAGTTTCTTTCTCTGAAGATTATAGTAAATTTTGCTGCCTCATGATCTTTGAAAAACTTCACGAAATGGAATTATAGTGAATTACTCTTTTCCTTTGTCAGCTTCTGTCAGAAGACGATCCAAATCACGCTGCAAATACTACCTCAAATGTCATGAAAATCTGCCCTGAGATGTGTCCCGACTCAGGGGGAGATACACAACCCACTGTGATCCCAGAGAGTTTGGGACCACTACTTCTAGGATCACAAGTTGATTGACTTTGGTCAGTACTTCTTCATTGTGGCCATAATTCTAATAAATAAGTCAGGTAGTCTTGGCACCTCTTAGGGTGGGCTACAATCCAGGCAGGAGGATTTTCAGGTACATTTCCCAGGCAGCAGGAGTTTCAGATGCAGTTAGTGAGTGCCTAATCACCCCAAATCACTGTGCTTGTTCCAGGAAAGGAGGGTATCACATTGTTTCATGTCTCAACTCACCACATGGGCAGGCAGGATCAGAAAGTGCCAAATCGTCTCAGCCCATTGCACTTGCACAGTGTTGGCTGGCCTTGACATCCCAACGCAGCCTGCGGTGGGGGTGTCTGTACCACTACAGTGTTGCAACCAGTAATCACCTAGTTTGATCCCAGTCCTCTTTCCTATTTCAGGAAAAACGAAAGGTACCAAGGTACCGATATTGTGCACACAAGGTGCTACGAAAACTGCCTGATCTAAATTTTCCTATAATACAAGTCACTGCTTGTTTAACCAGTTGGCCATGTTTAAGATTAATGAAATTTCCAGGGAGTGGACCCTGGAAGATATTCTTTACCGTATTTCTTTGAACAGGTGACTTACTTACAAAAACAACATACCAGTATGACATTCAACACTACAACAACAAAAAAAAAAAATCTGTGACATGAACTACTTAAGTCTATTTTCAGCCGTTGAAATTACTGCTTTTTCTTTAATTGGCAGTCTTCCCAGCTCAATAATGATTAGTGAATTAGTGCGCAGCAAACATTTGTGATATAAACTTTCGACAGCTGCTGCCAAATCAAAAATGAGTGCAATCACCAAGAGGCTTGCAACTCTTTAATTAGTTTCGCCAGAATGCCTAACTTGATTTCTGCATCCACCATCTTGACTGTCCAATATGAAACAGTGGAAGTCATTGAATACTTCAACAGATGACCATCAAAGTCTCACTCCACAGCTGGAGCTGCCAAATCACTGCAATGCTTGCATTGACGCTACTGCTAACAGCATTTTAGCACTTGTTTCTCTTCATACTTCATAGCTGCTTGGAACCGAGAGGACTGATAAGCACCTGGAGCTCCATCTCACAGCTCTCTTTGCACCCCTTTTCCACTTCCTTTATTTTGAAAGCTTCCCACAAACGTCACACAGGTCTCACTATGCTCCTTTCATTCTCAGATCCGTAGGTTCTTGTATCCGTCACTCTCTTCTCTGTTTTAGCTGTCTCTAAGGATCCTTCAACAGCAGGCAATTGTTATCTTACCCCACACCTGTTAGTACCACTGCAAAAAAAGCTACCTTTGGAGAATCTGCAGGCATAGCCTGTCCTCCTTCTACCCACTTGGCACTATGAACATAGAAAAGTCTAGACTTGAAGGCAGAGTTGGAACTATTTTTTTCAATAAAATGTTTACACAGTCTGTGTCCCAGTTCCCCTTTTCAATTTGCGCCATGTATAAACATTCCCTCTTATATTGTAATTTATGAGATGGGAGGTCGGAACAGACCATTAGTACTGTTTGTTTCCAGTTTCTTGACCAAGTGAATAATATTGTGTTTTCTTCTGATGTTGTGCAATATAATTCTGTGGAATGAAACACAGAAGAAGACTTGACGAGGAAACCACTTTAGTTCATGAGTAGGTCTGTGTGAAGTAATTATAACAATGCATTACTTTTAACTCAAATTTTAGGCAGATGCCAAAAACATAATTCTGGTGCTACGGACTTTTTAATCTATGCTGTACAACTAAGAGTGAGAACTTGCATCTCTGACTAATTCAGCAGTCTTGTGACCAGATGTGATATTTTTGCCAAAACACGTTTGCTTAAATATGCTGTAGGTATCATTTTGCTTGCAAGTCATAAAGAGGAGCAAAAGCTGACATATTTGTCCTACAAAAGTTTCGTACCATTTTGTTTCTATATCTTTCCTTACATTCATAGCCTGGATGGGCGTATGCTTTGCTGGGTAAAAAAACAGCTGGATTGCCATTCCCGAAGAGTTGTGGTGAATGGAGTTAAATCCAGTTTGCAGCATGTCACAATGATGTTCCCCAGGGCTCGGTAGTGGGGGCAGTTTTCTTTCGTATCTTTATCAGTGATCTGGACAAGGTGATCAAGTGCACCCTCAGTAAGTTTCCAGATGACACCAAGTTGGGCAGGAGTGTTGATCTGCTTGAGGGTAGGAAGGGTCTACAGCGGGATCTGGACAGGCTGAATCAATGGGCCAAGACCAATTGTATGAGATTCAACAAGGCCAAATGTCAGGTCCAGCACTTGGGTCACAACAACACCATGCAAAGCCACAGGCTTGGGGAAGAGTGGCTGGAAAGTTGCCTGGCAGAAAAGGACCTGAGGATACTGGTCAGCAGCTGGCTGAATATGAGTCAGCAGTGTGCACAGGTGGTCAAGAAAGCCAACAGCATCCTGGCTTGTATCAGAAACAGTGTGTCCAGCAGGACTAGGGAAGTGATTGCACCCCTGCTTGGGACTGGTAAGGCCACACCTCAAATACTGTGTTCAGTTTTGGGTCGCTCACTACAAGAAAGACACTGAGGTGCTGAAGCATGTCCAAAGAGCAGCAAAGCTAGTGAAGTGTCTAGAGCACAAGTCTTATGAGGAATGACTGAGGGAACTGGGGTTGCTTAGTCTGGACAAGAGACTGAGGGGAGACCTTATTGCTCTCTACAACTACCTGAAAAGATGTTGTAGCGAGGTAGGTGTTGATCTCCTCTCCCAAGTAACAAGTGATAGCACAAGAGGAAACAGCCCTCAGGGGAGTCTTAGATTAAGTATTAGGAAAAATATATTCACTGAAAGGGTTGTCAAGCATTGGAACAGGCTGCCCAGGGAAGTGGTAGAGTCACCATCCCTGGAGATATTTAAGAGATGTGTAGATATGGTGCTCTGAGATGTGGTTTAGTGGTGGACTTGGCAGTGCTAGGTTAATGGTTGGGCTTGATGATCTTAAAGGTCTTTTCCAACAAAAACTATTCTATGATTCTATGAAATTAAAGGCACAATGTTTTATTGATATGAATACAGCCCAGTACAGGAGTTTTGTATTTGCTGTACTTCCATATTGTGTGTTATGCATTTCTATATGGCATATAACAAAAATTAATGCAGTCTGCATGTTAAAAATACTCTATTAAGCCTTGAGGCACATGGAGGGACATTAAATTACCTTTGTGTATGAAGGCATTGCATTTCTAGCCAAGTGACAATGAAAAGACCATCTATTTTATACAGTAACTCATAGACCTACATAAGTATTGTTTTTTCGATATGTCCCTACTGTATCTTCATTTCAGTCATTTAAGGAATTTTACATAATGTAAGGAGCACTGATATAACTCATTGCCAAGTACTCTCTTTTTTTCTATTCTTGTTGATTTTTTTTTGTTGTCATTGCTGAGAATTTTCATTAAACGGGAAAAATGCATCTACCAGAAATATCAACAATGTGCTGTGGATCAAGGACATTTTATTCAGTACTAAAAACCAAGACATTCACAATTTCTTTGTTCTTGCCATACAGTTTTAAAAATGAGTGTCATGGGTATTTTTTACTAGGTTCTTTTTATTTATCATCTGGCACATTTTTCAAGATTCAAGAAACTTATTTTTTATTAAATAAAAGCAGAGGTTCTTAAGGATCATGTGGCTTCAGAGCAGGGACTGCACATAAAATATTTACTTTTTTCAAGACTCACTGTAAATTTATGAGAGCCAGAAACATTTATTTTCACTGTAAGATCCTTCCTGCTGTAGAAAAGGGCAAGAAGTTGACAAAAATTAAAATTTCTTAGTTCACATTCAGATTCTTGTGTAAACAGATAATCATAGCTGCTGATGAGATCAGTGATATAAGAGTAACTATGCTTGAATACCCCAATAATGTATTATAGGAATTCCTATAATATCACCTAACAGATATTCATCATGTCTTTGCTAGAGAAATACCTAACAGATGCCATCATCAGTTTGCTGTATGACTGCACAAAGAAATCAAGGCTCTTGCTGAGGCCCTTGACATAATTCAGTGGGCATTCTGACTGAATAAGAAGAACGTCACAGAAAAATGGATTTACTGAATGAGGCAGAAGCCTAATTTAGTCTGGTACCCAGGGATGGTCTTTTGATTTTTAGCAGGCTTAAGCACAAGCAGTTGCTGAACTTCATACATCATGTGACGTTCTTACCTTTAAGAGATTATTTTCTTCCACAAATTCTTCAAAGGCTCTTTGAACCTATGTCAAATAGCAACATCCCCAGCACACATAACTGTGCACTATCAATAAGTATCAGAAAGATGTCTTCTTGTTACTTTTGAACTCGGCAAATATTAATTATATTTCACACACTTTAGTTCTGGTAGTAAAGATAATAACTAACTGGTCCTTGTTGCCTGCTTCCATGTCACTCATGACAGTTTTATCTCCTTCATTGTCTCTCTTTCCATGCTGAAGAGTCATTGTTGAGTATTTCACTGCTTCTCTATTTATTATGCTTGCTGCCCTTTGTGGTGTCATTTACAATTGTACCCTACACATTCTGTGATGCATAGACCAGGACTGCAGAGAGTGTTCAAGACGTTGTGGGCTTTATACAGTTTTAAGATGGTTTTTTGCTCCTTTATTCCCAACTCCTACATCTCCTTTGCACTGATTAGTGCTGATGAACACCAAATTGAAGTTTACAACAAACAGCTTTAACCCTGAAAGTCCATTCTTGAGCAGTAACAGTTAGTGCAAATCCCATCTTTATGTATGCAAAATCAAGATTGTTTCTTCCCATGCAAATTATTTATCTATACAGACTGCAGTAATAGTATAGAAATAGAGTTGAGTTTCACTTTCCAACTTATTTTTATTAAAGGATAGCTCAATCTTTTTTTTTAATGTTCCCATATATCCTGTTCTATTTCCCTATTTTTTTCTTGCCAAGAAGTTGTTCAGGAAGGAAAAGACAGTGCCTTGTGAGGTCTTGCAGGTGACAGGTAGAGTGGCATTGTCCTTATCTGCAGTATTGCCTGTAACAGAACTACCAAAATCCTACAGATGGGTCTGACACACACATGCCTTAACATAGCGCACTCCATCAAACTGCTGAAATACTCTTGTGAGAAGTACAGAAAAATTAATGTCATCCACCAGAATTAACTCTTACAAGGAGCTTATAAAGCACACAAAACAGAGAATTACCAGTTTTTTTATGAAACAGTCATTCCTCCTGATCCTCAAGGGACAGCTAGAAAACACCTCCAAAAAAATCCAAGTATAGGAAAGCTTCAACTGTATGAGATACTAAAAATCCCAGACTGAAGAAGAATATTAGCCTTAAGGCACATTGTAATCTTCCTCTCTGCTCTTGACATCCCTTCCATTTACCACTGGTAATAAATAACCTCTCCTACTCTCTTATCTATAGGAGATAATATCTTTCTCACCTTTCCCTGCTATTATTCTCCCCCTAGCCTTACCCCCTGCATTTCACAGCTACCTTTTCCCTTCAGAGGCTGAAATAACATTACCTAGCTAAATTCAAAGTAGTTTTTCTCAGCTTATATTCGGCTTTGAAGTTTACAGTTTCTGGGCATTTGTAACCCAAGGCTTGCTTGTTATTTTCTAAATAGAACAGTAAGTTCAGAACTTTTCCTGCAGACCTTTACTACACCACAGTGTTGAAGGCAACCTGTTAATTAGTCTACTTCCAAATGCATGACTGCTTCAGAAGGCACCAACATCCTAAGTGCCCTATCTCCATGCTCCTGTTAAGGTTCAAAGTAAGGAGCACTGATCACTAAAAACACAAAGATCATTAAGCAAATCAGTAACTCCTTGTGATGTATAGTTTCAAGGGGGGGCTTTTTCCTCATGTACGTTCATTAAAAGTAATTGTAAATGACACATCTAACCATTTTGTTGATTTTGTTGTGTTTTAATACAACATAGTTCATTCTTCTGCTTTCTGAAGGATTCCTGTTAGCTATGGCTGTTTTGCTTGCTTAAAGGGGCATTTACTTCTATATGTAGGGAACCTGCCTGTATGGATGCTCACTGCAAACTCTGTGATGCAGAGAAAGGTTCCTTTTCTTTGGGGATGATTATTTCTATTTCTTCATTCCCTTGATATATTTACACCTTAATGAAACACAGTGTTCAAAATAAATTAACCTTATCACCAGCACACCTCTCCCTGCTACTATTACTATAGACTAATTTTAGCATACACTATTAGAAGATATGCACAGAGCACTTGTGCTCCTTAG
The DNA here is from genome assembly GCA_013398225.1 of Steatornis caripensis. NCBI lineage: Eukaryota > Metazoa > Chordata > Aves > Caprimulgiformes > Steatornithidae > Steatornis > Steatornis caripensis. The sequence continues at coordinate 893,242 of VZSC01011845.1, forward strand.
GATCAGTGCCAGAAGGCAGGAAGTGTGCCTCTGAGACATGTTTAACTTCACAGAATTTTCAATTTTGCCAGCTATGACGGCCTTTTGTTTACATAATTTCACAAAGAAATCCAGCTTGGAGTGACATTTTCTGGCTGGGAATATTGAAATGTTTCCTGCATGGACTGACATTTTGAAAGCAGAGGAATGGCTCATAACTACCAGAAAAAATCAGACAGTATAGCAGGCAGGGACTTTCCAATGCAATCTGTTGATAAAATAAATTTCATTTTTAGCCCACACATCAAATTTCAGGTCACTGTTAGTGGTCTATGACAAAGACAGTCTTCTGATGCCTTTTCAGTGTTAAGGCTGGCAATGTAAAACAAAACCAGGCACTGCCAAGAACATAGCAGAAAGGATGGAAAAGAAAATTGTGCATTTGAAAAAGTATTCAGATCCGAGCAAGAACACTGGGGTGATGAAAACATGGACAAATAAAAACTGAAGTTTAGGAGGTTATGTTGTAAGTTATCCAGTGTTCCTAAGAGATTATGCCAGATTGCTATCAAAAAAATTAGAACATGTAGCTCCACAACATACCCTTTCAGGGATTTTTTCCTTCCTGGGTGTTAAGCTAAAGCGAATCCCTGTGAGGGAAACAACTCAGAGAGGTTAGGGCTGAATTAAGATATAGATTCACAGAGCTTGGTTGAAAGGAACAGTCGTACTTCAAGTCAGAAACTGGGAACAATTGAACAGTAGAAATAAATAGTCACTTGTCAAGTAGGAATATGGTGAGTAATGGAGTCCCTTGAAATACCTGAGCAAGAATGGATATTGTCAAATATTTACTCAGTTACGTGAAAGAAATAGAGGATCACAGAACAGTCAAAGTTACTAGAAGAAACAACGTTATGCTAACTGAGATATCTGGAAATGCTGCAGACATCGCAAGTGTGAAGAGAGTGGTAGATGAGGCCAGGTTAGCACTTCAGAACAAAACTTTGCTAGCTTGACATTCATTAACAGTGTACATTGCCAAAAATAAATTCTCAATTCACAGCAGTCAGGCCTCAAAAGTCGTATCCTAAATTAGCTGTGAGTTTGCGACACTAGGGAGCTATGGCTTGCAGTTAGCCTTGATGGCTAACTTAGCACTTTTAGTTGGTCTTTGGTAGTCTTAGTTGGTAAAACATACCGCTGTGGCATATGTGTCCAAGTGCTGTGTTGGATCACACCTATACTGTCACAGTTTTTTTCTCTGTATGCAAGCAAATGTTTGGCTGAGGAGTGCAAACCAGCTATCTTGCTGCTAATTGTTCACTGATGTAAAGAAATAATGGTTTTAAAAGAAGACAAAAGCTTTTTGATCTCTTTTTAGAGGAAACATTTAAGAGAGGGAACACTTAAGAAAAGAGTTGCTCCTTGAGATACCACAAACCACAGTTGAACTGAGATTTGTGAATGAGAAGATGTTCTAAATATTGTCAGATTGCCTGTTCCACGAGTGTTGTAGGTATAAATGTAAAACAAGGTAGATCATACAGAATGTGCTGCAGTTGAATCATTGATATCTTTTCTAACCTGAAAATCCCAGGACAACTTTCACTGACTTACCAAGGGCTGAAGAGAATGGAATAATAGTAGTAGGGTCAGTTGTTCTGTTAGGGAAAAGAACAAAGTGTGATATAGTTTTCATATTTTCAAAGATCCACTCTTGTGGTGATAAAGCTAAACGCTTCAGTGACTTTAACTTGGAAGGTATAAATCATGCATATATTGATTGTGAAATAGCCGATATAAGTAGGTTTCAGACATTTGATTTGGCTGATCCACATCAAGGTATATCTGAAAGAGTGCTTACTGCATATGCTTATAATTTCCTTTGATCTCCCTTTCTGCACAGTATTACAGGTTTTGGAGCTCCTCATCTCACATTAGCTTTGACTTCTACCATTTCGCAAGTGTCTTTTTTTTCTTAAACAAATGTATTTGCAGAGAACATGGATATTTGTCATTCTTTGTATTTATATGCTCATTTGATCTGCTTTTTTTTCTCTTTTCTATAGGATGAAAGACTAGTGTATTACAATAACCTCATTTGTCCTTCTGTGACATCTTGGAATACCCAATGGGAAGCTTTCGAGCCCTTGCTCATGCTGGATAGTACTAAATGACTAGTTCAAAACTGACAACTAATGAATGGATATTTTGAAAACTCACAGAAGTGCATTATTTGTTTGGGACATTAATAGGGTTTTTTTGATAGAGGGATTGAGTTGATCTGATTGTAGGATTTATGATGTGAAAATGTTCCTTCTCTTGTTCTTTTGAAGATTTTTGCCTCTTAATTTCATTAGGTGCCTCTTAGCACATGTATCATGAGAAATAGAGAGGTGTTCCTCATTTAAAAGCTCTTTTGCAAATTCAAGGACCTTAACTCATTGTGTGGACATTTCTGGTGGGCATTCCTACTCATCTTTCCAGTTGCACTATGTGTCTTCTTTCAGATGTTTTGATCAATCATAAGGTTCTCATGAGGTGTCTCCACCAAGGAGGTATATCAAGGTACAATGAAGATTTCTGCTTCATTCTCCATTCCTTGCCTAATAATTCCTAACTTTGTTTTTACAGTTTTGATTATCACTTACCTGACATTTTCAGAGAACTGTCTACAAAAAATCTAGATCTTCCTCCAAAGTGGTAAAAGAGAATTTGCAACCAATTATTACGTATATTTATTTAGGTCTTTTTTTCATGACTTGTTTCATCTTTTACATTTTCAGCACTGAATTAATCTGTCATTTTATTACCAGTTAGTCAGAGTTATAAGATCATCAAACAAACCTTATAGACAGACTTTTTGCTATCCTGAATTATTTTATCAGTAAATTTTCCCATGATACTATATCATCCTCTTTCTTTCTGGTTGTTAAAGAGTATGGTTAACAGCGTAGGCACCAGAATGAATGTCTTGGACATCCTGTTGGTAGCTCACGATGATGACAATTTGCTATATATAAGTCTACCCTTTGTCATCTGTCTTCTCATCAGTGGGAGAATCTTTAAGAGGCTTTTCCTTTCCCATGCCCAAGTAGCTTCCTGAAGAGTATTTGGGGAAAGAACTTGTTGGAAATCAAAGTTATATGCAATTGTATACTCCCTGAACAACCTTATTCACACTTTTATGGACTCCTTTGCAAAACTTTAACAGATTTGTGAGCATGGCTTCCTGCTCCAAACATTTTGTTGTCTTCTTTAAAGTATATAATATTTACGTATCTATACACTATGTATTAAATTATTTTTTACTTACAGTGGTTTTTTCCACTTCAAAGCTGAAAATACCCTATCAGTCACAGGATACCTCCAAAAGTTCATTTTAAAATTGGGTGGTATGTTTGTCATCTTCTATCCTTTGGCTCTAGTTACACATCACAGTTAGCAGTTCAGCAATGTCACACTTGAATTCCTTCAGAACAGTCTTGTCCAAGCAGTTTGGCTTTTCTCCCAGATTTCTTCTTCTCATACTTTAGCTTGAGATTGCTCTCATGCCCACAAAAGAAAGACCTCCCCAAATTTCTGTGTAGCAAATATCTTTCATTACTGGCATCAGTCAGCTTCCATACTACCTGCAAACATTTTAAACTACAATTTGGTTTGTCTCAAAGTTGAGAATCTTGAAATACTCGGTGGTTGGTTGCAATACTTTTGGATTCTTGCTGATTTCTTAATCTTGCTAACAACATGACTGCCAGGAATTTAATTTTAGTAAGCAGCTGCAGGTTCTAAGAGAGTTGTTAAGAATTGTAATTGCTAGAAATTGTGGTGGGAAAAAAACTGTTTTCAATCTATTTAAATATAAATCAAATCTTAAATTGAAATAGATCTGGTGACTCCAAAACCCTACTCACAATTAATGCGTTGGTCAGCCATTGAAACTTTTAAAACCGTGTAAATTATTAAAGCCAAAAAGATACAGGAAACTGAACTCTACCATATTCTCTGTGTTTTCAGATTTTGATACCTTGTGTCAAATTACATTCTCTCCTCAAACAGCAGTCCCCCTTGGCATGAGCTGTTCTGGTTTTCAGGTGTTCAGATGACAGGCACCGTCCACGTGACAGCACTTACAAATGCAAACCTTGTATTTCAAGTCCACATAGCATTTCCAGAATTTAGGAATATGGTGTCTCAATATCCGTATTTCTTCTGAGCCCGACAACATCAGAGAAAAATTTGAATTCTCCCCTAAGGACACGTGTGACTTTCCCTTCAGTAGAAAAGAAAGAGTTAGCAACAAATCATGGGCTATTTTTTTGTCTTCTTTTCATCAAGATCTGCTTCTGATTGATTGTAAAGCTCTCAGCACACATTTGGCTTGAGATCCACTCTGACAAAGATAAGTTAGTGATTTCTTTTTAAAAATGTTGTCTTCATGGTATATTATAGTTTCAACAACTGCATTTTCTCCTCCTAATCTCACATAATCAAACCTCCTCCAAAGTCTTGCAGTCATTGCTTGAGTCCTGTAAACCAGTAATTTTGTGCTATGTGTTGATATGTTTAAAAGTAATGGTGGTGGTTAATACTTGATTCACAGGGCTTGATTAGTATTTCCTAACTTACGTCAAACCTCCTTTGTCTATTTTATATTCAGAATTGACTACATTACTGACTCAAGCCTTATCTGTAGGCGTTACCTATTCCAATGGAAACATACTCTGAGAGAAGCCCATTAAAATGAGCACTGTGTTATATGTTTCAAGTGACACCATATTGGCAAAAGAAAGGATGGCAAGATATATCAAGAAGCCAGGAAGTTAAAATTATATGAAATTAGTTGATAAGGAACCTTGATGCTTTTTCTAATATTTTTCTAGTATTGTAACTCTAATTCTAAACTTTCCATTTGAAATGTAAATAGAAGTACTATCGAAGTAGTACTATAGAAGTACTGCTAATTGTTTGCACTGACTTTCATTTTTGATTGAAAACTTTTCTACTATGTGGTATTTTTCACTATCTACTCTTGATCTTTTATTTAAAATAAGTTTTCAATTCTCAGATTGAAAGACATGGGGTCTTCCAATAAAAGTGCTGTATACACCTCACTTTACCACACGTTTCTGAGCTGCTCAGCTTGACTTCTTTCTGTGAACTTGCCTTCTTTCTGTGAACTTCCCTTGACTAGCAGAGTGCAATCAATAAGGCAGGTAATGGCACACCAGCCATGTGGTCCTCCATGAGACACCACTTTAAAGAAACTAGAGAGAATAAGTTATTTGATATTTCTTTGAGCACTGCAGGAAGAAAAACTGATGCAAGTTCATTTTAAGCTGACTTGAAACAAAATTTTTCTTTTGTTTGGCCAAGAAAAATATTTAGATCTTTTTTGGACCAACCTTGGAGTTAGATTCTTTGAATGACATATTTGGTTTTGTCCAGATTTTTTTCCCTTACAAGGGTTTCAATGAGAAATGAAAAATCTCCATAAGCTGTGGGGTGTCTTTTGGCATTGCTTTTGCTGATTCTTTTGTGCTACACCTTTGGTTACTTGACAAAATCGAGTTCATTGCCTAGCGTGCCAAATAAAAGAAAAAGTCTCAGAGAATGAGATATCACTTTAATGCAAAGTTGCACAATTTTGGGTGCTAGGTGGAATACTAGCACACCTTGGCAACTTCCACAACCAGATTTATACGTGATTACATGAATATTAATTTGTTAACATCCAATCCGCTAACACTGATTGGACAGTGATTTACATAATGGTTACATAATCTTACTACTTGATATGAATACTCTCTGTGGAAGGGTCTTTTTGTGGGTTGGGGTATCTGGTGTAAGGGGTGTGGTTTTTAGTATTATAATAAAGGTAGTTCACTTGGGGACATGCTTCTGGCAACTACTCCAGCCTTCGCCAATCATTAACAATAAACATCTTCGTCTTCTATACTTATAGGTGCCAGTCTCAGAATATATTGTGAATCCAAGGTCATCTTGTCCTGGCACATGTCTTTGGATGATAGCAACATAAATGAACAGTCCTCTTTTATCTTAAAACAATACAGTTGTGTCTCCATAGCTCAGGGCAGATAATAATTTAGATAACACAATAGTTTAAAAAATGCCTTATAGAGAGGCAGTAAACTTGTAGGAACAGGCAAGAAGAGCGTGTAGGCACAGATCTACTTTTGTTTAATTTATACCCTTCATGTGTTTTGGGGAGGTTCATGGAGGTCAGAGGAAGTCCCCAATAACTGGATAAAAGCAAATGTTGCATCTACTTTCAAATGAGGCCAACAGACCAATTCTGGGAACTACAGGTTGGTCAGCTTCACTTTTGTTCTTGGGAAAACTTCAGATTGAGTTGTCTTGGGCACATGTAGGAGAAAAAGTTGGCTGGGAACAACAGACACAATTAATTTACCAAGAGTAAATCATACCTGGCAAAACTGATTGCCTTCTATGTACAATAAAATAACTGAAGAAGGATAGATGGGAGGGGAGTGGATGTCATTTTCCTCAATATTAAGAAGGTTTTTAACATTGTCTCCCAGAATACGCTTGTATCCAAGTTAGGACAATAGAGTCTGGATGAATGGACAACTAGATAGGTTGGATGGTTGGATGTTTGGGCTCACAGTGTAGAGGACCACTTGGAGGATGATAACAGGTCTACTACCACGAAAGGCTATCCTGGTACGTGGCCTGTTTGGCATCTTTATCAGTCACATAGAGGAGACGATGAACTGCGCTTTCATCAAGTTTGCAGATGACTACAGGCCCACTCAATATGTTTGAGGGCAGGGCTGCCATTCAGAGGGGGCTAGACAACCTGGAGGAGTGGACCAACAGCAACTTTATAAAACTCAGCAAGAAATAATGCCAAGTCCTGCCCCTGTAAAGAAATAGCTCCTTGCAGTGAGAGGCTGGGAGTGCCTGGCTGGGAAGCAGCTGAACGGCAGAGCTCAGCAGGTTGTGATCAGTGGCGCATAGTCTGGTTGGAGGCCTGTGACTAGCGGGGTTCCCCAGGTGTTAGTGCTGGGTCCAGCCCTGTTCAACATATACATCAAGGACTTGGATGAAGGGACAGAGTGTACCCTCAGAAAGTTTGCTGATGATACAAACCTGGGGGGAGCAGCTGACTCACTGGAAGGCTGTGCTGCCATTCAGCAGACACGGTATCATCAATGACTAGATGATCTCCAGAGGTCCCTTCCAACCCCTACCATGCTGTGATTCTGTGTCTTCCTCCCTTTTATTTCCTTTCAAACAAGAAACCAAATGACATATCCCCATCCCGTATGCAAATGCTGAACAAATGGAAATCTGTTAAGTCCCTTCCCTATAAACTGACTGTTACCTGTTTCCATTTACTTTTGCATTAATAGAAACCTATCACTGCAGTTTAATTTCCAGGAAGAAAACAAGACTCAATATTTGAAAGTGCTTTTAACTTCAGACAATGCAAGAGGCGAGTTCTTGTTTTCCAGTGAGCTTGTGCTGGGCAAAGGAGACATATTTAATACAATACGCTGCTTGCTGTGTTATGATGTTTAAGTGTCTCCGTTCCTTTATGACATTTATTGTAGTGAAAATATGAATGCCTCTATTTAAAAACACTTCCACATATTTTACACATTTGAAAATGATGGAAAATGAGTGTCTATGAGACAACGCCTAAGTTACTGCCTGTGGTTACGGACTAAGGGAATTTTCTCCAAAGCCATATCAGACTGTCAGAAGGAAGGTCAAGGCTGGCTTTTGTGGTGCCTTTGTATCACTTGAGTTCTGGGCTTTGGAGAGGTGCCTGGCCAGGCTCAGCTGAACCTCTTGTCCTTACAGCTGGAGAAAACGAGGAATGCTGATTCCAACTCCACTCACAGAGCTGGAAACAGAGAGGACTGTGACTAAACACCTAGGGAAAGGAGTGCTTTGCATATCAGAAATTGAAGTGGTGCAAAGATCTGGACCCAGAAGGTGGCTTTCTTTGTTGAACAGATGTGAAGGTACTAAAGTCTTGTTTCATATTTGTTGGGAATATAGGAAAGTGATAAGGCATCACTCTCCAAAACTATCTGCTTTAAAAGGAGATTTGCAAGATTTGGTTCTTACAGCAGATATTTTGATGATTCCTAAATTCCTTGTGATCTTAATGGTACCGTAAACATAGAAGGGATAAAATACTCAAATAAATGACTCTTTAACAAGTTGAATAAAGTACCACACATGTAAAAAGAATTTATGACCCAGTTGAGCTGTAGGTGAATATGTAAATTAAATGGCTTGGGTGATGAAAAGCCATGTGTAAGAAGCGATTAGTTCTTTCTTTCTGCAAGCTATCACCTTTAACATCTCTTGGCCATCATAATTTTTCAAGCCAGTATTATGAGGATGAAAAGGATAGCAAACTGCTAGCAAGTATTTGCTTTGTTAGAGCTCTTTTTTTATCATTTAGTAAGCAATGCTAATATGCCTGCTTGACTTCCATTCAAAAACGGATTTTTCTGCAACAGATTTACTGTGACAGGTGAGGAAGGAACCTAGCAGAAATGAAAAATACGAACTGTGCTCAACATGCACTCAATTTGAAATGATAGTCAACAGTTTAAGCACTTCCCACAATGCACACAGATCATAAATCTTATGTTGTCAAAAAAAACCATGCCCAACTTACACCCTCTCTTGTGGCAAGAAAGGATCTGATAAGAAATTCTATAGACTATAGTCCAAAAGAACTTCTTTTAAGGGAAAAACTGTAGCATAGGTAATGTCCCTTTGGGGAATTCAGGGTTGGGATCTTGTCCCTTCTAAAGTGAGGCAATTCCCCACAGTTCAAGGTGGAAGAGCTATGCTGTGCTGCCATGATTCGCTCCTCAGTTTAAGATTTGTTGTGTTTATTTTCCTGTTCCTCTCTTTTCTTACCTAGAAGATTGAATATTTTGAAATCAATCAATCAACAGATACCAAACTAAGGTATTAAGAAAACAACCTGCAAATTTAGCCTCTGTTCTTCGTGAAAAAGAGCTGAAATGGGAATTTTTAGAAACATACATAAGCAGATTCATAACAACTCTGAACTTTCTTCATGTACTCTGAACAAGCCTTTTATATTTTTGCAAGCTTTGAACGATTTGTATAAAAATAATCTCCCAGCTTGCTTTGCTGGGTTGTCAGTAGTATCTTCACTCAACCTCTGCACACAAACTTGTTCCCTCAGCCCTCCCTACTACGTGAGGTTCCTCTGCACCTCTGACTAACTCAGCTTTTCCTGCAGGCAGGGTTGGCTGAAAAGTCCCGTACACCTACTCTCACACTCGCATCCATACTTAGGCCTGGCAGGAAATAGGAAGTTCTCCAAGAACCATAAGGAGATACTGAAACTTGCCTGAGAATGAGATTGCTGCCTTATGGCTTCAGTCAGAACATTTTTTGAGGGGGTGTAGATTGCAAGGGTAGGGTGTGATCAATGCCAAAGCTAGACACAGAAATGAAATAAGAGCTAAAAGTCATGCTGTACTAATCGGCAATCCATTCAGCTTCATGAAACACAAGAAGCTAAGTAGAACATATTGCCTGAGAGAGCCAGAAAGAGATAGTTAATAAAACAGTTTCCAGAGCTGCAAGAGTCTGTATCTGATTCATATTGTGAGGCTACAGATTCCTTTTTAAAAATTCTTTCTGTTTGTTTACCTCAATGGCCCTGGCATCCCAGAGGCCTCTTAAAACTAAAGCACTGGAAGAGAAACTAGTCTACTGACTGAATAGTCCCTGTTGATGCTGGGTTGTGATTTACCTCCCCAGCAAAGAAAACGCCATTCTTCCTGGGGTACTTCTGTCCTTGCTCAGTGCAGACAAGAGCAGCAGCATACAAGAACAGCAGCTTACAAGAACTAAGTGGTGAGTGCCAGCTGCACTTGTGTTTTGCATAAAGCAAATTTTATATCTGGAGCACATGAACTCTTCCAGTGCAAAGTGTTTTTTCCTGCAAAGCAGAAAGGTAGGAATGTATTTAAATAGGGAGAAAGCAAAAGTGTGGAGAGAAAATTTATATTTATTTCACTTACAGTAGAGCAGAACTCCACCGTTGAGTATAAATGTAGAGTGCTGTAAGGTTGTGCTGTATGTCTTAGTCAACTGCCTTTAGTAGAAAAGGCCTTTAGAGAACTCTAATCTCATACATATATCTTTCATATATATCGTATATATCATATATAATTCCTTTAAATCAGGTAATGGCTTTGTGCTTGAAGAAAGATGTGTGCAGCTTATTCCTGAGTTATCAATAATAGTTATCTTTTTAACAGATGGGAACTTCTAGTGAGTCCTGAAATAATTACAGCATAACACACTTCTGTATGAGTGTTTGGTTAATTATGCAGCTCCGATCAAAAAACAAAATAAAACCAAATTTGTTCCATTGTGAGTTTCAGTCACGAAGAGAAAGAGAACAAGTCTAATGAAATTTAACGAAATTTCAAATCCTAAAACCTGTATTTTTGGTCACTGGGGGGAAACATAATCACATTTGTTACTTAAATTTGGATGTTTACCTCCTGTCCCTAAATAAGGGTATGCCATGGTGTTCACAGCGTATCTAAAAACCTGTAAATACATAAGTAGAGGTTTAGGTATTTAACTTTAAAGGCACACGTTTTAGAACATCAGCAATATTGTGTAGCAAAAATATTTGAGAACAGGGATTAGGATATTTATGTTCTCACCTTCAGTCTCCTACTTCACACGTGGGGGTTGCGGTGAATGCAAAATGCCTCCCTTGTGGATATGAGAAGTTAATCCACAGTCCTTTTGGCTATTCATTCATATGTTAGATGCTTTCTAAAACTGTTATTGAAAATATCTAAGCAAGGCTCCAGGTGGTGAAGGCACTACACGTGCACAGTTCTCCCAGTTTGTAAACATTTTATCTTCACAGGGACTCAGTTCTCTAAGATGCATTATCCAGTGAAGCTCATCAAACTCTTGGTTTAACTTGGGGCCAAAATCTGACATTGATGCTTAGGCCACAGTTCTGCTGATTTCAAGAAGAAATTTAGCTATTCGAGCTTGACTTCTGAACTCGCCTTTCCTTTTGTCCTCACCAGTAATGGTAGCACCATTTTGTTCTATTTAATTGCAGATACAAATAGTATCAATTAGCTGTGCTGACTGCTTGACTGTGCTGCCCAGTCAGGATAATATCTCTCTACCAGTATTAATGACTATACTTAACAATGTGTGAGAAAATGCAGCTGAATTTAGTTGGCCACAAAATAATATACTTTTTAAAATTGCCTTAGTGACTAGTCTGAATCACTTGGATGGTATCCTTTTTCCCTCCAGCTCTTCACACTATTTATCTTTCCTCTTTGAATTTCACCAGGAGCATTGTTGTATTCTTTTTGCACTTCTTCAAATGATAACACAGAAAGAATGCAAAAATTAATTTTGAGACTACCCTAATACAGATCTCTATCCTCTTTTCTTTTTTTGTGTGTTTCTGCAGATAAATTCAGGCTTATGTTGGGCTTTTTCTTGTTAAAATACAGTTTCCAGGGTGAAAACCACACATACTAAATTCTCTACCTTTACTAAGCAATTAGCTTTCAGGAGAAAAATGTGTGTTGAATTACAGTAATACAAGAATAGCAGAATAATTAAATGAGAATAATACATTAGTACTTCTGTGTTTATCTTTCAGACGATGCAGAACAATTATGTTTCCTAAATCACAGGGGACCGAGGACATACTATTAAAGAAATAATTCTTCTCTATTTGCTCAACCATCTATTTGCAGCTATAATAATTTGTACACAGTACATAGAGGTCTTTATTACACCTACAAGACTATTTCCATCCCAGGCCACTTAAATGGTACCAACAGTAATGCAAAAAACTTACTTTGTGTTGCTTGATAAGCATTTGTGATCTTGCGAGACACTTAAACAATAATGTCTCTGCTTTTGAGACTGTCTTTTGACATCTCATCACAACGACTTCAAGATCAAAAGCATATGGATGTTACTACTTTAGTATGTATTTCCTAAATTGGATAGTGTAAGATAAAGTACATGGTTTCGGTAAACATTTAACATTACCTGAAATATTTCTTATATCAAAAAATAAACAAATAGAGATTCTGCATGTGTATAATGGCTTGTATAACAGTAACCAACTTTATAACCTCATATTTTATGGAAGAGTTCTTTTCACTGCATGGCCTCTGAGGTAGTACTACATTGTTTCATCTGTCAAACAAACGGCAAATGTGGCCTGTTCATTTGTCCTGCAATTAAAATGATACTAAGCAGTGTGAGGTACTTGGTTGGAGGACACAGTTGTACTGCTGTGTTCACTGTTACCTGTTAGACTATCAAGGGTTTGAAACTCAGATTTCTGCTACCTTGAAAAAGATAGCATTAAAACCAGCAGTGCATGCATCGGGGATCTGGATTTCTGCTTGTGCGGCAAAGACTCATCTCCCTGTCTGTAGTAAGAGGAGAGCTATGCTTTCTCTCCCATGTTGATACATCAGTGGGGTCCCCAATCAGCCTAGACAGAAGACACTGTTGCCACACCGTTTTAAGAGTACAGAGCTTAAAAGAAATTGTCTTACCTTTAATTCTGTTGTCTGCCAGCAAAGGAGTTGATCCTTAGTGACTTAACACTTCCTAAATAAGGCTATTTCTAACACCTCAGAAGAGGTGAGAAAGGAGGTTTCTGATAGGAGGGATCTCGTGGATTTCTGAGACTCAGCTAGTTTCGGTATCCAAATCTAAATCGTAATCAGTCTCAAACTGAGCAGGTCAACAGGTTATCATCCTTTCAGAGTATGTGAGTATTGACACACAGCAAAGCGCGTTCAGGTTTTGATAGCACCTGGTTAAGATGAGAGCTAAGCTGCTGTAATCATTGAGTGTGAGTGGTCTTAAACTGACTCATTAAAGGGTAAACTATATTAGCACATGCCCCAGTTAACCAGTTTTAGGAGGCCTCATTTTTGTCTGGGGCTGGGGCATGCTAGGTGAACCCATGCATGGACTCAGCTGACCGACACAAGTAACTCAAAAATGTTGCCACTGTAACTCAAAAATGTTTAATTCTGTGTTTGTACCTTTTCTTTGATCTCTCTACACCAAAGCATTATTTAGATGGATTCTTTCAGCTTATCTCCGTCTCCAGTTTCTTCTTAATAGTTCTCAGAAGAGGAGGAAAAATATTACGCCATGAGAAGAAACACTTATTTTCTCAGAGGAAAGCATATGAAGTAAGAAAAACATCAAGCAATGCCACTTTCTCTTCTTTACCTGGGAGTTATTTTTCCACTTTTACATACCTACAGACCTGAATGTTGCTGCAGGCAATGTGAGCCCTGATTGCAGTGCTCCACCCACAAACCGTACAGCAACATGCCGAAAGAAAGTCCTTCATCTTGTTCTTCGCTACTCTCATGCTAAGGCACACTGTCGCCTCCTTTGTAAGCTGTGAAAGAGATCATGGAAGGAGAACAAAGCAGAGTCTTCAAAGAACTTCTTCTCACTTTCTTGTGTTTCAAAGGATACACAATTTGTCTTCGAAATAAAGAAATGTAACTGCTGCTGCTCTCTGTAATGCTTCTCCCCTGCCTCCCTCAGGAGGGGAAGAAGTAGAAACTAAAGCTTTAGTATTATTTTGTCTGCATTTTAAAACAGCTGCAGTGTGATTACTCCAAACTATCACGTACATTAGTCAAACAACATCTGCCATTCAGCGCCTAAGCCTACATACGCGAGCTGCCACCAGGAGCCCACAGCTTGCTGATGAGACCTCGGCAGGGTGGGAGCAATGGTGGCCAAGCCCCGCTACATGTATAAAAGAAGCCCATAGCGAGTGCTAGTGACCAGGGCCGGTATCAAGGCCATGGCATGGCAGTTAGCACCACAGTTCACATGGAAGGGCGTACAGGAAGAGCACTGAAGCTCTGCCAGCTCAACCAGGGAGCAATGGTATCCACATGGCAGAAAGCCATGGCCTCTCTAAGATCTGCACCTGCCATGACTGGCACAGCTTCCCAGACAGAGCTCCAGTGGGAACTCGCTGCCAGCCAGGTGTCAGGCTGAAGGCTGTGCCCTAGTCTTGTGCTAGTATCAGACGGCAGCAGTGAGCACACATGTGAGGGGTGAGCCCAGGTAGAGGAACTCCTTCGCTTAGTGACAGAGCTCCGGGAGGAGGTGAGTAGGTTGAGGAGTATAGGGAGTGCAGCTCATGGACAGGGTTTACTGGTGGATTTAGTTCTAGGTTAAAGGTTCAATTTGATGATCTTAAAGGTCTTTTCCAACCAAAATGATTCTATGATTCTATGAGCTGTGTATCCAAAATCTCTCCTGGCAATTTCAAGGTAGTGTAATATCACCAGCACTGAACATATAAACAAAAGCAACAGCAGTGCTGATGTTTCTACCGTGGTTACTTAGGATTTATGGATCATCTCTGGCATTTTTGAGAATCAAGAATCTTTTAGACCCAACACTGGTAAGGCTCATACCATGGCATAATGTATCCATCCTGGACACTACTTACACCGGTTCAATGTCATGTGCACTACAGACATGATATGAAGATTGAAATTTTTGCCGTGTTTTTCAGCTGATTTTCGTATTCACTTTATGTTGCTAATTCGTAGAACTGTTAATCATCAATGAATGGAAGCAAATATGTTAGCTGCATGAAATTTCCAGTAACTTAAATATAATTTTTTTGAAACAGGAAATCATTGGGCTGGAGTTAAACTTTTATTTTAAATCAGGCTGCATTCTTTTTTTTTTAATTCTTTTAGAGCATTATAACCCTAGACTCACCAATGAGTGTTTCCCTGTCTGTAGGCTTGTGGGAGCTATACCCTAAGAAATAGCCTAGTGTCACAATTTTGAAAACGCTCAGTGGCATCCATAGTCTAGAATATAATGAGTCTCCCTTTTCTGAAACAGGACCCTTAAAAAACATTTCAACTTAAGCATGTGAAAACTGAGATGTCACACTTGTTAACTGCATTTTTAAATCCCATTAATCTACATGCAGGTAGCTGCCTGTATTATGCAAACTATGTCATATCATGGTAGTCTAAAGCTGCAGTGCAGTGTCTGATAAAGACAGTTTAATAAGTAAAGTAAAAGCCATGTAAACGCAAAGCAAAACAAGGAATTTATTCACTGCTTCCCATGGGCAGTGATGGCAGACAAACATCATCACTCCGAACGTCTCCCCCTTCCTTCTTCCTCCCACAGATTTATACACTGAGCATGACGCCGTATGGTGTGGGATATCCCTGTGGTCAGTTGGGGTCAGCTGTCCCAGCTGTGTCCCCTCTCAGCAACTTGTGCACCCCCAGCCCACTCGCTGGTGGGGTGCTGTGAGGAGCAGAAAAGGCCTTGGCTCTGTGTGAGCACCGCTCAGCAGTAATGAAAACATCTCTGCATTGTCAACACTGTTTTCAACACAAATCCAAAACATAGCCCCATGCTAGCTACCGTGAAGAAAATTAAACCTACCCCAGCCACAACCAGCACACTAGCACTTCACAAATATAAAGATTACCTTTATGGTTTCTTTCATCTTTAAATTGTGGATGAGTACAGTATCTTTCAGATTCTCTTAAGGTATGCTGGTCTGAGATATATGCTAAATGTACTGGATTAGATCCAATTTTTGTCTCATATTGAAGTCTCTCTGTTTCTATCTGAGCCATTAATATGAGTGGGATTACTGCATTTCTAGTCAGAAGTAATGTTTACTGAAGTATGAATGTATCCATACAGTTATGACAAGATAGAATTTCCCTGAATGTATTACGTTATTTGTCCACTGAGTTCACATTCCTGCTGCCAGAGGGAAGAGAGGCAGTATGAAAGAAAGCACCTTCTGTAAATACCTGCTCCATGTTTATGTTTGTCATTTTTGGTGTTCTCCTGCTAGGAAGCTGGGAAATACTTGACATACGATATCTTTTTTATTTCCTATAAAGTGTGGAAGTGACTTTGCTGGGAAAGTGAGCTGACCCCAGTGCAGTAAATTTGATTACACGACTGCTAATATATTTGTAGCCTAACCCATAATATTCTCACTTCAGTCTTGGGTATCTACTGAGCAAAGCATATATATATAGTCTCTTTCCCCTTTCTCTTTCCCCTCCTTTGGCGTGGGAGGTGGTTAACAAAGAGCATCTGTCGTCTGTTTAATAGCCAGACCAGCTTTAAACCGTGACAAACCCACAGCCAGAAATGACAGGCAATTGCACTGAACTGCTGCTTCTTCCCTGCTGGTTACCAAGAGTTCTTGTCTCCTACCTGTTTTACCATATATTCCTTGTAAATCTTTCTATTCATGTTTTACCCACTATCTCTGATAAATCCTAAAATCTAGTATAAAATATGTCCCTCAAAATAAGTATTTTCCAAACTCACCTCAAATTTCTTACTACCCCTTCTCCAAGGGTCAGCTGATGACCTCTGTAAGCCACCTGCTCGGGACATGACAGCAACAAAGTCTGCAGTCAGTCTTTAGGGGTTTTTTTGGCTTACGGTTCCCTGCAGAAAATTGAGTGACTATTAGCAGTGAACAAGCCTTTTCCAGTCTCAAGTAATGAGTTAAATAAATGCCTTTAAATAAACAGAGCTTTGGCAGAGTTGTGGAAGAGAGTAACCCATCCTTTTGTGGAGCTGTGAGAGAGCAGAGAGCTTCTGCTTTCCAGACCAATTCAGCAGCAGGAACAGGATGGTCCCCTTTCTCATGCTGTGAGCGGCCACCAAAGAGCCACTATACCCTTCCCCTACTACTACCACTATAGCCCTTCCTCTCTCAAAGGCTGTGTTATAAAGTAAAGCAGTGCCAGAAGTGGCCTTCAATGAAATGGCATAGACTGACTGCATCCACACTCCACAGCAGTTGCTCTGAGCATCTGCATTTTCCTTGTACGGTGCTCCTGTGGTCCACAGTCACAAACGCTACTTGCTGTATGTGTGTATACTGCGGGGTTTTTTTTCAGTTCAAAGTCTCTGAAATAATGCCAGAGCCATGTACAGCTCGTCAAATTGTTTTGTGGTTTTTGGCTTGGTTTTTTTGTTTTAGATAGCATGAAACGGGAGGTATTTGGATTGCACTGGAGGACTGTGGAGGGGCTCAAATCTGTCTCGTCTATACTTCATTTGAAATGGTCTTTGGCATACACTGGCCCTCAAACTGGGCCCAGGGATTGCCTCAGAGTGTGCTAGTTGCTTAGTCTAATCTATGCCTCTGAGTGTCTGTCACCTGACAGTAAGGGGACAGTGTGCACTCAGTTAAGCAGGAGGGATGAATAATGATGCTATGCTCAAGCTTCCTCCACATCCTGTTTTATTTAGTTGCATAAACATAGTCACGGGAGCCCAACTGCTGATTTGTTGCCCCCTTAGTGTAGTCTGCTTCCAGAGCTACACAAACGTATTTTAGCATTGCCAGCATCAGATTTTCTGCAGAGGTCGTGCTGGGGTTCCTATGCTAAGCTGCTTATGGCTGTGGTGCACCAGTTCCCGCTGACACCGTGTACCCCTCTGGTACTCTGGCTTGCTGATATTCTGCAGCTGCTTTGAGTGGTTCTTAATATTTAATCCAATTTGGTGATACGAGCAGTACACACAAACCCCACATCACAGAAGTAAGATATATTTGGCATCATTTCCTTCTTCTCAAAAAGCCTGTTTCCCCAGAGCGGGGTCATCCCAATGAGGCAGACTCAAGCATATATTTAATGCATGAACATACCCTTGTTGTTTGTCTCAGTTCAGTTGCAATTCTATCTTTAAACATAATTTTCAATAGAAATACACCAGAATGTTACAAAACCTACGTACTCTTGAGTGTACCCTGGTGCAAACCCTTAGTTTGAGTCAGCTCCTGTGCTCTCCAGGAGATATCTACAGTGTTTTATTGACCTTCATTCTTCTCACTTTGTCTTCCTAAGAGGAGCCACTCTTTCTGCCCTTCTCCCTCTCTTGTTTACATGCCTGCAATTTTGTATACCATGCCAATGATTCTTTGAAAAAGTGCATACTTCATATTTCCTATGAACACGAATTTTCTCTGAGCGTAACACTTTTTTGAGCAAGACATCAATTCACCAGAAGACAGTATAAATTTCTGTGGCCTTTCAAAAATTCAATCAAGTCAAGCAAAAAGATTTACAACATTGTGCGATAACGAAGAGGTGACACGTTCCTGATGCGTACTTGTTCAAAGTTTTGCCGTATTGTGATTGGGCCTCCTGGCTCCTGTCCCTTGCACTGGTCCGTGAGGAATGCTGGATTCTCTCAACAAGTTCTGCTGATGAGTTTTCTTTTTTAATGTCATCTGACTTCTGTAGGAGTGCTTGTGCAATCTGCATTACTCAAACATAAGCATTTGCAGGGTCTACACCCCTAGAATGCCTGCCCAAGTTAGCATGGCACCCAAAAACCTAATAGCTTGCCAGCTTCTGTTATTCACATTTTTATTTTCCAATAGGTATGTAGATTTTAATCCCCAGATCTCAATTTTTAAGAAGTTAGAAAAGAAAGAGAGAAAACTGAGGGAATTTCCCCCTGAGTACATGTGAATTTTTAGATAATAGGAGAGGTTTGGCATTTTTCATACTCTCTGTACCTTGCACAGGCTTTAAAACTTTGAATGGCTTCATGCAGTGCAAAATTACACCCCAGTCTTGCTCTTATGTTCCAAATTACAGTTCAAACCATTTATATGGAGCTCCTGCAACCCTGTCATCAAAGCTGAAAAGACAAACTTTTCATCACACATGATTTAAAAGAATATTAGAACTTAATTTTGATTGATTCAGAACTCCTTTGTAAATTACTGGTTTAGGTTAAAGAACAGGTTTTGTATTAAATTTGGATTTGTGCAAAATCAAGATCAAAAAGGATGTGATAAAATGCTTTAGAATTTAACATAACTTAGGAATATTTTAGTGGGGTGTCTATTGAACAGACTCTCTATTATTCTGTATTTTAGGCTCGGAGAGCCCTTCTATTCATTTATTCACTACTAAAATAATTATTTATCATTAATTATTCGTGTTCTAAGTATTATATCTTTGCCTACGTTCTTGCTAGTTACTGCAGATGCTTGTTTTCTTTTGGCGGGGATTTTGTTTAATGTTGGATTTTATTTTTGTGCATTTCTTTTTCAAGGTGAGCATCTAAAAGAAGTCTATTGTGTATTATGGTTGATAACTGCAATAATTAGGCAAATACATAGTCACCACTTCATAGAGAAATTAGTAAGACTTTTCCTTGTCTTAAACAATTGAAAATGTTACTAAATTGTGCACATTTTAAAGGATAAAGGCAGCCTGCTAGGAGGTTTACTTTCACAAAACTTCAAATAAATAAATTGTTTTTCATTTTTAGTGGGCATCTTTCTTCTCATCATTGTCGTGGTAAAGGCAATGTGAAGCCAGTAGAGAGACATCTGAGAATTGGTAAAGCCAGGAGAATGTTCTTTAGGGATTTTTGAGTCAGAGGCTTGAGGATAACCAAAACCAGACGCAGACTTTATTAGACAGATTATAATTAGGCTTGCACGAGTGCACAAATAAACATGCTTGTTGGATCTCATGCCTTCTCCCTGTGCCTGTGTGAAAGATGGTCACTGTCTCTGTCCCAGCAACCCTAGAGAAGGAGTGGGAAAGAGGTCATGGCCAGCAATGTTGCTTGCCATAGATGACGGTTGGGCTACCACTCTGTCTTAATTATGACCAGCTGTCAGATTCAAGCTGTCATACACTCTTATCATCCCAAGTATGCGGAAGTTGCCACTTTCACTCAACTTTCCCAGTGAGTCAGAGCATATCTGACATGCCCAACTGACAGCCAGAGCCTAAGTTATAGCAGAATGTGTGTTAAAGTCCCAATAAAATCCCACATAAGTCTTTCAACAGCCATAGTGCCATAGCTTACAGACCAAGCTTTTAATAGAGATTATCTATTTTCAGACTTATATTAATGCCTACTGAACAAGGTCAACAGAAATCGTTGCACTTCTAGAAAGAGCACTGTTCATTACCACATATCAGAAATTTGCAGGCTGTCTGCACTTACAGCTGTCTTGCTTAACTTACTGGATGGTGCACAGCCTGCTCACATGTTGTTTAGATGCAGTATGGAGAATAGGTGTCACGGAAGATGATTTTACCAGGTTAATTTAAGTAAAACAACAACTGCTAGATTGTTAGCAATAATTTCCCTTTTGATGACTGAACAGGAAAGCACTATTCCCCCAAGAAGCTTTCCAACCTGCTGACACCTTCTCCGTGCTTCAATATCATGAAGTTTAGTCAGTTGGACTCTTGGACTGCTGTCTCTGAGCTGGGGCCGATTCTTGCCAGGAATACTAGAACATCAAGAACATGTTTTCATCTTACTCAAAGTGTAATTCTTGCTTTGATATCAAAGCCTAGGAAAGTACAGAAGAGGAAATATTTCCTAGCCAGCGAGTTATTTTTTTATCTCCTCTTTCTCTTGTTGGAACTAATTCTCCCCAAAGTACTTCATCTTTTCAGCCGGACAAACTGTTCTGAACTTTTCTTATTAAATCTCTTGGATCCTGGAAATCCTCCTGGAAGGGGATTTCTAATAAAAAGGTTAAGCATACCCTTGCCTTTGTTTTTAAGAACTCTGAATTGTTATGAGGGATACACTGATTGTCTTCTCCCAAGGGTGTTAAATAATGGCAGGAATTTGAGTTTAATTAGCCCTCTCTGCCTATTTTACTTTTTTTTCCTTTTCAACTAAGTCAGAACTGTAGACATGAAAATAAACAATTCTTGCTCAGTTTCTTAGCATAGTGTAACATAGTCCAAACCACTTCTCAACTCCCACTCAGCATTCAGAAAACAGAGCATCTCACACAGAGCACCTGCCATCTTGCAGGATAGTGCCATATGTGATTATCTAGAAAATTTGTGTAGAAATGTAACATCAAAGTTAAGACAGAGAAGAATGTTTCCTCTTACTAGGGGCTCCGGTTTGCCACCAAATAAAAACTGTGCAGATATCTTTATGTTCCCTTTCTTGTCTTGCATCTTTTTTTTTGATAATTGGAAAAGCTGAAGTAAGATCTGCCAGAAAAAGTAAGACTGCAATAGGTATAGAAATACTTGAGCAGACACATGGAATATTCCAGCTTGATACTGACACTGTTTGGTTTTTGCCTTCAAAATCCAATCATATGTCTCAAAAATATCATTGATTTAGGCATTTAAAGCATGTTCTGCTTTCAAAATCAACATGTGGATTTTTATTTTCTGTATTTCAGAAAATATGTTAAAAATGATGTGGTAAATTAGTTTCCATTTCATTTACTAATTTGTCCATAAAGTATTCACACATATAGCGGTCAAAGCTCACCTAACAGAATTACGCAAAGTGTTAAGAAGATCCGGAGAGAGGGCAGTGTGTATTTGTTTCATAAACTGCATGAGTAAATGTTGTAAACTATGCGTATTTATAAGAGCTGACAGTGCTCTATTACATCTCTAGAATATGTAGAGATTGTCTCTGTGAAATACAGGGAAAGTCATGCTTTTTTTCCTATGAATCATTCGATTCCTTGGCTTTATGTTGGAGAAAAAAAAAAAAACTGCCACATTTTTTGAACAGTAGCTGGCACAAAAATTGACTTCTAAGGAGAATTCATTAAAGTTTTTCCTTACATTTATTCTAAAGTTCAGGAAATAATGATGCTATACTTAGTGGGGATAATAAGAATGAATAGTACTATTCATAATAATCTTCATATCTATCGTGCATTAGCATATGAACAATAGACATCTAATATTTTCGGCTGCTTTCTTTATTCTCTCTCTTCTTTGTATATTTGACGTGTCAGTGTTTTGATTTTTTTTACATCTCAGCTGACTATGATGACTAGCTTAATACTGGTATAACTAATATGAATTATTTTAGTAGCTCTGGGAGACAGATGTGCCATCCTACTGCCCAACTGGAAAGCTCCTTGGAGTGCAGTTGTATAACCTGTAGAAGACTAATTAATTCAAATAACTTAAAAATAAAAGATAGGCACAGCCTCTGCTGTAGTCCCAAAGCTGCAGTAATTTATCAACTGGAACTAGTGTTAACAGGGACCTGAGTTAATTGATTGAAATGAACAAGACTCAACATGTGTCTTGAAATTTTAGAATAATTCTCAAGTGCTATTCATCTTGGTGACAGAGAAGAACTTCCCTGATGAGTCTGTGGCTGCTAATAGCTAAGATTTAATCTAACTGAAGTTATTATTGGTAGAATGTTCTGTTCCTAAATTTAAACAGCTTGAGCTGATGTCCCAAGCACAAAGGAAGACCTGCCCAAATAACCTGTGAGAAGTCACAGATGTGCAGCTGCATGGATTCTATAGCTCAGGAAGAAGAAAATAGTACAAATGGGTCTTAGAGAGGGTAGAAAAGTAATGTGGCTCCTGACCTGCAAGCAGAACAAAGCTTTTGATTTTGATGACAATTTTAATCACATTTATGTTAACACTGCTGTCACTCTGCTTGAGACTTGTCCAGACTCACTTCCTGTAAGCAGACAAGAGCACAGGGCGGGTAAGACAAATAGAATTAACGACATGGAAATCTGTAAAATACATAAGTGCCAAATTGCACTGGTAGGTGGCAACATGAATCCAGTCTTGCGTATTACAGAGGAGGTGAGAAAGGCAGCACACTTTCTTCAATCTCGTATTTTCTCTTCCTGCTTGCAGGAAGCTCTCAAGTGGTTTTCTCACAAAAAGACGTTCAACACTTCCCAACTGGTTTATATTTTTTCTAGTGAATGAGGCAAGTAGGAGGAAAGAATACATCATTGTCCTGTGTGGAATGCATTTTTTCAGCAAAACTGTTTTACCTCATGAAATGTAGCTTCTTCGAGCCTAAAATCCTTTGTGAAAATACACCAGGTTAGAGCAAGAAGTGTCCCAGGACCTTCAGGAAGAAGGTTAATTTTCAGAGGAGGTGAGTTTCAGAGGAGGTGAATTATATTCCCAAGCAACCAGTGGCAAATTTCAAAGGGATATTTACATGTTGCAATGCTCAGTGCTACAGCTGTTGGTGGCCTGGTGCTAGCCCTGGGTGTAGGGGAGCTTCAGGAGTAACATTTGCACCACTGTCTCAGGCACGTACATTTTCCATGTACTGAACACAGGGAGCTGGGGATGTTGAAGAGGTGGGAGAGTGTATAGCTTAACCAACTAAAGATGTTGAGGAGGCATATTTCTGAAGGCACGCAAGCTCCAGAACACAGTATAGAGCAGAAGTGTCTCACCTTTTTGTCCCTAATGTTAGAATGTTCAAAATGCTTTTTTTCTTAACCAGTTGCACCTCCATGAGGATTCAAGAAGAGTGGAAGCACTCATCTTTCTTGTGCTAGACTTCACTTAACATTCTAAAAAATTTGTAACAGATGACTAGCCAGATCTGCAGCAATACAAAATTACATCTATGTGTTGGGTTGACCTTGGCTGGCCACCAGGTACCTACCAAGCTGCTCTATCACTCCGCCTCCTCAATTGGACAGGGCGAGAGAAAATATGACAAAAGACTTGTGAGTCAAGCCACATGAGGCACATAAACCCAACACAATCTGTCACACTAAAACTAAAGCAGGAAGAAATGGACAGGTAAAATAAAGGGACAGAAAACAAACAACCCCCCCACCCCAAACTAAGAGATACGTCATATCTGGGGAGGACAAGGACCATTCTTTTGACTGTCTACTCCTGCCGGTGGAAGGCTGAGGGCCTGGAGAGGATTAATAGCTGAAACTCCTGTATGCCAACATAGGTTCTCTTGTGTTCCTCCAATCCACTCCACCAGGCTGCTTTATTCCCCTCCACCAGCACAGCTGAGGCATGGCATGTGGCTATGCCACAGAGCAAATACAATCCCCAGTGCTTCCCACACACCTGTGCCCCAGCTGCCCACAACATGGGACTTACTGGTATACACTACAGCTCACGTCTCCATCTCTGCACTCACCCGGGCTTCCTTCTCTGGAGAACTAGAGGAATATATATATATCATGTTAGTTTGGGGTTAGGTGATGGCTGAGGGAATGTTCCCAGGGACCAGGACACAGAGCATTGCCTGGCCAAGCAGACTCAACCACTGTCTGTCCAAACGTGAACAAGCACGTCTTGCTCTGAAGGTGGCTGTGTCAATCAGGCCCCGCACTCTGAGGTGTGGGGGGAAGTGAATGTGTTCAGAATTTATGGTCAACTCTGTCTGCAGTTTCTACACAAGCAGCTCAGCGTTAAAAATCCAGTGGTTTAATTGGTGAATAGCCTGCCAGTCACATTTACAAAATGCACAGGAGGAATTTTTAAATTCTTGCATTTTTGAAAAACTTACGATCCTTTCGATGTATCTTTTAGCCCATTTCTCTCTTCTTACTTGAGTAAAAGAAGTGGGAGGATGAAAAAGAGAACAGCAAGGGCTGGAGAATCTCGTTATAAATATACAGAGCGTCATCTGTAGGTGGTGATATAAAAATTACAAGAAATGTTCCTCTGTCTTACTCTATGTAGATATACCTGATTGGTCAAAGTCTGCCACTACAAACACCAGGAACATCACCACATTGCTGAACGTCATTATTCCTCTTGCTCCAATAATCTCATTAGTAACTCTGCCTCTGAATTCCTTCAGTCTTTCTGAGTGTTTCTGAGTGTCTCAGGAATTAATTTATCAGTAGCTGGCATTTGCAATCACTTGCTCATTCCAGCTAAAATTGCATTGGAAAGTTGTTGTCTGAGTTGCTTTATCTGTACTGTAGCTCTTCTCTCCTCGTGTCAGTCGTACATCAGTCTGAATCGTGAGCTGCTGTTTGTTGTCAAATGCAGCCGCCTGGAGGGTTTTGGTCTCATTCTTCTCCCTGGCTTTCCAGGGAAATTTCCACGTCCTATTTCTAATTATTGTCCTGCTTCTTTCTCTTTTGCCTCACCAGCTTGGAGAGCCTTCAGCGACATCCCATTTTCAGGAATAAGTTAGTCAGAAGTACAAGCTCAAACCTCCATACAGCGTTTCACTAGTACCTCAGGTAAGTATCAGAACAACTCTATTTAAGGATATTCCCAGTGATGAAATATTCATCTATCTGTTCAAAGAAAAGAAAATCTCAATCTTTTTCTATTACTTTAAGAATACCCTGGAGAATACAGGGCTGTCTGGAAAGATATTTTTGCAATGAAGTATTGATTTTGAGGAAGTTTTTGCAATAGAAAGGTTTATGAGGTCCAGGCCACTCTGGTTACTTCTGATGGCAGATAGGAATAGAGATCTGAAATGAAAAACTGGTATTATTGATCTCAAAAATATGATTTTGATAGAGTGCCATTTTTTAAACCAAAGAAATAGGAATGTTGTTCCAGTGTGAAATACAAACCAATTCCAAAACTTTAAGAGCTCATAAAATTGCCAGGTTGACTGTTGCTAATGAGTCACATGTCATGAGGGACTAATATGTTTACAAAGATTAGACTAATTTTTACTCATTCTTCATAACAGAATATGCTCTCTGAAGAGGGGAATCCCTGAATGGCAAGAAGCAGTGGTTCCATCTCTGTTACTGTGTTTACAGAAAGGGGATAGTGATGCATCACGCTTGTTCGCTGGGTAAGGGCACCCTGAAGGCAGTGGAAGATTATTCCGTCTACTAAAAGCACCCTGAAGTTCAAGGCTGGCTCTGAGCCCGGGCAAAACACGCTGCTCCCCAGAAGAACAGGCTGCTGGGGCAGCAGCATAGCAGAGGCACTGCTGTCTACTCTTCCCATTTCCGAGCCCTGGAAAGCCAGTCTGGCTGCTGCTGCCCCTGCAAAGGCATGAGTGAGAGTGTGTGCAAAATAGGTTATTCTTGGAGGAGGATGGGGACAGAGGATGGAAGAACACCCTTCCAACAGCAGCAGCAATTGCTGTGCCTAATTCCCTGGATGTGTCTGGAAAGAACAGGAGCAGCAAGCTTGATTTCTCAGGACTCTCCTGCTCCCTCTGGCTCCCCAGCTTTTCCTGTCCCAGGAGCAGGAGCATCACAGCTCTTTGTTTCAGGGCAACCAAATTCAACCTTCTGTGCTCTCCTGAGAAGCCACAGGCAGCTCTTACAAAGACCTAGCATCCTCATTAGAGGAAAAAATAGTGTGCTGGGTTGACCCCAGCTGGCAGCTAAACCTCCACCCAGTTGCTCGCACACTCCCCCACAGCAGCATGGGGGAGAGAATCACAGGGCCAAAGTGAGGAAAAATTCATGGGTTGAGATAAACAGTTTGAGAAGTGAAGAAAAAAGAAAAAAAAAAAAAGCAAGAATGAAAAGGCAGTCACTCACCAGCTCCCACCAGCAGACTGATGCCCAGCCAGCCTCGGAGCAACGGCTGCTTCGCTGCGTTGTATTGCTGAGCACTACGTTATACAGGATGGAACATCTCTTTGGCCAGTTTAGGTCAGCTGTCCTGGCCATGTTACCTCTCAACCACTTGTGCACCCCCAGTCAAATAGCTAAATTGCTTTAGGTAAAACATGGGTGTGTTATCAACACTGTTTTGGTCACAAATCTACAACACAGTGCCGCATGGACTGCTATGAAGAAAATTAACTGCATCCCAGCCAGACCTAGCATGCATAGGAACAGCACTGGGAATTTTCAGGGAGAGGTTTATCAACGCTAATAAGCAGATAAGAGTTGTTTAGGGCAAAACCTTAAAATGAGGTTAAAATAAAGTCGAAACATGATTTCGCATTTGGACTTAGATTCATGTTTCAGTGTGTTTTTTACTGCATATGGCAATGCTGAATGCTCGGTTTGGTTCAGAATATCACAAAACATTTTCTTACAGCTTTTTTCTTTGTAAAATTTGAATGAACTGAAATATACTTTCGTTGACAGTTGGGAATTGGACTGGCAAGGACTAATATTTATTAGCTTAATTTTGTGTTCAAAACATTTATGCTTTTTGTCCACAACTATTCATTTTGTTTCTCTTACTGACATGGCAAATTTTATAACCTTTTTTCCTGTTCACTTTAAAAATTAAATTATTCTCACTAATGAAGATCCATTTGCTTTGATTTTTGCATGTAGTTATTTCCAATTTGTCTTTATATATCTGAGATTAATATGATAAAACGTTTGGAGAACTTTCTTGTCTCACTTCTGGGGCTTCTTGCTCTGTGTCTTTCTTGAGGTTTACATCTTTCTCCAAAACACCGTAAGATGTATTCTGGACATATATCATATTTAAAAAATGAACAAACTCTTTGCATCAATCATTCAATATCACAAAAGCCCACTTGCTTATCTCTTGAAATTCATTAATAACATCACTAACATTGTTATTTAATGTTTCCCTTTTCCGGTAAATGTTTAAGAAGAGTGCTGGAAAAATACGATGACGTTTCTTACATGAAGGAAATGTGTAATAAAACTCCCAAGCCCTGGAGTGCCATTAGGCCCCTTTATTTCAAGCCTGTGTAGGTGGCAGCGCTCTCAAAGTATTTTTATATCTTTTATTCTTCGAAAAGTGTTTTAACAGGAGCTGTCCTTGGGGACCACTTTAAGGCAATGAAACCAAGTTAAGACTTGACAGTGTCTTTGCCAAGTATGTATGGGCACATCCCAGGGACGAAAGCAATTCTTTCTAAGGGTAAGGTTGTTCAGCCTATCTTTTGAGGCTTTCTCTTCTTCTCATCTTCTGGCAATACTCTAGCTGTCTCTTTTGAGTAAATCTTGCAAAGATTATTTCCCATAACAGAAATAAAACTTTGTGTTCCTTAGGAGTGGAGAAATGGTATTCAGGTAGGCAGCTAGCAGAAGCTGATGTTCTCCCTGACTGTGCTGTGCCTCAGCTGAGGGATGCTGCATGCTCAGGGGCTGTCAGTACAATTTCTCCTAGGAGCTTTAAATTGGTTAAGACCTCTTAAAATGCAATAGCATCTACATTACAGAACAAAGTATGTTTATTTATTACGTAAATTCTTCACATTTAAGGTACTTCTTCAAAATGACTGCTACAGACAATGTGCTAGAGAAACAAGATAAGCAAAAGGGACCGTATTTTTTCTCGTAGCACTGGGGGAAGACATGTAAAGGTCAAAGGTGGATGTTTCGTATTGGGGACTGAGAAGTAGGAGTGGTGAAGGAGATGGTGAACAAACTTGTGCACACATCACTGTCTCCTTTGTTCTGGTTATAGCTGTGAACATTGGGATATCTGAGGACTGCCATACTGGGTTAATCCAATATTTCATCCATCCCAGTGTAGAGCCACTAAGGGGAGTTTAGTGAAGAGCATAGGAATAAATCTGTGTGAACTATCCCTTTTCTTTTTCTGGCAGTCCCTGGTTTAACATGCTGTTATGAGACCTAAAGGAGTGTCTCCCCTTTATACGTGATGTAAAAGGCTTGAAAATTACTAGAATTTCTATGTCTTGCTTTTCATATGAACGTATCCAGTTAATTGGAATCGCAAGCCTGATGCTGGGGGATTTGCTAAATTAAACTCACCCTCACCAAAACAGTTGACTTTTTTTATTTTCTGGGACCGAGCTATATAAGTGAAACACTAACTGTTATTGTTATCATCATCATTATATAATGGATTTCTGAACAACTAACTTTTTTCTCACTTTTTCTTTTTTCACTTTTTTCCTTTTTTCTTTTTTTCCCAGTAAATGCCTTCCAAAACTTTCCTGATCAGAGAAGCTGAGAATTTCAAATGTCTCTGTGAACACAAATCTTTCTATATACTCTCTAATACAGATTTATTTTCTTTCCATTTTTATTTTGATGCTAGCGTGACCACTCTTTTCTTGTACTGTATGATATTACCAAGTTACCAATGAGACCTGCAACATTAATGAAACGGGGTAAACAAAAAAAGTTCTGTTCCTGTTGAGAAAAACTTTCATCTGCAAAACATCAGATCCCTGAAGACTGTGTGAATATGCGAGCTAGCCTGGAATAGTGGTTTTGCATATACAATACAATTACCACACCAGCTTGTCATGTTTCATTCCTTATCGCTAGGACTGACTATTTAGATTGTGGCAGTGCTTAGTCTGCAGATGCATTCTGCAAACACAAGGCAGAATAAAACTGTAAATGACTTACTTAAAACAAAGTGAGTGAAAAATAAGCTGTAGTCTTATAAATGCAGATGACGCATAGCAAAAGCAAGTCTGGAAAAATATTAATTCGGTCAGGAAATGAAGCAACTCTCCACTTTAGAAATATGAATTTTAACCCAACTATTCCTGTTTCCAGAATCGCTTTGTATAACTTGAGAGCAACTTGCTGTCCAAACGTTTTATCATGTTCTCTTCTGTATACCTGTAGGGTCTGCTTAGCATATCTCGCTTAAAATGTCACTTGCTGTGTCTTCTTTTATAGGTTTCTGGTCAGGTTTGCCAGCATACTTGGCTGCCAGTTCTCTCGGAGCTGTAAGAGTAGCTGTGGCTCCCACTGCTTCTGCAAAATGGACTTGCAGTTTGGAATGACCACAGGCTTTTAGGCATATCTAGCTAGCAGTCTTATTGCCATCCAGTCTGCGGGAATGTGGATGCTGTGATCTGCTGTTGCTTTTTAAGGTCAAAATCATCTTTAACCTATCCAAGTTAGCATCCTGAACTGCATGTTGATTTTACTTTAATTTTATAATTTATATACAGACAAGTACATATTTCAAGCAATACTGTACTATCCTTTAGGTTGATTTTTTTTCCATAATAACTAGATTATATTCTTCTAAATATTCTTTTAAATATTCTTCTCTAAATGTTCATATTGTAAACATTAAAATTACAGCCCTCTAACTACAGCACCACCACCAGACACTCTGCATTAATCGTTGGCTTGCTGAAGGCTCACAAAGTTACTTTCCTGAAGCCTTTATAATGCATCAAAGTTCTAGTGGTTTACAAAGAATTATCAGATCTGGAACTTGGTTTATTTTTATTGCCATCACCAATGAACTTGAAGAAAAATATAGTTTCCCATTCATATGCAGAATATCCAGTATTGTCTGGGGTTTTTTAAATTATTTTGAGTATGGAATGAAATATTTTTCAAGATCTTCG
Organism: Steatornis caripensis; assembly: GCA_013398225.1. Classification (NCBI taxonomy): domain Eukaryota; kingdom Metazoa; phylum Chordata; class Aves; order Caprimulgiformes; family Steatornithidae; genus Steatornis; species Steatornis caripensis. The sequence continues at coordinate 923,358 of VZSC01011845.1, forward strand.
TATTTACCTGTATAATTATATAAGTTTAACAGCTCTCAGTGTCCTGGTTTGGGCCAGGACAGAACCAATTTTCTTTTAGCAACTTTGCTTTTTAATTAAGTCTCCTTTGAGAATCTGCACTCTCTGAAATTAACTGCGTGTTTTTCCAGACAGTAGCTGCTTCTAGCAGTGATAAGGCTCGGTGTTTATAGTTAGTGCTGGAACATCAGTAGGAATGGCATGCAGTAAGGCCCTTGCTTATAGTTATCCCTATGGAGGCCAAGGTCCATGCTTG
>VZSC01011845.1:924468-967791 GCA_013398225.1 Steatornis caripensis
GAACAGGCTGCCCAGAGAGGTTGTGGAGTCTCCTTCTCTGGAGATATTCAAAACCCGCCTGGATGCATTCCTGTGCAACCTGCTCTAGGCTAACCTGCTTTAGCGGGGGTGTTGGACTAGATGATCTCTAGAGGCCCCTTCCAACCCCTATCATTCTATGATTCTATGATTATACATTATTATTGTAGCTAGATTAAAGCTGTTTTAACTTTTCCAACCCGTAAGCCTCTTTCCGTTTTCTCTTCCCCCTCTTTGGGGAGGGAGGGCGTTAACAAAGAGCCTCTGTCGTTGGTTTAACAGCCAGCCCAGCTTTAAACCATGACACTCAGAAATGGAAAAAATGTGATTTCTCTTAAGACCAAGATCTTTCCTGTCTGATTTATAGTTTTTCTAGCTATTAATTATAGTTAATATTATTAATGGAATAATAATATAATTCAGGAGTAACATTTTTTGAAACATTATTCATGGAATAGGAACAACTGACGTGCAATTGCTCTTCTTTGTTCAAGGAATAATTTCTTACTGATTAGGTCCCAAACTGTGTCACATCATTGCATAATGGCGCATTGCACGGATGCATTAGGTGCTTGCTGAAAAGTAGCCAGAAGGCAGAGTGTCTTACTTGCTCTAACATTTGGTTCAGTAGCAGGTTTATCATTTTAAGGCTAAGCCAGAGAGATACATGCAAATATTCTGTGATTCTTCAGTCACTTCCCATCTTGCTCCAAGTCTTGTAAAGTTGTGCAGAAAAACACTAGGAAACCTTCTTGGCAACAAGCTGACCACGAGCCAGCAATCTGTGCTTGCAGTCAAGGTGGTCAGCAGTATGCTTGTTTGGGGCAGGGGGGAGCATTGCCAGCAGGCTGAGGGAGATGATCCTTCCCCTCTATTCATCACTGGTGAAAACCATCTGGCATGCTGGGTCTGATTCTGGGCTCTGCAGCGAAAGAGAGACATGGACATACTGGAGTGAGTCCAGTGAAGAGCCACTAAAATGGTGAAGGGTTTGCAGCAGCAGGAGGCTGAGAGCGCTGGAACTGTTTAACTTCTGTGATACTGTAACTTGGTTAACTGTGGATCTGTTTGGGCACAATAATGGAATCACAGAATCACAGAATTGTAGGGATTGCAAGAGACCTCTGGAGATCATCTAAGGGACCTCTGGAATGTGCCCCCTTGCACTGATCCTTCTTTCTACACCTCTCTCTTCTCCTTTATTTTCACCCTTCTAAGCTCTCCACAAATGGACTCCTATTCACTGAAGCCACAGAGACTAATGAGTGTGGGCAGAGAAGTATTTTAACAGGGGTGTTCCATGTCCTTTCTTTAGTATTGCATCTAAACACCAGATGACATCTGAGTCACTTCTCTGGGACAAGAAGCTGCCTTCTTCCAGCAAGAAAATGCTTTTTTATATAGAATGCTTTTTCACATCTTCATGGTGTCCATACCCTCAGAAGTTCCCTAACATTCTTTCCAACTTTCAGAGATTTATTTATGTACTTTATCACATGGAAGTCATTTTGACTTCTGCTTAATGAACACATCATCAATGTTCTCTGGCCCTGATGCCAGATCATTTAGGCTAGATGTGTCATATTTGTCTCCAGGTCTTTTCTTGGGCCCTTGCACACCTAAGACGAAAGACCTGACTTCCTTGGATAGAAAGGGGGTTACTTTGTTTTATTTTGTTTTAACCTCACAGTCGTTGAAATGATGTTAGGATTCTGTTGCAGTCCTTTGGAGTAAAGTTGGGTGTTGTGTTCCCTCACGCCATGGCTGAAGTGTGCATGGATGTTTGGTGGTGCTAAGCCTCCTGAGGTATCCTGGAGGACCGTGTAGGGTGCAGGAATGCACACCTAGTGCAGCTTCTGGTGCCTACTGGAAAGAGTTCCTGATCCTTTGTGTACCCTAAGCGATGCCTAGTACTGCCCACAGATTGCGAGTCATCCGGGACCAAAACTGCCATGTTGCAGGAGAACAAACTTTCTGGACAATCAGTGATCTGGTGTCTAAACCCACTCCCTGGTCTTGTTTTCATTGGCAGCATAGTAGCGATCTCAACAAACGGAACTTGTGTCGTAGTATCAGGAACTAGATTTTTTTTAAAGTAATTCTTTCAGTGGTCTCTTAACTTAAAAGGGGCTAGCAATTTTCCTGCTGCTTCTTAAAGATCCTGCAGATTTGAGAACGACATATAACTCTTATGAGCTTCAGAATAATTTCTAGTCAAGCTGGAAACTGAAACAGTCTCAGGTTGGCTTTTAGCTGCACTCATTTCGGCCAGCTAGAACCTGGATGTTGACTGCTGTTGTAATTAAAATTGTTTCTTTCATCGTTTATCAACATCAGTTTTATAACGGAGTATACATAGGAGTGCAGAGAAATAATTCATGGTAGTTATGTCTGAATCAAAGTATCAAAATCAAAAAAGTAAAACATCAATCTAAACCAAAAATTAGTGACTCGAGCTGCTTCTAATTTAAAGGATACCTACAGTACTCAGTATTTATTTCAGGAATTTGATTTTCCTCTTTAAATTGCTCCACTGAGTTTATAGATTGACTTTCGACCAAAACCTGAAACCGTGTCCACACATCTTATTTTACCGATTTTCCTTTCAAATAGTTGTCTCTGGGCAGATTTAGTTGTTGATTGTTTGATGGACAAGCTTTGCTTCTGATTTTTTTTAAGTCATTTTCATTTCCTTTATAACATCTTGAAATGTCATTTGATGTATTTACTCTGATAAAAAAGAAGAAATTAGTTGTCAACCAAGACTGATTTAAATAAAAAGGGAAAAGAAAAGAAGCATTTAGCTAGTACAGCTAGCTAAGCTACATTGCTTTATCATGTTGATTAGCTTCTTTGCAATTCACGGAGGAAAGAAATTACGAAATTTCATGGTTTATATTTGCAATGACAGCTTCATTTTGAAACATGAAGGACCAAATTTGTGGTTCTCTTAGTAATGCGTTCAAAATGAGTGGACCACTTCTTTACTAAAAAAGTTATGTTAAATTCTGATACTCCTGGGCATGAAGCTCTGCTCTTAGAATGCTGTATCAGACTGTACTTTACTACCAATAAATCGATCCTTGTACTGGAATTGTGTAGTTATAACTGTGATCACCTCATTACCGTATGTAAATGTTAGCTTTTTTTCTTGCAAAGAGATGTATCTGCTCACTCTGCAGTTTCAGTAAGACTGGATTGGAAAGCTCGGACTGCTGAGTCTCAGCAAGACTGCCTAAATACTGAGCTTGGAAGATGTTCCTCCTCTGCTTATAGCTCTGGCAAGCAGTCAAAGCACCTGCAGTAAAATCACATCCCAGACTTCTGTTGTTGCATAAAGGGAGTGAGTTCAGATAAGAGTAAGGGAATAACAGATAATAAAAAAGGATAAGAATTCTACAGGTTTTAATTTCCTTTCAATGTTGGGTTTTGGTTTTGTTTTTTTTTTTTTTGTCCAAACTGTTGCTAAATTTAATATTCATTAAAGCCTAACCCAGAGCAAGACACTGGTATATTTTCCTACATGGTATTGCTTGAGTCTTCAAACACTGATCCGGACCAAGCACACTAGTAAAGAGGTATAATTTATACTGTTAGCGGAAGGATCAAGTATACTTGTACAGAAGAGAGTTCAAATCCTTGTCAGCTCTTGTGCTAGACTTCTGGAATTCTTTCAAAAGATTCAGAGGGGTGATATTTGCTTTAGAAGCAAGTGAGCTGTAGTAGGGGAGAGTTTTCAACCTCTGTGCTATTCACTGCTCTCCCACAGATACTGTCTTTGTGACCGTATTTAAGTTGCTGGGTTATAGCCAGACTGGCAGATAATGGCTGACTTGTCAAAATCCTGTCTGTGTCTGCCCCTTCAAGACACACCTCTGGTTACCAGTGTTCAGGAAAGGTAAATTCAGACCAAGACAGGTACGGAGATGCGTTATTATGATGCTTGGGTAAATGGGGAGGCTGAGCAGAGTGGAAGAGTTTGGATTATTCAACTAAGGAAAAGAAAGACTTAAAGGATATGCTTTCTGTCCATAAACACACTGAAGAGAAAAGGTTGATACCAGGGAAGGAAAAGAACTACTTAACTTAATGATAGTTTTGACACAAGTACATACAAATGTATAAATGAGACATGAATAAATCTAGGTGGGAGATTCAACTAGCATTCTATATTATCAGAGTATTGCGTTTCAGGAACAGTCTTTCACTTGGAGAAGCTGGGCAAAAAGCCTAACCAGTTTTAGAGTGGAGTTTGATCAGCTTATGAAAGGGATCACGGAATGGTAGGAGTTGGAATGGACCTCTGGAGATCATCTAGCCCAGCCCCAGTGCTAAAGTAGGTTTGTCTAGAGCAGGTTGTACAGGAACCCGTCCAGGAAGGTTTTGAATATGTCCAGAGAAGGAGACTCCACAATCTCCCTGGGCAGCCTGTGCCAGGGCTCTGGCACCCTCACAGTAAAGAAGTTCTTCCTCATGTTCAGGTGGAACTGACTATGTTCCAGTTTGTGCCCACTGCCCCTTGTCCTGTCACAGGACACCACTGAAAAGAGTCTGGCTCTGTCCTCTTGACATCTGCCCTTTAGGTATTTATAAGCATTGATGAGATCCCCTCTCAGTCTTCTCTTACACAGGCTAAACAGACCCAGGTCTCTCAGCCTTTCCTCATAAGAGAGATGCTCGTGTCCCCTCATCATCTTCGTAGCCCTCCGCTGGACTCTCTCCAGTAGTTCCCCATCTTTCTTGAACTGGCAAGCCCAGAACTGGACACAGCACTCCAGATGTGGCCTCACCAGGGCAGAGTAGAGGGGGAGGATCACCTCCCTCGACCTGCTGGCCACACACTTCTTAATGTAGCCCAGGATGCCATTGGCCTTCCTGGCCGCAAGGGCACATTGCTGGCTCATGGTTAAGCTGTTGACCACCAGCACTCCCAGGTCCTTCTCCACAGAGCTGCTTTCCAGCAGGTCAACTCCCAACCTGTACTGGGTTATTCCTCCCCAGGCGCAGGACCATAGACTTGCCCTTATTGAACTTCATCAGGTTTCCCTCTGCCTAAGTCTCCAGCCTGTCCAGGTCACACTGAATGGCAGCACAGCCTTCTGGTGTGTCAGCCATTCCTCCCAGCTTTGCATCGTCAGCAAACTTGCTGAGGGTACACTCTGTCCCTTCATCCAGGTCATTGATGAATATGTTGAACTGGACTGGACCCTGTACTGACCCCTGGTGCTGAGGGGTTGCCTGCAATGTGATTGCTGCAGAGCTGGCTTTGCGCACTGGCAACAGAAGGCAGTTCCTTAGCTTATCAGAATTATTGACAGGGTGTAGGGAGAAGAAAATCTGGCTCCAGACCTTATGCGGTACTAAACACCTAATGCATCCTTTCTTTTCTTTTGGATTTTCATGGCCTTAAATACTAAAAGCTTCTTGACAAGCAGAAGCAACAAAATAATGTTTTAAATACCTCTCACCAGTTTTGCTCTCAGCGGTGTCTGACAAGGCCTCAAGGGTGGAGCACTGTCATATCACAACATCTCCAACATACACCCCAGCCTCATCTTCCCTTACTGCAATGATTTCGGCATGCAACTCAAAAGTGTATGCATTCTTGCCTCTGCAGACCTCAGAGGGGACTATTGAGATCAATGACTATCTAAGTCTGCCTAAAACAAGCTCTGTGCATACAGGCATGCATCTTTCCTTGGGTCTCTCTCTGCTGCCTGAAGTTTAAGGGCATCCTACTTAAGGAGTGACAACTCTTCACTTCTCTGGCAAATTAGGGCTGTCAGCCTGAGCATCACCATAGTGGGATCCAGTGACAAACAAGCTGAGCTGTAGCTGCCAGTGTGAACGTCCACACAGAGGCAGTCTCGTGTGGAACAAGATCAGATTAATTTGGCAAATTAGGGGACTGATGACAAAGATTTAAGATATTCCTGTCCCCATCCCAGATTATACATAATTTCCATGACTTCAACCCAGTCTCATGTTGAGTAGCAACTCAGACATCACCACGAGGAATTTGCCACCACCATGACTTGATAACGTAGGATTTCTCTCCAGTCTTTGATTTCTAAATACATAGGAAAAATNGACTGGACCCTGTACTGACCCCTGGTGCTGAGGGGTTGCCTGCAATGTGATTGCTGCAGAGCTGGCTTTGCGCACTGGCAACAGAAGGCAGTTCCTTAGCTTATCAGAATTATTGACAGGGTGTAGGGAGAAGAAAATCTGGCTCCAGACCTTATGCGGTACTAAACACCTAATGCATCCTTTCTTTTCTTTTGGATTTTCATGGCCTTAAATACTAAAAGCTTCTTGACAAGCAGAAGCAACAAAATAATGTTTTAAATACCTCTCACCAGTTTTGCTCTCAGCGGTGTCTGACAAGGCCTCAAGGGTGGAGCACTGTCATATCACAACATCTCCAACATACACCCCAGCCTCATCTTCCCTTACTGCAATGATTTCGGCATGCAACTCAAAAGTGTATGCATTCTTGCCTCTGCAGACCTCAGAGGGGACTATTGAGATCAATGACTATCTAAGTCTGCCTAAAACAAGCTCTGTGCATACAGGCATGCATCTTTCCTTGGGTCTCTCTCTGCTGCCTGAAGTTTAAGGGCATCCTACTTAAGGAGTGACAACTCTTCACTTCTCTGGCAAATTAGGGCTGTCAGCCTGAGCATCACCATAGTGGGATCCAGTGACAAACAAGCTGAGCTGTAGCTGCCAGTGTGAACGTCCACACAGAGGCAGTCTCGTGTGGAACAAGATCAGATTAATTTGGCAAATTAGGGGACTGATGACAAAGATTTAAGATATTCCTGTCCCCATCCCAGATTATACATAATTTCCATGACTTCAACCCAGTCTCATGTTGAGTAGCAACTCAGACATCACCACGAGGAATTTGCCACCACCATGACTTGATAACGTAGGATTTCTCTCCAGTCTTTGATTTCTAAATACATAGGAAAAATCCCTGTGAGTTTCTCTTCTCCTATGGAGTAGAGATCATGAATTTGAGATTTATCTCACAATATTTTTATTGAGGGAAATGTCCTAATAATACTGAAGTTTTCCAGTATGGTGTCCTTTGAAACATGAGTAAAGTATGAGTAGTGAAGGGTGCACTTTGGTGGGAGAATCAGCTTTTACAGAAATTCAGTAGTTGGTTTCTAGCTCTTGTTTGCATGCCACTCTAGTTTATGCTGGCCTACCTGTTGGGAGGCTGCACAGTGAGCTGAGGGCTGAGCAGGATTAGAAAGAACGTGGGAAAATGTGAATGTATTTGCTGAACTGTTTTGCTGTGTGGTTGCACAAAAATGCTGGAGTAGGAATAAGAGGAGGAAGGGGATGGAACAATAGCTGCTTAAATGAGACTGCTGCTTAAAGAAATACTTGTTAAGCTACAGCTTAATTGAACTGTTTGGAAGGAAAATTATCTGGGGGCTGAGGGAGCAGTAGAGCAGGACAGTCTGCAGAAAAATCCTTATTTATAGGGAAAAGGATGTGGTAGATATTAGTTAAGACCTACTTTGGAAGCAAAATGATGCTCTAAAGAGTGAGTAAAGGAGATGCTAATGAAATATTAAATCATTGCCAGAAAATACGATACATCAGTGTACACAATATTTATGGCACAGATAAATTATATAACCTTACAGAAAACAGAATGAAAAAGTAGCAATTGAAAGAGATGTCTTGAGGATTCCAAATACAGATAGTGTCAGTGGAAATTGAATAGTATCTTCTGTATGGATAATTAGTATCAGTGCATTTCACACAGAAGTACATTTGCTATTAATCATACAACGAATGTCTCTGGCATTGTTTTACATATTTATTAATCTGCTCGAGAATTATTTACAAAGTACAGGCCGGTATTTCATACAAAAGGCTGAAGATGACAGGCATTTCAGCACTGGTCTTGGTATGAGCAAGACAGGTGTTCTCTCTAAAACACTTTCTCAAGAATCCAGAGAAGAGTTATCAGATTCGCTGTCCTTTAAAAAGAACAATTCTGTGAATAATACTTTAAATCATCCTTTATAAAACAGTCACTTCTTTTGGGTAAACAGTTCTGTGAGTCTAACTGCATGTAATTCACCAGTAGATACATAATTATAACTATACATCCCACGATGACTTTGTGTGTGGTAAATGTCACGCAGAAAATGAACAAAGAAAAGGAATTATATTAGAAATTAAGTGTAACTATGGCATCTTAAAATCACTTTCTGAAATTATGGCTCCCTGGTCTGTATATTACAGGAGTTTTACAGTCCAAGTTATAACTTTTTGAAAAATTATTTCTAAGTCTGTTTTATGTAAATTACATCCTTTTCTGAGCTCAGTAGCTTTGGCACATTTTATCAACCCGAGTAGGTTGGAGTTTGTTAGGTTTCTTTGCTTAAACTAGAGGCTGGAGGTTTTGATGATTACTGCAGTAGTACATTGGGCATTTTTTTTCCTCTCATTTTAAAATTACTTTTCATAATGAACAGAGAAGAGACATAGGTCTCTGTGGTAGGACTGTGCAAGGACTCATCCAGACTAGTAAATCTTAGTAAATAGCTTCTGACTATTTGGTACTTTTTCAGTAATAATGAAGCAGCAGGCACCAGCACCCTATCTATGGGCCTCATGGTTTAGAGTATTTAGAGGCATTAACTACTTTGGTGCACTGAGGTCCGATTCATACCAGCAGTTCTGGCTATGAGCAGCGGAGAATACTTTAAACATGTACATTTTAAGACAATCAGTAAACCTTGAGCTAGGTAGCCAGGTTCCAAAGGGCAGTCTCTTTAGAAACAGTGCTAGGCTTGTGGGGTACATATTTGGAAGCAATTTGTATTCCACTGAAAACAGCGAGAGCCTTCAAAAGCACAAGTTAGGAGTTAACATAAATGAGTTAATTCTTTACAAGGTTTGTGTCACTAATTTTTGAGTCCTTCTTAACCAGCCTTCCTAGGGAGAGTCTGGTTTTGAGCTCCACTGCAGTAGTCATTGCAGAGCTAAATACTTTTAGTAAAAATGTAATAGAGTGAGGTTTGTGCTGTACCGAGGACGGAAGATAGTTTACATACTCTTCCAGTAATTCCTGGAAGGGGGGAACCTTGATAGATTTGAGGAAGAAAAAGAACTGCTTGAAAACATAGAGACATCTCCAGTAGTGAAAAAAAGCAGGCTAAGGGCTGCTCTCTGTCCCTGAGGCCACCTGGCATGGCATGTCCACAGCACTGAATTCTCTGGCAGCATCCATACCGCCTACATGACATGGTCATTGGTTTATGCTCAACTTAAAATCATGCCTGAGAGGAACGCTAGTTGGCCTGGGGCAAAACCATGAAGCATGCCAGCAAATTAATGGTGTGAACAATTACATGCCAATGCCCAGAGAGATCCCCTGGTCCTGTCTATTTATTGGCACAGACTTAGCCAAAGACTACTAGTGGAGCAGATGCCTAGAAATGGCAGAATTGCAGACAGCAAAGAGGGCAGCTAAGACAGTGGATATATTCAGATTTGGGCTGGATAAGCCACTTCCACTCTGAGGTTCAGTGGGTTAGTCATAGGTTTAAGATGTGAAAAATAGGGTTCAAACCTTAAATGGCTGTTCAAGAAACCTTAGAAAAGTAGGGAAACCCCAAATGTTCAGATGTATTCTCCTTTTTAGTGGGAATGATGGATTTTGTGAAGTGTTAATGACATTTAAACTGTCAGATGACTGCTGCATTTTCTTTCTTGGCTTCTGCTGTATATCAGCTGAGATGTATGGTGATAATTGGCAAATACCTTCTAAAAGCAAGGTGATATACAAATATATGTGAATCACCAGCCTACGTAGAATGTATCAACAGGATAGTGCTGTGTTGGATCATTTTTCAAAAACTGCTGTACTTCACAGATATCAAATGATCATGACAGCTTAAGGGTAAAAAAGGTTTAGTCAAGGTTGTGGCCAGTTTCAAACATATCTTTTGCTACAGGGGTTGTCTTTTCAAGCTTAATTTTAATCCTTATTATAATTTTACTGTATATTACTGTAAATTATGGTAAAGTCTGTGGAAAGACCAGTCTATAAATGGAATCTTGAAATCTTTGCTCCAACAAACAATTATGTGGTTTAGTAGGAGTGAGTCAGAGGACATGACCAGCTCATCTGTTGTGCCTCAAGCATTTGACCAGTTTTTGTAATGAATAAGGGACATTCTGCACCGAATACTTGAGACTAAACCTAAGAAAAGTTAAACTTTTGGGTTTTTGCAGTAGCCAATGTTAAGTAGCATTTACAGTCCTGTGAATCCTACTGAACTTCATTACAACATTGTTACCAGGGCAGAGTTCAAAAAAAGACATATTATAAAAGTCAAAAGCCCTCTGTTGTAACAGTATAAGAAATGAATCCATAGTACTGAAATAATTTCTTTTTTTAAAAAAAAAAGAGGGAGATCAGAGCACTTGAAGAGTTTATGTGTTTATCTAAGACTTTATATGTTTAAATGTTTGTTGCTGATTGATAAAAAATAAATCTGAGTGGCATGAGGTTCTGTAACGGGTCGAATCTCGAACTCCTCATGACAGTGAAGTGGGTGCTTGTGCACTATGCCAGAATGAAATGCAGACTGACGTCTGACTACCCAAAGAAAAGTTATGTCTAGAAGATGGTCATTCAGACTTCTTTGCAGTGCCACAGACACAAATGCCCTTTCCATTGCTTTCATTGAATTATTGCCTTAACAGACAAGTTCAGATGTCTTCCCATGCCTAGTATCTTAATGGCTTTAATTTGCATCAACTAAGAATGGAGATCATCACTGAATTTCACATAGCTTTCAAAAAAAGAGCCTGTTATGTTATCTACATGAATTCCAAATGTGATTGATAGACAGAAATAAACCTCCTGTACATCACCTCCTGATAAGCATGTGTGACAAGTTGTTTATTGAACCAAGTTCTTTGTATTGCTGCGCTTCAGCTATTGAGAAGGACAACACTACTCAAATTGGCATAGCATCTGTTGGGTTGTGCAAAACCCTACATACTTTTATTTTTGTCATAGAGCTGCCTGCAAAATGTTGATTTTATTTGCATATGAAAACATGAGAAGTGTTGTTTCATGAAGTGATGATGTTTTTAATGTTGATTTGTATCCTTCTGCCTGTGTGAATTACGTGTGTGTGAACAGGTTACTAAAGACATTTTAAATTAAAATATACATATACTAAAAAATATATAGAGAGAAATCACAAAAACATAGCAGCTGTGACCAGCTCTGATAAGACAAAGCATTATTTTCTGTTTTGCCTAAGACGGAAGCTGGCATATTTTTGGTACTTTTGCTACAGAACCATCCAGCAACATTGCATTCAGAGGCATCCAAAGAGTGAGTCCACCTCCACAAGCTGGGAAAAAATGCCTGGGAGACACTGTCAGCAGCACATACCTGTTTGGTATGTTTGCTCTGCTCACTAGCTGTCCAACACAAGTAAGAGAGTGCAAGGAAGGTGATGCATTGTAACTCATAAATTGCAGTGAGCAGCCACAGCACACACTGAAACTTGTCTTCAGAGGAAGCCTTTTATAAGTAATCAGGTATTTCAAGTGCCTCAAGTGTGGAAAGATACAGTTTGCTTCCAAGACATTCTATTTCTTTCTGCTTACTGTATTTTTTATGTAATTGCAATCATCCAGTGAATAAAATCTGTACTGAATCTTCTGAGGCTATTTTAGCAATATTTATATTTCAATTTTATCTCTAAAATAAATAATTCAATACAGTATGCTAGGTTTTGGGTTGTTTCCGGTAGATAGTTTGGAAAGATACAGTAAGATTCATGAGCAGCAATTTCAAGCTATGAAAAATCACTGGTTTATAAAAGACTGTATTTACATCTTGCCAGGTATAAGTATTGAATTATTATCAACATCACAGAATTACAGATTTTTTTAAAATGTATTTTTAAATCAGTGCCGTCAAAGAATGTAGAACACATTTACTGCTCAAAACACTGCAGAATTTGAAAAATTGTCACTGGAAGACACAATATAAGTTTTTCTGTGTACACATCTTTATCTCTTTACAAATGAGAAGAATTCTCAAATTTCCCTATAGGAGAAAGTGATTAGTACCAGTTTCAAATATACAATATTTAAAGTAATGTTATTTGTAAGAAAGCATGTAAAGTCTGACAAACATGTAAGCAAACTCAGTATTTGGAAAGAGATACGACGTGTATTTCTTTTGGTACACAGATTGGTGATATTCCGGTGCTCCACAATGGAAAGCGACTCCCTTCTCATTTGTTGGAGTCTGGGCTTTGCAGAGGAATTCCTCTCCAAAAACCCTGGAAGAGACATGAAATCTCTGAGTTTTCCCAAGTCACTGGCTGTTTCTCAAGCCAATAAACTCCCTTTCCCTCAGCCCTAAGGATAATCATGCGACATTAAGTGCTCTACCTGCGATACCGATCTGCAAGTCTGATTGCACAGTCTAGATCTGATTTCAGTCTCACTGTGGCTTTTTGCTGTTGAATATCTTCACTCTCTTGATGTCACCGGAATGACTCCCAGTTTACACCAGATTATGCCAGTAAGCGAAATCAAACGGTTGGTCAGCTTCTGCTCACAGTGATCGTGCTGTGAATCTAGGAAAGATGCAATGTAACACTCTTTTGATTTCCAAGGGTGTTCTGATGATTAATGTATCTTTTTCATACATGCATATGAGAGATATCTAACACTCAGTGCTGTAGTTGATTTTCTGTCCACTTTNATGCAATATAACACTCTTTTGATTTCCAAGGGTGTTCTGATGATTAATGTATCTTTTTCATACATGCATATGAGAGATATCTAACACTCAGTGCTGTAGTTGATTTTCTGTCCACTTTTCGATCCTGCTTCTTTTCCATTATTATGCTTATACCAGTTGCAAATTGCTAGCCTGTACCTATCACTGACATCTTGTTCATCTTTCTTGTGCAATATTAATACTTTTTGAATCTTTGAGATTTATCTGATATGAAGAGATTTATTATAAATTAACACTAGACATATTTTTAGGTTACTGGATGGTCCAACATTTTCAGAGATTTGGGTCTCATTTTATAACGTTTATCTCCAGAAGATGTTTCACATTTTTCTTGCCATAAAATATTCCATCATTCTCAGGTGGAGGAGAATTTAATATAGGGCTTTGGGTCACCGCTGACAATCTGAACAGGCATCAAAACTAGGCATAAGGATTGAATCTCTGTGTGTGTAGCCAGTTGTAACGTGTTCTGCTTCAGGTGCTGCAGCTTGCCTGCAGCAAGGCTGAGTTCTGCTTAGCCTGAATGGGTGGAGACTGTCCAGGAGCCTGAACGGTGGTTTCTTCCACACATTTAATACAAGGGAGTCCTATCAGACATTCTTGTTCTTCTGTGCATCTCTTAGAGCCAGAAGTCTGCTATTCTCCAGGGGTCTCAGTCTGTCTTCTGTAATCAGGTTCATTTTTCTGTCCCTGGGTTGTCTGAACACCAGTTACATGGGGAACAAGCAAGAGGAAGTAGCAGTATAAATAGATTTCAAAGTTATACCTTAATAGACCTAATAAAGATGTGATGGGATGATTCATCTACCAGGAAAATTAACATAAACAGTATAACTTGTTCAGGACAGGTAGACAACAGAAAAGGATGTAGGTGTCACCCTATGTGTTACCTTACATGTAGGTGTCACTTGTTCAGGGGTTAAGAATAAAGAGGGACATAGGCTGCGTCATAGTTCCTGAGTAACATTTAAAGGAGAAAAATTGCTGATGTTCTGATGGGAGTCCATAGTAGGCCACTTATGAACGAAATCACATGATTAGTCTTCTGTGAGCAGAATTTTCCAAAGCCCAGTACTCAGTGCCATCAGCATATTCTGATTATAAAAATTTCCATGTTGGGGAAGGAATACCACTGCCCTCAGAGAGTCTGGCTAAATGAAAAGTTTTAGTGGAAAATTTTTGACACAGAAGTTGGAGAAAGCAAAGAGAGATGACATTTTCCAGATTTGGTCCTTATAGTCTGGTAGAGCCTAAAGGAAAAAATAACAGTTAAAAACAACTCGGGCACTTCATGAAGCAGAATTCATGACAAACAGGAAGAGCCGCAATGTGCTTCAGCAGAGCAGATTATAGAAATTCAGAGAAGTAGTAAGTGAGATCCTGTGGGAGACAATTCTGAGAGAGAGTTAAGCACAGTAGGCAGTTCTTAAAAGGAATTATGTTAAATGCAAGCTTATGCAAAACTATGCAAAATTGCAAGTTATGACAGTGCGGAGGAAGGATAGGAGCTGTAGATCACTCACCAAGGAAAATACTTTTAAGAGAGATGAATGGATGAACATTTGAGGGCAAAGAGAGAGAGTCAAAAGCACAGAGTGTAAGCATGTGATGCATAGGTGCTGTTTCCTTCTTAACGTGTTAGTGCAATGAGAGGTAGACGAAGCTAAGGAAAGACCCAGTCCACTTCTCTGCAGAGTGAAGGCTATTGGCAAACAACCCCTGGAAAGCTGGTAAGTTTATTTCCCTTTTTGTTTCGCTCAAAAGGTCAGTTGTGACCAGATGGAGTAACAAAACTGGCACCCGTGACAAAAACAGCCAGAACTCCCGTGAAAGGGGAAAGAAGACATTTGAAGTAATGCGAGTAAATGAGATATTTTCTCACCAGCTTCTCCAAGATGACATCCTAAAAGTCTAGAAAAGGGTAGAAAGGGTGCCTATCTTTAAAGATAAATAGAAGATAGGGGTTAAAATTTTAAGCCAGACAGTTAATTTCAGTTCCAATAGAAATAGTGGGGAAAACAGTTAACATCCTGGTTGTGAACTTTTAGAAAATAGCACATAAAAAGAAAGGAGTAGTCAATAAAAACAATGTCAAGCCAAAATAATTCCATTCTGCCATGATATAATGCTTCACGTGGCTACAGTAAAGCAGTTGATGTCACATCTTGATTTTAGTGAGGTTCTGGACATGGTCTCCTACAACACTCTCATAAGTAAACTAGGAACATATGGTACAGATTAAAATGCTGCAAGGGAAAAAAATCAAACTACGGCAATACGTTGAGTGGGTTTTTTCAGGAATATGTCCTTATTCCGGAATTAGTTGATATTTTCTTCAATGACTTGGCTGATGGAAAAGAAAGAGTGCTTATTATATTTGCAAATGATACCCGATTGGGAGGAAATGCAAGTAGAGGATTAAAATTCAAAATACTTGTGATAATTTAGATAAAAGATCTGAGACAAACCAGGATGTAATTCAATAAGAAAAGGTGTGTGGCTCTGTACTTAGGCAACAATGACTATCTACCCAAGCACAAGTACAAGAGTGCCCATGTAGCCATTATGTTCAGAAAAGGAGTGAGGAGTGTGAGATGAACAGGAGTTGGTAAGACCATGCAGCTGTGAAAAAGCACGTGTTGTCCTGCATTGTGGTGATAATCATGGAGGAAAAGAGATCAGTTTCCAGCAACCTGGGCTACCTGCCTGCCCTGGTATGACCCAACTTCCCACTGCCCCTTCCAGTTTGGTAGCAGGCATTTGTGAGCCCCTGTAACACCTCAGACTGTAGGTATCCTTGTGAGCAACTTGTACACTTAGCGTCTTTAGCTTCTGATCTACTAAAAGCCTGAATCCTTTACTTAAAAACTGTTGACTCAGTTGAAAATATGCCATCCTATATTTATGCAGTAGTTTATTCCCACCTAGGAGTGGTAGCATCCTGAAACTGTCCTACTGAGTAGCAACACCAATAGTGTGTGCAACAAAATACCTAGGTGACAAAAAGGGCTTTAGGATTGGATTCAGATTTGCTGAAAAAGAACACAGGATTTTGTAAAAATTGTATAATTTCATTTTTAAAGCTACCTAAAACATTCTACAAGGAGCTTACTCTTTTTCTGTTTTAAGACTTGTGCTTGAGCAGTTGACTGCACTCATCCCCCACAGCTATATTCAGTAACCAGAACTGCCCATCAGGTAGTTTCTGGAAGCAGTTCCTGGCTCAGAGACTGTTCCCAGTTATTTCAGACCCCAAAACATCACTGTGGCTGAATATTATTTTCAGGGAGAGGGTAGAACTGATAATAGAAAGAGTTACAGAGCAATTCCATAACAGATAGCTGAACTGTCACTGAAGCAGACTGCTCCAAACTCCAGCAAAACCTTTCACCAGGTAGATACACTTAAAAAATTTAAGAGATTTTGAAGGATACTGCCACTGTCATTTCCCATCTATATCAAAGTAACAGAAGTGAGATAAGCTTTCACAGTACGGCTGATATCTGGAGGGTTACTGTACCACACTGGACTGGCACAGGCTCTGTTTAAGAAATACAATGTGCAGTAAATGTTTTCAGGAAAATTTTGAAGACGTTTATGAATTACTTTGGAATTATTTTGTATTTCCTTTCCTTTTCTCAAAAAGATGATTTAGTTGCAGTGTAGCTAAAGAAGTCAGTCTCTGAAGGGGATATATGAAAGTGTCGTAATGATAGAAAGCACTTCTTATATGTGACCAAGTCACTGTATAATGCATTACACTTATCCAGTCCAGATCTTAAAAGTCAGTGCTAAGGTCTGCTATAGAAATGGATCTGACTTCTAATACTGAGGAACTAAGGCCTTACAAATGGATTTTGCATGAATAAATCACATTAAGTCCTCCATTTCAAGTCCTCAAGCTGATGTCATGTCTTTGGGAAAGAATGTATATTTGATAAGAAAATGAGAAATACATTTTCTGGCAAACTACTCTTCTACATTTGTCTTATTATTGTAATTTTAAATCTGGAAGCATTTGGAAACTGCTTAAGAAGTTGGGATGTTTAATTAATTAGAGATGACAGAATAGTGGGTAGATGAGATCAAGCGCTATCATGAATTGTTGTCATGCGACCCTAAAATTTAAGATAACGTCAAATTCTGTAGTTGGTCTATCTAAAAGACATTTATAAACAAGTATTTTTAAAGGAAGTAGATGATGGAATACCATTTTCTTCTTGGTTTTGGTATTCTGTTTGTAGAAGGAGAATCAGAAGCATTTAGTAGCTGTGTGAAAGTTTGAGGAACTCTATCAATTTGTCATGACTGTGAAAATCTGCGTATTGTTTCGGCAGGAGCTTGGAAGCAGCACATCCACTAAAGCTTTCCTGACCCGCAAGAATCTGCAAGCTGCCAGGTTGTAACTCTGAGGTGAAGTCCTTGTAATGAACCTGCTGCTGCCCAGGGCCAACATAAAGATTTGTGCAACAGGCCTGAATCTTCCTTCCACTTTTTTCCCAGTGTGTTTCTGTGCTTGCCTCCAACTAGAAGGACAATTAATAGTTAGATATGGTGTATTGGACTGAACTAATTGGCTTAAGGAAAAAACTACACTGAGATTTTTAAGTTTGGAAAGGGCGCTAATAGCCGAAACCAATAAAAAGTAGTATGTTGTTATTCCAGTGATGATGAAAGTTATAACAACGATTTAATTTGTCAAAGGGGGTCTGACCATTTTTATCCTTTAGATAAAGACAAATAAGAAATTGAGTTACACATTTTATTAAATAGGGAATTGTAGTTTTTTTGTTCTCTGGTTTAAGAGGACAGATGGAGTATAAAACAGGGCAGGTGAAAGAAGCATGAACAGAAATTTGTAACAATAACTTGTAAGACAGATTCCAACTTGTAAGTAAAAGCCATGTGATATAAATAAATCATAGCTGTGTGGCACATTTGAGCTAGATATTGGATATAAAATAGCAATTAAATGCCTGGAAAGCAGCTGCTTGCCTGCCTATAGGACATCTGGCTGTTTTTTCTCAGCTCAGGAAGAACTCGCTGTTATAGCCAACTGTGTGTTTCAGGAACCTGTTTTATTTTCCAGCATAAAATGTAAGTGCAATGTGACACAAAGCAATTTCCCCTTTTAAATTGCTTAGAATTTTTACGTTCCTTTTTTTGGATCTCTACTGCAGAAACCTTTGCTTTTCTGCTGCCTTTCCTATTTGCCCTCAATCTACTAGTCAGGCTGGTTTGATCATTATATTTGGCATAGATTCCCTGCCTTTAAAAGGCCCACTACTTTATCTTAATGGTGCTTTTATAATTTAACGCAGACCAGGGAAAGATCATGTTAAATGTTGCTTTATGAGCCAAATACAGCCATCCGAACGCTGCGGAGCCAGGAGGCTGTAGCTACTGTCACACGTGTTGTCGGTGCTGTCTCCTGGTGCCCTCTGCTAGCCTCAAGTCATAGGGCAGTTTTCTTTATGCATTTACTGATTTCTCACCCTCCTGAGGAATGCTGAAGTGTCAAGAAAGACAGTATGGAGGCAATCATTTGTCTGGGAGACACACAGTACAACAAAGCTACAGCTCACAAGCTAAAATTCTTTCTTTTTTAAGGAATATAGGAAAAATGAATTCCTTTATAATATGAGATGAATGGAATTAACTTCTATCTTTCTGAAAACCACTGAGCTAGCTGAAAAGCCAAAAAGCCTTCCAATTCTATTTTCCCTTTTCCTGTTTTCAAATGTTTCATGAAGCAGTCACCAACAGAAAACGAAGCTGAACCTAAAGATCAGTATTTACTGCCTGTTTGTTCCTGGCTGGTTGGTATATACACGCTAACTTTTCTGGTGAGACGAAACGCCCATATATTTTTATTGCTAATTTTTAGGATCTAGTTGAGGTATAATCCAGCATTCAGTTTATGCATGTAAAAATCAAGCTAGGTTTTCTGTGTGTTTGTGTGTTTTTCTTTCTTTCAGAACAAATTATCGGAAAAGCATTCTTACATACAATTCTGGTAACACAGAACGGACCGTTTTGGGGTGGAGTGAGTAACAGAGCTGTTGACCAACAAATAAATACGTGTGTGTGTGTGTGTGTGTGTGTGTGTGTGTGCAAGCATGGGTGTGCATGTGTGTGTTTGTGCATCTAAAATAGCACTTACAGAAATGGAAACTCAACCATTTACTGATCATTTTTTACCCTAAGACAAGATACTTAGCATGATCTTTTACCCTTGCTGTCCACTGCTCGGTTACAAGGTTTGATTTAACTACAAAACGGCTAAGCAGACTATGCACTTGCAAAGGAATACCCTGGGGATGTATCACAGAAGATGCACCAAACTCACTTACAGCAATGCTAAAATGAAGACCACAGCAGACCTTAGTAAATTCACTTGTAAGTTATGACTTTAAATTTTCCATTAAGTTATAATAGCACATGAATTCATAGACAGAGATAACAGATTATATAAGCAGTTATTTAACTATGTTATATTAGTCTCTAAGAGTTCCTTCAGAGTGAGAGAGAAGCTCTATAGCAGAAAAAAGTTTCTCCTTTCACAGCATTTAGTCTGAAGCATGTTTGCTTTGGAAACTCTCTCCTTGGTTGTGGTGCAATGGGAGGAGCTTTCGCAGTGGGCAATTAATTTTAATTAAAACCATCATCCATTTTAGCTAAGAAATATGTATGTTCAAGTACTTTTGAAGAAAGCTTGCACCCTTTTGTCCTTTAATCTGATTTGGCAGGGCACGGTTGTGGTGTCTGTGTCGTAGATTTTCCATTAAATTTATTCAAACACTCCCATTCTTGAGAAAATAAGCTAGATGAGTTCGTTTAAGACATTCATTAAAGCCTACTCCAAAATATGTTTTATATGAAAAATGGCTTTGCTACTGAGAATGATTGGTATGTCAAGAATTTCATTTCAGGCAACATTTTTGTTATTAGAACAAGCTTCTGTTGTCTACACAGGGGTTTTGTTCAGAAAGATATAATGCAAGATAGGAAAAAAGCATCCTTCCAGTGTTCTTATCTACTATGCAATACTTCTATTGTAAGCATAGATAATAACAATGCTAATATTTTTTTCATTTCCTTGGGTGCTGCTTCTTACTCACATCTTATAATGGTCCTCATGATTTTACTGCTGCTTCTTTTCCTGGGGCTAGAAAAATAATCAAAGGGTTTGTTTTCCAGTGAGCAGTGTTCTTGTTTATTGAAACCTCAGAACTGGATGCCTTAGAGGTGATCTTTATATCCCTTTTTGCCTTTTTGTATTTTCTGTGTAAAATACAAAGACTATCACATTAAAACATGTTTTCCTTATTGTTTTCTGCATTGTTAAAACTTGACAGACCCCTTTCTCTCCTGTTTCCTTTTCAAATAACAGTTTCTGAAGAGAGAGGAAGGAGGGATGATTGAAGTAGGTCACAGCCTTTGGTGACATCACCATGCCAGTCGTCTCAAACTGTCCCAAAAGCCAAATCATCCATAAATGGGGAGGAAAATGAGAATCCGATTAAAGTCAAAAGAAACAAAACAGACCAATAGTTTGTTTAGTAGGTTTCCGTGGTTTCTGTTTTGTTTTGTTGTTATTTATATCCTGTCCCACCTTTGCCCTTCTAGAGACATTATTATTTACCTCTTTTTTTGGTACGCTGGTAAGCGAGTTTTAAATTCTCTCAAATCAATACAACTCTGCAGGGATCAACTGTGTAGGACCATAGGTTTCTCTGGGTAGCAGATACATGTTTCTCTCTTTCTTGGAAGACATCTACTATATTTTATTGCTACAGTGACTATTTTTACAAAACCCTTGCTTCCTGAACAGTAACCGCATTTCCAGAGACTGTTTGCATATGCCAGCAGCAGATAAATTGATGTGTTAAGCATCTGAGGCAGCCAAGGAATGGGGATAATGCACTGGATCGTGCTTGCTCTCTCATTTGTGTTTTTGCTTGCTTTTAAAAAGGTTGCCCTATCCCATCCTGACAAAAAACCCCCACTAGACCAGAAAATGAAACCATGTGATACTTGCTGGGAGATCAAGCGCCTGATTATTATATGCTGCCTCTGACAATGGGCTGAGGAGACAGTGATCATCACAAGATCATCACAGCTATTAGAAGTGAAGCATCACACTTCATCACCTGGTCATATGAGCTCCCTGGATCTACCGTGAAACATTTACGTGGTAGCCAACAGCAACAAGTGATTTTCTTCATGCATTTTTTCCTTGTCTACTGTAAAATGTACAAAGTACAGCGTAGTCAATAGCAGGCAAAATACCTGGAGCTTCTTGAAACCCAGCAATTGTTTGGACACCATTGGAAAAGGCATTCTAGAAGCAAAGGAAGAAAAAGAATGATGAAAGGGAAAGCAGGGATGACTTTGTCACCCCGTGTCTCCTCTCGAGTCAATGTTAAACACAGCAGGGAAGGGAATAGAGGCCAACTAGCAATCTTCTGCACACCATCTGAGCGAGCTGGATGCTGTGTCCAAGGGGAAGTCCTGGGGCGTGTTTTAAATACTCCTCTGCCCTATCTCTACCCAACAGGGTCCTGTAATTTCCAACCACTTCCCTGCCTGCCTGTCTCTGAATGTCAACAGTAGGAAAAGTTGACACAGACAGCAGTTGAAGCATTTAAAGGATCTGCAATAATTCTCTGGAAGAAGTTTATTATTTGTGGTTGTGCTCGATTATTTAAAGGTCACCTCTCTTTTGCACATAATCAGTTCTCCTTGCTTCCATTTTTACTTTAACATCTGCCAAACTAAAATAATTAATGAGAAATTAAATATGGGGAAAGTAATGAATGCCATACACCAAAGACCACAGAATCACTGAACCACGAAGGTCAAAGGGACCTCTGGAGGTCATCTAGTCCAACCTCCTGCTTGAGCAGAGTCCCTTAGAGTGGTTGCCCAGGATTATGTCCAGATGGCTTTCGAATATTTCCAAGGATGGAAGTTCCACAACCTCCTTGTGCAATGTGTGCCAGTCCTTAGTCACTCTTACAGTGAAAAATGTTTCCTGAAGTCTAGATGAAATCTCTTGTATTTCACTTTGTGCCCATTGCCTCTTGTTCTATCAGTTAAAGAGGATGTAATAGCATGCAGTGAATGAAATAGGTGGAAGCTACTTCATGTATTTCATTCCAGTGTCCAACTCAACTATGTAGCATATGAGAGTCTCTGGCAAACTCTTTGGCTCATTTCTAGGAAAGAAATGAAATGGCAGGATGAAACCTCCTCCGCACTGTCAGCCACTCATGGATGCAGGGCTTGGCATGGGTCTTTAATTCAAAAGAAATATTACCTTCAGTCAACTCAACAAGGATCTCTCTTTCATCATTCAGCCTTCAAACCAACAAATCTCAGCAGTAAGTACCAAATCAATATTTAAAACTGGGCAGTAGGTAGAACCTGCTGCTTTTCATTCTGTTTCAGCCTTTGCTAAGCTGCTGTCCTTTAAATTGCTGCTACAGCTACTTAATTTTCCTCCCCAGCATTAGTAGTTGTTCAGCTTTTATTATAATTATTATTCATCAATTTTTTTCTTCTCTCTTGAATAGTGGAAGATAATATCCACATCACAGTGATGCAGCACTAACTCCAGGCACCAGCTCTTGCGATGTCATGGCTGCGTCATTGCAGTAGAATGCCGGTGGTGGCCATGTCACAGGGGGATTGTTGGCATGGGAGGCCCAGGATGGGTATAAAAAGGACTGCAACAGTCCAGACTGGCAGGCAAACACCCAGGTGAGCAAGGGGGTGATGGCAGGGAGGGGAGAGCAGGGGTTGCTACCCATCGCAATGAGAGATGGCTGCTCCTCCTTTGTTGTTTCTACTAATACAGCTAGACATCTGGACAGGGATGTGACCAGACTACGGCATGCTCCTGTCCTCTCCCTCCTCTGCTACTCAGATGGAGAACGTTGCAACTTTCTGCAAGGACATTGACCTAAGGATACAGAAACGTGCACACTGTCATGGTCCTACAGGCATCTGGAAATTCTTTGCAAGCCTGGACAAAGGGAGCTCCATACCACCCTCTCTCTGTACCTGTTATGGTCTTACAAGGAGCTGGAGGGTTCCCAGAGCCGTGGATAAATGAAGCTCCTCACCACCCACATTAATCTCAATTTATATTGATAAATAGCATAATGTAGGTAGCAGAAAACAGATGCTGTAACAGAGGCAGGGATCTAAGATTTCTTAAGGTATGGCATATTAACTTGACCTGATTACTATTGTAGTTTTATCACCCCCTATTTTTTTTTTACAGCTATTACGATAGTATCTGGAGGTTCCAACTAAGGCTAGGGTTTAATTGATTTTTATACTACGAAAAGTGTAAAATAAGATTGTCCCTTCTCAGTCATTGCAAGTTTATATAGTAGTTAAACACAGCACTGACATTAATGATAATATGACAGAAAGATATTCACAGTGGTCCTTAAAAACAACCCCTACCATGCCAGACTGCAGTCTTCTGCAGCAGTCTTAATTTTGGTGGAAGAAGAAGATGGTTCTGAAGAATAAACAATCCTTATGCGAGACTATCAATGCACTAAATTAACCAGGATTCCTGGCTGTAAACACTGAGATCTTTGTCTGCTTCTTCCTTCGGCAAGCTACTACCAGGAGTAGCATGTAGTTCAAGATACAGAATTAGAAGGAACATATCAATCAAAGTATTTAAAATGTAAGGCTTTCATTTCACAAATACTGCTAATTCCCTCTGCCTTTATGTCTTTATGCAAAGAAAAGTTTATAAAGAGAAACCATTTGGTGTTTTTCAGGTGGTGTTAAGAAGTGAATAGTTGCCCTTTTATGGAGAAAAAGGAATAAAGCGTAGCCCATCTTTTCTAGTGTCTCAGAGAGAATATCTGTATTAAAAAAAAATCTTGGGCTACCTTTAAGCAGCTAGCACAGGATACTAGAATTGCTTGAATTGTGTTAGCATGGTACTCCCCTAGGTCTGTTAATCTAGCTGAGCAGTACATTAGCCCAGGGAAAGCACCCTGTTAATACAGCTATACTTCTCCAGTGCCTGAGCCAGCCTGTTCACGTCTAGATGATATATTACACAATCTAGGCTTAGACTGACTTTGTCTTGCCATCAGAGAGCAACAACTGCAGAGTAGCATAGACACTCGGGGACTGAATGTTGAACAATCTTTGGCACAGGGTAGATAGGTGAGAAAAACAAATTTCACAAACAAGCAGACCATTTGCAGTCTGGGTGGTAATGAGAGTTTCTGTTGCAAGGGTCCTTCCAGCAGCACCTTCAACTGAATCAAGAGACACTCCCCAAACTGCTGTTCTGTTCAATTCTTACAGCCAGTTGAACCATGGTCCTGAGTGACCACTCCAGCATGTGCATGACCCATCACTACCGAGTACCTTAAACTAAATAAAAAGCATATCCTATCTTAACTATGTACATAAGATTGGCCTACACAATCATTTCAACACCTGAAGGAACAGTTTCTACTGAATGTTGTCAAGTATCTTATCTTGAACTACCTGGGTAGTCGCTGGAATGGTCAGTTTCTCCACCCAGGATATTAATCTGCACACCGAAGATGTATGCAGACTAACAAAAAGGTTAATACAAATGGCTGCTGTCACAAAGGAAATTTTCATCTCCTTATTTTGGTTTCCAGTTTGTCTGTTGATGCTCTCATACTACTTTTAGTTTCTTCCTATCTATCTTACCCAAGATACATCTTGGTCCTTCAGGCACCGCCAGAAGTCCATCTCTGTCTTCTAGAAGGCTCTAGAAGACTCTTTTAAAAAAAAAAAAAACACACTTGAATTTGAATAATAGTATGTGTGTGTCTAATTACTATTGAATTTGACAATTTTAAGCAGCAAGCTGTGTTATGGCCTAAGTTGTCTATGGCAACAAAGCCTCAGCCTCTGCTTAATGGTATTTCCTGCTCTTCACCCTGAGTCCTGTGCAATAGAAAACATCTATCCACCTGAATATGAACATCTGATTTGGAAAGTTAGCAGTAGTTAGTAGTCAAACCAGAAAGCAGGAAAATAGGTCTCGATACTTCCTTTGCTTGAGTGACTGAATACATCAACGAGGTATCGTGTTCAAAAATTGGTTGCCTGTCAGCTTGCACTATGTCCCACTTGCACACCAGTCAGAGGAAATCTGCTCAGTTGCTAAATTTTAATTTGCTGTTATTTCTTGCTTTTGATAATCCTATCCAAATTTGGATCTTTACTTCTTAGCTTGGATATGGATTTACGATACCTTCATCGTAGCCAACTTTGTAGGAGAAGAATTTTTCTCTTAACAAATTGATTGATACGTATTTGATGCAAACATATTGACAAACCACATTGAAACACCTATGCTAGATTGAAATGGCCTTTGAAATGTTGATGTTCTCCAAAGCATGTAAATATACTATTAGGTGCTCTTCCCCGTATCCCTCTACCTGGGGCATACTCATGATGTAATTTTAAAGAAAGCACATGCATAATAGCAGAGAAATCCCTTAACCTGTATGCCAAATGTATATGATATCATTAATTATACATCCTTCTTCTCCTGATTTACTTTAGCCTCACCCTGAAAGAACGAGAAGGTTACAGTCTCCACATAACTGGCATTTTTGTTGAGGAGTCTCAGCTGGACCCTCCCTAGACCTTTCACTTTGCCTGTCACATGATAGTAGATGTGGACGGTGCCCAGCTGAGTTTAAAATTATCTTTATTTAAATAGCGAATCACTCAACACTTCTATTTAACATGCACAATTGTCATTAAAGAATATCAACTGTGCAACATCCCTGTGCAGAATTTCAGAAGATAGTGTACCTCCCGCCAGTTCTGAAAATGAAAAGAGAATTTGATACTTCTCTTTCCATTGTTTTACTAATCTATATTAGTAAAGCTACTTAGTAGCTATGTATGGTAGAAATGAGACATAAACAGATATACAGAAGAGTTTTATTTGTAGCTTCCTGTGGTTCTTGAGGAAGAATGAAATGAGGCATCTAATTGCAGTGTAGAATTCATTATCCATGCTTTCTACAGGCCACCACAAATTAACTAGGAAAGGCCAAAGTCAAATCATCTGGGGAACTCAAAAAAATACCAAGAGTAGGAAAAATTATCTCTCTTGGAGTAATCAGTAAGAAGTTTACTGAATGAAGAATGTATCATCTTAAATCAATTTCAAGCCTCCTGTCTGTGTTAGGTAGTATTCCTGAGTGCATGTAGTCACAAAACAATCATTTTCAAATTATTTTCAGTCATTAGTATTTGAGGTTTTGCACAAACTACCAAGAAAAGAGCGTTTTCCTACAGGATTTTTAAGTTGCCCCTGAGGTGTGGATAAGTTCTAGCATGTGCAGTATAAATTAGCAAACACATCTAAAAGCAGTGGAGTGAAAGAGGACCTTTTAAAAAGTGATATTTATTTTATCAAGAAAGTGTTATCTCAATTGTCAGTAAGTTCATATTTTTACTAATAATTTTATCTTTGATGCATTTTTCTCGTGCATTTTCCAGAGTTCCTTCCATACAGCCAAGATAGATCCATTCTAAATAAAAACAAGGCTAAGAGCATGAAAGGTTTTTTCTGTTTTATTGACCATTACGCATTTCAAGATGTCCCAGATGTACCAGAACAAGTACAAAGACAGATAAGCTGCAATGTGTTTATTGCCAGGTAACGGTGCGCCACTCCCAGGAATTTAGACGCAGCTTGCTGCATTCACATCTAGCTAGTTGCTCGCACTTCCCCCACCACCTATGGCTTCATTGTTGTTAAATTTGAGTAACATTTTAGAACATCACAGGAAATGATATTTCATGCTTGAAGTTTGTCGTGGTTTAAAACTGGAAAAAAACTCTACAATAAGATTTCCAGTTTGATTGTTTTGCATTCAATCATCAGAGTACACGTTTTTCAACTTGTAGCGCAGTGCCTTAAAATTAATGTGTGTGTAAAGTAAAATTACTTTGTTACACTTTGCATGCTTTTCTTACTTATCCAAGAGTCTTCTCGCAGCCTCCTAATACCAGCTACATTTTCAAATGTCCCTTCTTCTCATTGCAGATAATTGGAAGCATCTGTTCCATTCTCAGAGTGTGTGTTCCTATGCTTATAGCTGAAAACCGTGATCGCAGCATAACCAAACATCTCTTCATCTTCCCAGCTTCAACAGCATTTTCTAGCTCTGATCATGTACTGGAGTAAGGAGCTGGTTATTTTAAATAGTCATTCCTTGATTTATGTCAATTTGAAGAAATTGCAGAACTGCTGTAATTTTCAAGTAAATTCTTTCTCTGCATGCCACCTGTGAACTGAAAAGGATGCACTTTCCAATAGAGATTCAGTGGCTGGTGCTCAGTGATATGTTCTTCACTCATTCCTGAAATTTTGCAAGTGTTGTAACTTGACTGACATGACAGCAGCAGTTCTGTTATACAAAAGACATTGAGTCTACTTGTCAGAGATCCGATTATGGAAACAATCGGTCTGGGCATGCCATTCCCTTTGGTTTGTGAGGATCCTCTCAGGCTGACTGCCCTACATACAATCAAAGAAAAGAGATTCTTACACATTGAAAGGATTCAGTAGGCTTATTTCCAGTACTACCTTTTGCAGCTCTTGTGGATTACAAGGCCAAGAGTCTGAGAGTGGGGACTGTCTCCGTGAGTATGTTCAGCTTGTCACAGAGGTAAGGGCAAAATAGCATCTGCAGTTCTGCAACAGATGTTGGTATTCTTTCTATGGAGGAGACTGTATTTACTTATAGGTGGTAGTTCCCATTCAGAAGAGTTCAGACACAGAATGTGCAGGTTGATGTTAAAGGAGCTTGGAGTACCTTAAATCTTGCTTTCCTGATTTTGATGAGTTTTACAGACATTGTTCTAACAGATTTCAACGCCCCTGGGTCTGTTTCGCCTGGAGAAGAGAAGACTGAGATCTGATCAATGCTTATCAGTATCTCAAGGGCAGGTGTCAAGAGGATGGGGCCAGGCTCTTTTCAGTGGTGCCCAGCGACAGGACAAGGGGCAACGGGCACAAACTGGAGCACAGGCAGTTCCACCTGAATGCGACGAAGAACTTCTTTACTGTGAGGGTGCCAGAGCCCTGGAACAGGCTGCCCAGGGAGGCTGTGGAGTCTCCTTCTGTGGAGATATTCAAACCCCGCCTGGACACGTTCCTGTGCAACCTGCTCTGGGGGCACCTGCTTTAGCAGGGGGGTTGGGCTGGGTGATCTCTAGAGGTCCCTTCCAACCCCTACCATTCTATGATTCTATGAGTCTAACTTGATAATTCTTTTTTGATATTGAGAATGATTAAGATCTTTAATTTATGTCTGCAAGAAAATAAGGTGTCCAGCTTCCCATAACAGTCAATGGTAACCCACCTACAAAACCAATGAGTCTAGCAAGAGACTCAGCTCACCCTGAGGAAGAGACTCACTCCCTGGGCTCATCCACTGACTCTAAAGAGAGCTCAGATGCTTGTCTCTGAAATAATAACACCTGCAAGAAGATAACTAGGACTGGTTGTCTTCAACTGCAAATTGAACACATCCATGAATCTCCTGTTATCACTGCCCTGAAAGGGACCTGCTTTTGTAGGAGTTAATGGAGCTGTACATGACTACTTGGGGTACTGTTGTGGAAAGTAGGGGATACCGAGGGGGTTCTAAATCCTTCTTCCCACTCCTGGTCAATTCTTTATGAAGCAAAGAACATGAAAATGCCTCTTCCTTTCTCTTTCCCATGATCTTGTTACAACACATAACCCTTTCTACCATCCTCTCTTTCTCTTTAAATCATCATCCTTTTGAAGCTACTAGCACACACAGAGTTGTTTTTCCTTGTCTGCTTACAGACATGTGTGTTGCAAGTAAGAGTTTCAAGGGTGACTGAAAACACAATGGTATTATAGCCTGAGCTCCTATCAGACCCCTTTTCAACAAGCATCCAAACCTGGCCTCCAGTCCCTCTACCTTCCTGGGGGTCCTCACTGCTTCCCACACCGCTTTTGTGCTATCTGTCTCCTTCTAACTTCTTCCTTCATCTTACAAACTTCCACACTTCCCTTCATGAGTACCATAACCTATCTTTGAATCCCCTATGCCTTAAAATCCTTCCCTTGTGGCCAGCATTTGTCGATATCATTTTTCCTTTTCTTGAAAATAGTGTGACCCCTGTGTGAACTTCTTCCTGCAGCGAAGGTTTATGCAAAATAATATTTGTTAAAAGCTTCAACCAGCTGACAGATTGCAGCAAGTAGCTTCTTTCCCTGGAGATTTTTGCCAATAGTCACGCTCAAGTGCCTGGGGCTGGGCAAGGCTGGCTCAATGACTGCTGTACATAAGCAAGAACAGCCTGATTCTTGCAAATCAGGCAGAGCAAAAAGCTGTCTGGTGAGGAAGGGTATAGAGAGGCAGATGACTACAGGGGCAGTACATCTCCAGTCTGGAAGATGTGTACTCTGTCTGATCTATTCTGCTTCTTAGGAAGGTCTGACATTGTATCACCTTGGCTATCTGATGTCCACTAAAGGAAGGGGTTTCTGTCACAAGAAACTACATCAATCTACACAGTGAACAGAAAACTACATTCATCTTAGTATCATTTTTTACTTCATGTTCTTTCTGTATTAGCCAACTGTCTTGTGTCCATTTCCAGCTCTTGACTTCTTGTCGTGGTTTAACCCCAGCTGGCAACTAAACACCACGCAGCCACTCGCTCACTCCCCCACAGTGGGGTGGGGAGGAGAATCAGAAGGGTAAAAGTGAGAAAATTCGTGGGTTGTGACAAGGACAGTTTAATAGGTAAAGCAAAAGCCATGTGTGCAAGCAAAGCAAAACAAGGAATTCATTCACTGCTTCCCATGGGCAGGCAGGTGTTCAGCCATCTCCAGGAAAGCAGGGCTCCATCACCTGTAACTGTGGTTACTTGGGAACACAAACATCATCACTCCAAACATGCCCTCTTCCTTCCTGCCTCAGCTTTATATGCTTAGCATGATGCCATATGGTGTGGGATATCCTTGTGGTCAGCTGGGGTCAGCTGTCCCGGCTGTGTTCCCTCCCAACTCCTGGTGCACCCCCAGCCCACTCGCTGGCGGGGTGCTCTGAGGAGCAGAAAACGCCTTGGCTCTGTGTGAGCCCTGCTCAGCAGTAACTAAAACACCCCTGTGTTATCAACACTGTTTTCAGCACAAATCCAAAACATAGCCCCATGCTAGCTAAAATGAAGAAGATTAACCCTATCCCAGCCAAAACCAGCACACCTTTCTTGCTGGACATTCAATAAGATTTTCCATTCTGAACTTTATCTACTATTGAATGCTTTTTTTGTCAAAAGCATAAGCAGGTCTAACAGCCACTCTTCTGAGAAGTAGCTTAGTACTCAATTAAGGTACTTTAAACTTTAGGGCACCAAACTCTTTAATGGCCTCTGCAATTTAAATACAGAAAAAGTGGTTAAGACAAGATACCAGGCTGTTGGGACCTGGTATCAGATCTGTTCAAAGGTGATGGAGAAAAAGCGAAGAGTCAGAAGATCCAGAACTGCAGTCCTTACCTATCCCCAAGCCTGCTAATCACTCCTGATTTCTTTTTCACAGGTCTTGTCTTCACTAATGGTTGGTGAGATCAGACCATAGGTCATCAACTTAGTGTGAAGAAAATGTCAGCATAACCCAAGCAGAGCGTTTAATAGCTAAACAGCTTTTTTTGAGTAACAGTTCACCCTTGTGAATTAATCATGCTGCAACAGTCTCACTCTAGGCTAACTCTATATACTAATTTGACTCATTTTCCGTGTTCTGAATGTGGAAACATTAAATCTAGGTCAATATTTTCAGTAAATTCAATAAATTATTCACTGAGTCAATTATTTTCTCCAGATCTTTTGTACCACAAGTTTTCTACCTCACGCCACAGAACCATTTTAGCATTCAAGGAAAGATAACATTCTTATCTGCAAAGGAAATGTGCAGACATGCATCTTAATTCTGAATTTAACATTGCTAGGTATAGCATAGCAGGAGGTAAGCGAATTCCACCCTACCACACATTTGATTATCTTCAGACTGAAACATACTTGTGTCTATATCAGCTTATTCACAAAGTCAAATAGGTGAAAATCCTCCACCAATGCAATAAAATTTGTATACTCCTAGAAACAAATGATTAAACAGTTTGTGTAACATTGGCTGGAAACTGTAATATAGCTTCAGATCACTTGCCTGATCTTGTAAATCAAAATGTGCTCATTACGACTTAACAAATCATATTTTTAAAATTTATTTCCATTTTGATTTTTGCAACTTATATGTAGGATTATCAAAATCACACCAAAGTAAAAATTAAAAGCAAAAATTAGGAGCAAAAAATGGATAATGGTCTCCTGTCTTTGTTAGATATATAAGCTTTTGACAGAAGTGAACTGTAAGAAAAAGTTGAATGAAAGATATGGACACCTGACATGCAAAGTTGAATAAGCAGTTCTAAAATTAAGGGCTGGGCAGACAAAAGAAAGGCAAGAATACAAGCAGGACACAAAGAGATGGTTTGGAGGGCACACTGGGAGGCCCAAGAACGTGAGGAGGGGCAGATTCAGACACAGCGTCATAAAAAATTCACAGAGCTCAAACACAGTAGATCAAAAGTTAAAAGGAAATCTTGCAGTAAAATCCTGTCAAAATTGACATGCTCAACATGCTGTTCTTTACAAAGGCAACCCCAGCAGCTGTACTGGTAATGAATGGCTTGAACTGAGATGCTGCCGTTAAAGTTTCTGTTGTATTGGCCAGCTGACACTCATTGGCTGTGGCAGGTGCTGTTGAAACTGGCAAAGGCGTCCCACTCTGTCTGCCAAATTTACCTTCCCTTCTCCCTTAAGTGTTCCTTTTGCTTTTCATCACTGTCACAGCCATCCTCCGAAACAGGTCCTCCTCCTCAGCTGCACTCTCAGCGAAAACTCGAGAGTGTCAGGCATGCAGGACCACGCAGTCAGAGCCTCCGCTACCACTCACTTCCAAAAATTAAACCTTTCTCCCGCTCTGCAGCCTTGACCTGCTAATGGTGATGGTGGGAGGAGTAAACTGTTAGTGCTGCTCCACTGAGTTTCCATTTGAAATGTTCAGCACACCATTCATTAAAGCTGTAATTATTAATAGATATTTTTGAAAAAAGGCATTAGTGTCATGCCTTATTTTTTTCACAGCTTTAGTTCTGATGACTAAGGAACTGCCAGACTGACACTGTTTTCACGGTGTCGCACTTGGACCTGTTTAACCAGAACTTTTTATCTTCGAGTTGAACAAATCTTTCTGAAGAGCACTGATTTTAATGGGGCTTTCCGTTATATTGACTAATGTAGGGAGAAGAAAGGTCAAGTAACAGCTATGTCTAAAAAAAATTAGATGCTGCTGAAATCAGAATCTACGACTTTCTTAGTTCTAAGTCTTTTTCCCAATCTATTCACTATCAGCGGTTATCTAATTGCATAATATTTTACACAATAAATGCAGGCGTTGTGCTTTGTTGGCGTATCTCACAGCTCTATTAGAAGCAGCTAATTAGACCATATTTTTCATTTATAGGATGAATATGCACTATCTGAACCCCAATACATGAGGTTGAATGTTATGGTGATTAACAGTCGTCCAATGCACAATTATACATTTTAGATTTGAACTTCACTGGTAATAACACTAATGATTTACAACGTTTTCCATTAACCCACTGAGGTTTTGGGACAGTGAACCATTAACTCAAAGGTATTTCCCTTCTGGAGACCTAAGGCAGCAAGTACATACACTGATCCTAGTGTGGTCTTATTCTTGATCGTCAAGCAAGTGCTTTCATAATGCAAAATCAATCTCTAAAACAAGTCAGCGGATGCATCACGTACCAATTCCTTCTGAAGCGCGGACACATCACGACCCACATAGCAAATACTTAGTAGGGTTTCAAGTACGTTTGCAAAGCAGGCTGTTACAAGCAGTTTGTTGCGTTTAAATAGCACAAAAGGTTGAGTTTATTATAAGCTCTATATTATGTTTGACATTTGGAATTTGATATAAAACAACAGGAACAAACTAAAAGATAGCTCTGGTACCTATTTTTAGCTGGAAGGAGTCCTTAACACACTGCATCTTACATGACAGGGTCATGTCCTGTAGCAGGACACTCCCATCAATAAACAGAGATTGGGAAAGCCAGGGATGAGAAATTAAATCCCTGAAACACTTCTTTTCGAGAGCAGAACAGGAAGTGGTGAGAACATCTATTTTTATTCTGAGTGTCTCGGTTCTAGGGAAATGAGCAAACGTAGTGTGAGTTGTATTTGCAACCAGTGAGTCATTGATCCATTTTGTTGATGAAAGTATGGAAAAAGTATCCCTCAAGGAGGAAACAAACTGTTGAAGTCAGAGCTTTACCCTCAGCTGGAGCAAAATTCTTTTTCTGCAGCTCTATTGTTGCATCTGACCATGTGAACCACTGGAAAAAATAGGAATTTAAACACGTAACGGAAAAGAAATAGTCAAGGAATGACAGCTAAGCAACTCCATTTTCCCAATAGCCCCTTTTACTTTATCTCTGTGGTGCCTGATTTGGTGTTATTACTAAAGGCAATATATGGTCTCCTGATTTCACAGACTCATTCCACTGAGTGCTGCAAATATTTGCTGAACATCTTTTAGAAACAAAAATCTATAGACACGGTTCCCTGATGGCGTAATTTGCATGTAATGATGCTTCTTACATGTTTTTCTTGCCATTATTTGAATCCCCTACAGCACCCTACTTCCATAAGGTAGCGCTTCCTACTCGAGGAGCTCAACTGTGGGCCCGCTGATGAGAGGTTTACGGCCAAAAGAGAGGAGGACATCAGGACCCAATCTGCTCCCTAGTGCTGTGAGTTTGCACCGAGGAGCGCCGGTGCGGGAGAGGGACCGCTGTAGCTGATATTTCCCAGAGAACCAGCGAAAGGTGGGTATCAAATTGTACCACTGACTCCCTGCCTTCCTCTTGGACCTGCATGGCACCCCTTCCTCCAGGTGGCTGAAAAGGGGCTGTGCTAGCTCTATCCACCCACGTGGGGTCCCACTAACGTTTCATTAATCTTTTTTGCAGCCTTGAAATCCAGACCAGGCCATTAGATTATCCAATTTGACCTTTCTCAGTCTATTGAACAAATTAAAAAAAAAATTTTAAAAAAAAAGGAAGTTTTCTGGCCCACCTCAGATTGAGTTGGCTGGTATTTTCCTACATGATCTCAGAGCTGTGTAAGCGATGCAGCATTCAGAATCTGCCATGGGGTTTACTTCTTCCTCAAAAGAGTGTTTAAGTCTTCATTTACCGTGGAAAAATAGTGAAAAAGTAACTACAAACAGGCAAAGAGAAAAACATATGCCGGAGAGACAGACGGGGAAGGAGCAGAGGAGGAAACAGAAGTGTCAATATTATCAGTGCCGCAGAGATGGAGCTATTCCAAGTATGTATCAGGGCAAATGGTCTTTCAACTTGATCTTGGATTTGTCAGGAGCACAGAGCCTAACCCAACATTCACTGAGAACATGCAGTTCTTCCTACATTGACTGCATTTTTAGAAAAGTCAGCATTTTCCTTGAGAAAACTTTTACAAATGCTCTCGAGTATTGAAAAATAGCAGCCTTGCCAAAAGGAGCCTTAGGTTTCTTGTTATTCCCAGCCTCTGACTCCTTAGAGTGTCATCTGTCATCCTTCAAATAATTTTTTGTCAGAAAGTGACTTTTTGATGAGGGTTTTTTCCCCTTCTGTCTAGTTGCTTTTACATTTTTCTCCTTCAAATTCAAGCAAAAAGTTTTCTCTTGTTGTTTCAGCACAGCTCCCTTTATGATTCGCTTTCTATTTCAGCCGTGTGTTGGATTTAATAGGAGACATTTCCAAAAGGGCTGAGGGTCAGACTTTCAAGTTTGCAGCACTTGATGGCTGAGTATGTTTGAACTGAACATAGACAGCTATAAAGGTTCCCTGTTTCACAGCACTTCAGCAGACTGAGCTTGGCTGCGCCACACAATGCATTGCTGCCGTACAGATGCCTGAAGCAAATCTTGGCGAGCAGGAGCAGCCATTTGAGGCTCAAAATCAAGATTTCTGTGTCAGAGTGTCTGGGCAACATGATCTTGCCCCTACCAAAGCAATTCAGGTCAGTGTTGCACTGATGCAGTGGCATTGTCCCTTCCAAGCAGGGAACTTTAATTACATCTTGACTTAAGGCTGACATGGAAGAGGCACTTCTCCTTCTCAGCTTGCTGCATATTTTGAAACAGTATGACTTTTATAACAACATCCACTTTCCAATCTCTCAGTCTGGTCTTGAAGGTTGCACAGCAGCTGTGGTTTTTAAACACGCGTGACAAGCTGTTTAGGCACAACCTCTCTCATATGCGACTGGAGTACCTGGTAAGGTCGCTGTACTTTGCCAGCAGCCTAACTCTAAATGCCCAGTTCATAGTTCTTGATTATTTTTATTATTATTTTCTTAAGACTGAAAGTGAAAAATTCTATTGGCAGATCAGAATCAAAGTCATCACCTTTAAAGCAGAAAGAGATTTTGAGTCCCAAAGTCAATGTCTGAATGAAGTTCAGCTTTGGGAAGTTTTCTTTGCCATTTCCTGAAAAATATGCCAAGTGTTTTGTACGTTTTGCAGTGGACACTCTGTCCGTGACAGATTTGTTGTCACATATTCTGATTTTTTCTGCATTTCTGCTGCTACCCATGTAAAATGATGAACTTATTTTGCATAATGTGTCCACAAATAAATGCAAAAACTAAGTGTTTTATAAATCATCTGACATTCCAACAGTATCCTATTTTCTGACTTCAGATGACTCATTGTCATATTCATTTGCTAGCTAGTTCATTTATTAAATGTCACGTGCTCTATAACAAGTGACCCATTACATTTTCAATTCTAATTTTGCCTTTTCGGAGGCTCCTAGTCCAACTTTTTTCTAGTCTGAGTGTCAAAGGTTAATATCTTACAATTAGACATCTAAACAGAAGTGGGCCATAGTGACTGCTAAATGAGCAGAGCAATTATAATTGTGCAGCTTTAAGCATTTCTTCTACTAACTTTCTATAAATAAAAACTTTCCTCAAAGGTTTCAACTCAGTTCAATTCTGAGCTAATACTAACTATAAAAGTTATTCTCAAATTCAAATGATTCTGAAGTTATGAGTAACAAGACAATTACCATAGAACTCTATAGAAATGTAAATTTTTTAGGTATTTTGCTCAAATTAGAACACCTTCTGATTACATACAGGCACAGCATATAAGCACAAAGTACATTCTTTTATGTTGCTGATATTCTTGCTGATTAGTACATCTTGATTAGCACATGTTGATGGAATGTGATCATTGATACCATTACAAAACATACACTTTAATAGTGTTTAAGACTGTTGATGTCTGGCAAGCTCTTTAACTGCTTTAATATTTTACAGTAATTGATTTCTTTTAGGTATTTTCCTCCTCTTTATCGAGTTGTGGATGTACTAGAGGTTCTTTGCTATTTGCATCCAACGCCTTTCAAGATCCGTGTGCCTTTCATCTCATTCTACACATTTGTTTTTCAGCTCTTCCCCCTCTCTTCCAAGAAGGCCAGCGTAAATAAATGATTTCTGAGGCCATGAAGGCTGTGTAAAATGCCTGAATGACAAAGTAATGAACACTCTTTGTGACTGGAGTCAGCACAAGTATTTATTGCTAAGCAACAAAGACTGATGTCAATGAGTTTTGCCAAATGCAGATGGTGAGTAGGTTTGTTGAAAAAATGAAATCTAACATAATTCTTTACAGTGGATTCTAATATAATAGAAATAAAATGCACTCAAGCGGTCAGAGTGAATGGCTCCACAGAGAGGAATGAGGTTAATTTAATAATGGTTTCTCCTGGCTTGGCCTGTATTTTAGGGAATTGCTCGTATGTGAGAGTATTCCTAAACTATCTCAGTAAAACTTAAGGAAGGAAAAAAATCCGCAAATATTCCCTGACGTGACCGCCTTCTCCAAAGCTGCCATTCAGAATGTTATTGAGAACAAAGGGAGGACATAATACAATGTACCTTGTTGGCAGCGAGGGGGTGTTTGGAATATGCAAGTACAACATTACTGGTCACTTCAGTCTCTTACAGCGCAAACTATTTCTAGTCCTGTTCAGCAAATGCCTTTGTGTTCTTTCTCTGAACAAGTCATCAGGTGTGACTGGTGGGCTGACACTGATAATTATGTCATTGCAAAGTTGAATGTGCGCCCTGAGAGGAATGTCCACCAAATTCCTTTTATCCCCGTTCGAGACCAGATCTGCCACGGCGGCGAACACATTCATTTATCTGCTTTGAGGACACTGATGGAAACATAGTAGCCTTTATGCATAGTCAGAGCTCACAGTCAAAATCAGATGCAAATTTTCTGTATTCTCATAGAGAGCAGACAAATGCAGACTTTAGTCCCAAGTCACGAGAAGTCCTACCTCTCTGCAGGGGTTGCACGCTTGGTCTGAAGCTGGCTGTCAGTTAGCACTTAAAGACTATGCTGGAGGCAATCTGCTCNTTCTGTATTCTCATAGAGCGCAGACAAATGCAGACTTTAGTCCCAAGTCACGAGAAGTCCTACCTCTCTGCAGGGGTTGCACGCTTGGTCTGAAGCTGGCTGTCAGTTAGCACTTAAAGACTATGCTGGAGGCAATCTGCTCTGGTTCAGTCAGTCAAACTGCTAAAATAATTCACTACAACTCACCTGGGGTGCAACCTGCTCCAGGAAGCAGCTACCTCCTTCCCTGGAAGCCGTCTCACCCGCGTATCTTGCTCACCTTTCCAGAAACAACCCGCGTATACTCAGCTTGGAAGATCAACTCTGCTGCCTGACTCCTAGATGCCTCTCATCTTCTTTGTACAGAGACCAAACGCTCAGCCTAGAATTCCTGGTTCTTGGCCCTAATCTGGATGATATGGAAAGACAGGTGCATTCCCATGTTCTCAGCCTCCACAGCAAGTGAGTTGCCCTTTCTGGCCTATACCAGTAGTGATGTTGGTGCGGGGTCTGGAATAGTAGCCCGTTGTAGGGTAAGTACACTAAATGATGCAATGATGTCAATCAAATAAAAAACCACACAAATATACA
Organism: Steatornis caripensis; assembly: GCA_013398225.1. Classification (NCBI taxonomy): domain Eukaryota; kingdom Metazoa; phylum Chordata; class Aves; order Caprimulgiformes; family Steatornithidae; genus Steatornis; species Steatornis caripensis. The sequence goes on from VZSC01011845.1 coordinate 962,493, forward strand.
CACATAAACAACCGTACGTCTTATTATAGAAGGTGGCTTAATTTGCTCCAAAGTAAAGATGTTGCACCTTGGGCAACTCATTTAAAAAGTCTGTTGCATCTGAATCAAAAATGTAACTTTTATGAAAATTATTCTCTGAAGTGAAAGTAAGATCACCCAGAGTTCACACGGGGCTTAGATGGGAAAGATTGTTTTTCTTGAAGTTGATTTTATTTCTCTTAGTTGTGTTAGACAATCAGCCATATTGTATCATAGAGCCACAGCAGAAAGACGTGAGTGGCTGCTTAGAATTAGGTAAATTCATCTAATAAAAACATTCATCGATTTTGATTGGTGATTGCATTTCAAAAAGATTTTAGGAATTTTCTTTTTTTTTTGCTACTTGCTTCACTGCTTTGATATGTTGTCCGTGTTTTGGGTTTTTGAGGGGTTTGGATCTAGTCCCTCAAGTTCAGAATTGCTGTTTGTAAATATTCATAAGCTAGTGAGAATAAATGATTGTTCAGAGCTTGAGTTATTCACAAATTGTTCACTTTTGCAGCTCACTACTGGGTATTTGCCCACATGGCATGTTTCTGGTGTCTGATCAGGCAAGGAAAAAACCTGAACAGCAAAAATGGTAAACCAGTGAAAGCGGTAATGACAAATGCGTACTAGATAATACAACCTGAGAATTTACTTCTTGGGGTTTTTGGATTTGAAGACAGTTTCAGGAACATTCAGCCATTCAAATATTTAGGATATAGTCATAAATATCAGCTGGGCAATGCAAATTTAATTTGGATTTCAGATGTTTAATCACAAACTTCTTTATGAATATCTGAATTGGGGAGAAACTCCTGATTTTTCAAACAGTCCTATTCACTGTGCTTTTCTCCTGATTAACAGGCATATACACAAAGACATAAAATGCTGTTTTCTCCATCTCTAATGCACTGCTGAAATATCTAGCACTCATGTCATTTAGTCTTAAAAGCTATTAATGCACTTGGTAAAGATGAAAAGTAAAATACGAAATCTTGTCAAGCCTACTGAAAGGTTTAGTCAGTCTTTTTTAGTAAATGTTTTTCAGAAACTCAGTTTTGTCTATGATAAATGCACTTTTTGAAGTGCAGCACTGTAGATTCACTACTTAGAAAAATCTGTTGGCAGCAGCTAGATTCTGAATTCTATTTGTCTGCAAAACATCCAGAGTAGATGCAGAGGCAGCCTAAACTTTTCAATGTCTTCGAAGTTCTTTGCCCTTGAACTGGTCAGACCATCTGCAGACATGAGAGGACACTTCTTTTTCCATGTCCATTTGGTTGTCAGCCTTTCTGCTGACCTGGCAACAGGGGCTTGAGTTAGTGTCAAAATATGATGGTGGGTATTAAATATTTAGCATTGGGGGCTTGGATCTTAAGTTCCCATGCACCACCTGGGTAGCTAGACTATAGAGTGTCTTTTGACCCAACAAGTAGGTGCTGGTTGTTTTGAAAAAAGTAATGACTCCACCAAGCCAGATCTGGACACACCGACTGTCCAGCCACCAACAGCGCTCGGCGTCCCCATTTGGCTGGGGGCAGGGCACATGCTCATGACCCTGAAGTGGGCAGAACTTCCTCAACCTGAGCCGCTTCTTCCTAAACCCCAATCAATTTCTGCAGCCACAGAGCTCCTTACAATGCTTGGGTTTCTCATCTGGCATGCCCATTGTGCTCTCCGGTTTCAGCTCCTTCTGACTGTGAGAGGGCCGCAGGCAAAAGGGACGCCTGGCATGTTGCAAACTCTTTGCAACCAAGGACTTGCAAAGTCTGTTGTCACACATGGTACCTCATAACTTCCCACTGAGTATAGTCGTTCTCTAAAGTAAATTTATCGCAGCAGGTGCAGAGTATCTTACTCTACCTTACCTCCCAGACACATTCTCTTACATTTGAAGCCTGCACCTTATGCATCTCAGTTGTAAGGGACATGAAATTCATACTCACACTTAGGAGAATATTATCTAGCATTTTACACACAGTCTGCCCCTTAATTTTGATTGTAGTAAACTTGAATTAGAAGATCAAAGGACCTTAACAACTTGTGGAATATAGAAATTTGCTGTTCTTGTGCTCTGAATTCTGAAATAACAGACCTCATTTCAATTTTATAATGAGATTTTTAAAAGCCTTCGTTCCTTGGGAAAAACTCCAAGTTTAAATTATTATAACCTTATGGTTATTATTATTTTAAATAAACACCAGCAATCAAGAGGTGGGTTGAGATGAATAACCAATCTCAATTTACTAGCTTTCCCATGGTTATCCAAACCTAACATCAAATCAAGATCTTTTAAATTGCAACCATCTATAATATTAGTTGCAGTTTAAACTACACCATATATTAGGCCACCCTTGTCTAATCAGATCCCTTTGTATTTGTGTGATAATATTGCCCCACAGCTATTGATCTCTGAGCAGATACTACATTTTTCTTTCAATCAAAAGCATATATAGCAAAGGCCCTTTGAAAATCAAACCTTCTCAGAGTAGGGCAGAGCCTGGAAAATTCCCCTGAGTATGGAAAGAGCAAATTGCAGGGAATAACTTTCTTACGTACTAATTGAGAACAATGTTGATGCATTATAGTACCCTTATAATAATTTCATATAGTAAAAAACATTAACATATTATAAGCTATTAAAGCCCTAATGCTGATTTGGTGTATGTATCCTTTTGTTGCCAGCTGGATTGTTGAAATGCTGTGAAATGATCTCATTCCGATATGAAGATGGAAAAGTTTGAAAGACTTGTTTTAATCTGGTTCTGTTTGTTTAGGATGTGTCTTAGCCCCTATCACATTAATAAGAGGGCTGCAATGCACGCAGTAGTGTTCTGAAATGTGAGTACCTCTCCTTTGGAGAAAACAGGGAAGATCATTTGAGAATACAACTATTAGCTGCTCCTGGCTGTGGTCCCAGAAGCTTTCTGGTAAATCCGACTTCAAAATTCAAACTTTCAGCTACGTCAAGATGTATCAAATGAAAGTGCATTTATTTGGCTCCTTGGATGTGCTGTATATTGAATTGTCTGCTAACTCACTAACAAATTCATGTCTTGTCTTTTTAGCGAGACGGAGGAAAACAACGGGCCTCAAAGAAACTACCATTCAGAACAAGCATGTTTTATTGGTGTTTTCTTAGAGAAGGAAACAAGGAAAAGTAAGAAGCAGATAGATAGCATTTTATTTCAGAAAACCATATCTCTGATTATGTCAACTAAAAACTCAATAATGCAGGTAACTTGTCTGCTACAGAATTTATGTTTGCTATTAGGTCCATGAGCTCCCATACCTATTGCTGTAAAAGGTTTGAGAGAAAAGAAGTCAGGTTGTTGCACCAAAACTAGCGATATCTAATAATCAGTTGCAACAAATATTTTCCACTGCTTCTTATTGAAATCTTGCTTGACAGAGATCTAGAGATCTTCTCTGACACACAAGTCAGCTTCTGGAGGAAATAAAATACCATAAACAGAGATGGACGGTAGTATTGATTGGTAGTATTTATGTTGATGAAAATTAGGATACTGAAATGCCAGATCTACTGAAATGCCAAAATTCTGATTGACTTTAAAAAAACAAATTCTGGGGCTTTAAAACTTTTTAATTCAATCACCCAAAAAGGTCAACAGAATTTAGCTGCTCTTTAAAAAAAGAAAAAGGACAAAAAATGTCAATGGGTCTTTTATACCACTACAAGACTCAGCCTTTAAAAATATGCATCTTGCTTAACAATTAGGCAGTTATATCATACTCTTATAACTCATTTGTATGCTGACATGCACAAGTGGGTTTAAAGTTGATCTGTGTGTGTGTGTGTTTATGATTTTCCTGTATGTCTTCTCTACTTTCTCAGCACCCAGAACTTGGTCGCTCTGAAGCTGGGGCATGGGTCCACCCTCTCTGCAAGAAGCAGAGAGTGAGGAGCCAGGCTTGCCGTCACAGGTGAGTAACTGCTGCTACAGGAGGGAGGTCCCATGAAACCACCACCAGTCCTTTCCTTGTGGCAGCAGCCAGTTGGTTTTGCAAAGCTTAAGCATGGGTGAAAGGGGCCAATGGGCCATGGCTGTTTGCTACCCTGGCACCGCCTGCTCTGCCTGTAGTCGGAATGGTCCCTGCTACCAAATGGGGACTCTAGGTAGCTTGCTGCATGCTTCTGCTAGTTCATGCAGAAATCACTTCAGCACTTTTGTGAAGAACACAGACCAATATTCCAATTTCTTCAAGATTTCTGTTGTGCTGCTTACATTGCAGAAGTTGGTAAGACTATAGAGAAATAAGCTAAGAAGCTTCAGCTCAGAAAAGATCCAGAGAAACCCAAGATGATGGTAATTTGCTATCCAAAACCAGCATGGGTGAATACTGATGTGCTAGGGTACGCAACTTGTTAAGACAAGACCTGTTTTTTCCATCAATGTCAGAAAAAAATGTGAAGAAAAAACCCAGAATCTTAATATTCCTTTAACAATCTGGACTTCCCTACGACAATACCACGCAGACAGAAACAGCACATAGATGATGGTACAAAGCTCTTAACAATGTCACTAAACTCTCAGTGGGAAAAAAAGAAACAACAAAAAACAAAAAACCAGCAACTCTATTAACAATAAGCACTATTCAGTATGATAATTTTCCAGTAACACATTTACTGAATTGTATGTCTGCTAATTCTGAAAAACACCTCCATATGAGACAAGAATAAAAGATGTGACAAAGTACACAGTTTACACCAAAGTTTTTACAGAGGAGTACCTGCTTCTAAACTTGCCTGGAATTGTCTCAGCAAACAAAGCTTGGTAACGCTGTTTGCTGAGACCGGTTATGTTTTACATAATGATACAACCTTATTTCTGAATTTTCCACTCTGTTAATGGTGCCACAACAGTAGCTAATTATCTGCCTTCACAAAGTCACTGAAATATCAAAATCTCTTGAGTCCATCACCATTCTCCTCCTCCTCAGAAGTAACTGTGCAATGGGAGACTGCTACACAACCTTAGTAGAAGCTTATTTTACCGGTTAGAGGTAAGGGTGAAACCAGGAATAGAAGGATAATGAACGTCAACTCCTGGCTACGAGGCTGGTGTCATCGCGAGGGTTTTGTTTTTTATGATAATGGGACGTACTTCAGTGACTTTAATCTGTTAGGGAGGGATGGGTTCCATCTGTCTAGAAAGGGCAAGGGGATCTTTGGCAACAGGCTGGCCAACCTGGTGGGGCGGGCTTTAAACTGAATGACTCGGGGGGTGGGGCCCAAAATGGCAATACTCATGCC
>VZSC01011845.1:970993-993735 GCA_013398225.1 Steatornis caripensis
AGTTCCACCTGAACATGAGGAGGAACTTCTTTACTGTGAGGGTGACAGAGCACTGGAACAGGCTGCCCAGAGAGGCTGTGGAGTCTCCTTCTCTGGAGATATTCAAAACCCGCCTGGATGCATTCCTGTGCAACCTGCTCTAGGCTAACCTGCTTTAGCAGGGGGGTTGGACTAGATGATCTCTAGAGGTCCCTTCCAACCCCTACCATTCTATGATTATTGGGGTCCCATCACACCAAAGTTATTAATCATCATTGTGCCAGCTTTTAGACAAGACCCTATTTGTCATGATTAGATATTTGTATCGGACACATTTGTCATATATCTAGAGTTAGAGAACATAAAGTAAGTTTCAGATACATTTCACCATGTCAGAGTCAAAAAGGGAGGAGGAATAAGGAGAGCTTTCCACACTCATAGAAGCAAGGAGTTATTAATTAGCTAGTCAAGAGCTTTGCTCTAGCGAGAGACATTTGTATCTCCAAGGAGCTGAAGTAAAACCACTTGTTTTAATTGAGAAGATGATCAGGTGGTCTCTTAGATAATGAAGCAAAATAATAAGTTTCAGGAAGAAAGATTAGATCTGTCTGGGCTCCCTAGAATATTTCAAAGGAGAAGTTTCTTATAAGAGACAAAACTTTGTCCCAAGGGAGGAAAACATAAGTATATGCCATAGGACCAGCTCACTCCTCAGGGTATGCTGCAGGCATGCTCTGCTGGGTATGCTCTGGCCATGTTCCAGCTCTATTTTGGGAGACCTAAGTACCACCCTGGTCCCCTCTGAGCTGTGGGGATATCCCCTTAAACTCAGACAGATTACATAGTTTCTGAGGGCAGCGCAGAGAAGGTCACCAAAAAGGCAATAGCATCACAGACGTTAGCATTTACATGTCTAGAACCATGTAAAACCACCAGGTTTCTGCCTCTCTTGAGGAAAGGAAACATTTGTGGGATAACAAATACTGCTGGGGTGAGAAAAAGTCCCTTTCTGGAGCAGCAGTTATGAGCCCCATTCCTCTTGGCCCCCAGGAGCAGGAGGAGCATCGTGCCCAAACCCTAGAGCTGTCTTGCTATTGTTGCTCAGGCTCCACCTAACTTTCATGGTGGAAGAAGCCAGGCTGCACTCGCTTAGCCTTAGGATGTCAAAATTAACGTCTGCCTACTCGACTAATGAGCCTTGAGCTGGTGATTGAAAATGTATTAAGCAACTCTAGTTTCTCATTAAAAAGCCTGCTTTTGCAGATCTCAAACCATTTATGCAGCTCTTGTCTGCTGATCCCTTCCATCAGAGAGACAAAGCAGCAGCTTGCAGAGGGAAGACCAAAGCAGTGTAAAGGCTCTGCAGCTTCCAGGTGGGGCTGGTTAACTTCATAACGCTTATACCTGTTATGGAGGTTGTTACAGCATCCATTAGAGCAGCACTTCAGCTACAGTAGTGCTGCTTGCTGACTACAGTATAGTCAGAACTGCATCCCATCCAAATAAAAATACAACCATTTATACTGGGGGCAAAAATAGGAACTGTGACAGGAATTCTCTTTATTTGTAGTTAGCTAAGAGATAGGACACCAGGAGGTAGAGCTTGAGTATATGTAGTCTGGTTCTTTGGGTTAAAATCAATAAAGAACATACACTGTCTGTGGAGATCTTTGTACCAGCTCCAGTGCTTCCTCTGGAGGTGAGAGGCTCTTCAGAATATCTCAGGAGTCAAAAGCAGAGAAAAGGCAGCAATGAAGGGGGAGGACAGAGATGGCTTAAGGTAATTAGGAACTTCCCCACTATTCAGGAACCTGACAAAAGTTTCTTGGAGCACAGCAAAACTCCCAGTAGGAACTGCTTTTTTCTACCTGGGAATGGATTTCTGAAAAGTTGAATAGCTCTGTAAAGGTGGTTTCACAAGGTCAGAGGAATAAGAGATGTATCTAAGGAGAGCCCTGATGTTCTGCCTTATCTTTACCTACCGTACTTTGTGCTCAGGCACTGCCTTCCTAAAACACTGCATGACAACCCCAGAAAAGCAGCTATAGCTGCTTTGCCTTGGAGATTTGCCTTTGGAGTTCTAGTAACACGTATTGAATTCAGCATCTGCAGATAGCTTTTTTTTTTCTTCCCAGGCTAATTATCCATTAATTCTAAATTTAATCACCATCAAATATTTTCAGATTCTGATTAGCTCTTCTTCAAAACAATTTAAATTAAAAATGAGCCTAAGCACATATCCGTGGAGCCTAGGCAGGTGTCCTCCTACAGAACTGGTTTAAGCATAACCTTCTTTGGTGATTTAAGTTGACCCAGATGGCTTTCTGCTGAAACAGGCACTTGCTTCATCCATCGTGGCATCTTGATTTTAGGGGAGCCAACTTTACCTGAGGGCAGTACCTCCTACAGTGCTTCAAAAAGATCTCCAAAAGAAATGTCTCACTGAGTGCTCTGACACAAGTCGTAGCCTCTTTGCAATCAGCCACTGTTTAAATGTAAAATTATGATTAAATGAAAGAAACAAAAAGGCAAAATAAAATTTAAAGAAAAAGGCAAACAAAAAAAGCCACCAAGTCTTGTGTCTAGATCCAGATACACTGGACTTGGGGGCCAGAAGCACACAGGATCAGACAAACGAGTAATTCAAAATATGTACTTGTAAAATATTTGGCCTGAAAGATGGGTTCCTCAAAACCAGTATTTTAGTTCCTCTAGATATGGTGTATAGCTCTACTGTCTTTGTTAAATGATGCTTTAAATATTATCAACTTAAGCTATAAACTTGGTTTGTTCCAGTGGAACAGACGCACAAAACCTCCTGTTTATTTAAATCAGAAACAGGATCAGGCCATTTATATCTCTGTAGAAATGCTTCTGGAGAGAGGTGCAGGGAATTGGTTATTAAAAGATAAAGAGATTGATATAGGATGCCAAAGGCTCTTTGTAGTTCAGTTTGGGTCAGAGTTAACGTAGCATATGGAGATGACGTCCAGTTTCCAATTCACTTCATCGCTCCTCCTTATGCACCCACAGCTCCCTTGGATGTCAGACAGGGTGCCAGATTGTGTTTAGAAACAGTGGTGAAGAGGGTGCATAAGGAATCTCGCTCTTACCCCTGTGAACAGTCAGCCACAACAGCAGTCCAGATTGCAATCCTCCCCAAGGACTCCACAGGAACAGGCACCATGTGATGCCCTTTTCACTTCTCTTGAGTCCCCCGATGCTGTGGTCCAGGTGATCATGCTGTAGGTCTGTGCTGCCAGTCTCAGTAGACGCAGCTGACAGGCAATGCATGTCATCCCCAGGAAGAGAAAACGTAACAGCAAGTTCGCATCCTCTGCAGGCAGGAGCTGCAAGCAGAATGCCACCTTTTTGTACATGCTAGCGCTATTCAGCCTCCAAGCTGTAGATCCCTGTAGCTGTGGTGATTACTTATAAGGGTTTCACAAAATATATTTAAGAAAGGCAATCTCATTGCCAACAGATTTAAACTAAGTACACACAAACTAGAAAATTTGTAGCATATCCACTCAAAAAAAAAAAAAAAAAGCTGAGAATCTCTGAGCTAGGACTTCTCTCAGGGCAGAAAAGCATTTCATTCTTTCATGACTTCAATACAAAGAGAAGAAAAAGGTATTGCAACTTTCCTGACACTATTAAACTTTCTGAACGAGTGATCAATAGGGTTTCAGACAGCTTCCCTGCCAATCTGATCTTGCTGGGGAGGGAGGAGGAACTACAGTTCCCACAGGCCTTTGACCCTGCGCTGAAGGTCACAAGCAGGAGGACTGAATCTGCTTTTCCCATCCCCATAGGATCCCCCGTCCCAGCACAAGCTGCTCCCCTTCTGTGCACTGCTTCTCCACAATGCCTCTGGCTCTCTGCAGAGGAGAGGTAGAGGCATTGTCAGACAGGGAGCAAGGGAAGCATGGCCAGTTTGCAGCCCTTGCTCATAGCCTTGTGGAGCAGAGAGAGAGGCCTTGCAGATACTGCTGACCTATCTCTGACAGGGTAGGAGAGTGGAAAAGATAGGAGAAAGTTCTGCCTGTGCAGAATAGGCACAAGGCTGTCATTGCAGATACCAAAATCCACAGCAGTATTGCCTCACAGCTCTGGTATCATTTGAAGTTCTGTGCCTTTGATACCATGGTGCCACTACATCCATCACCCATCACCCATCATTAAGGCCACGTCTAGAAGATGTCACTGGTTAAATGATATAACAGAACCTGAGGGATTAAACATTTGTTTCAAAAAAAACAGTGAAATACCTTTGTAATTTTTAGATTTTGAGGCTACTCTGGGAGATGACAGCATATATGGGTGTAAGGTATATAGTTTCTTGAGGTATGAAACAGATTTTTGGTAGCCTTACTATTAGGTGTATTAGAGCACTAAGATCTAGTGTAAAGAAATAAACATTTGCCAAACAAGCATATGTGCAACAGAAACAAGACAGATAAAAGAAAAGTGCTGTTGCCTCCATGCTTCAGTCTCTTTCATTTTAGTGAAACTCACTGTTTTCTCCAACATTTTCATCACTAGTGGTCCATCTTTCAGCGTTGTTGATGATATGTAGCTGAGATTCCTCTTCCCTACAGCTGAATTTGTGCCTTTTGTGCTCACCTCAAGATCCTCTCAAGACAGTCTCTAATAATTTTCTTGGTCAAATGGCAAAACCAGTATTCAACCCATCCTATTACTGTCTTCTCATCAGCAGCAGAAGTATTCTCGCTTGGTGTCTGTAACCTGATCTTCTCCCAGTTAACCTCCTCCCTCCACAATTGGGCCTGTAGCTGAGCTCTGAAGGTGCTTATTCATCTTCTCCATGACCCAGCACTCAGTAGAAAATTTGCAGTCTTATCCCCTCTATGTTTTTTGCCTGTAAATAAGACATACTGGTAAATAAAAAATCACCTACCCTCTCTACGTCTGTGACCAACAGATTTATCATCTGTCCATAATGTCTCTCATTTAACTCAAATTAAATTAGTAGTTTGTTGTGTTGATATTTCCTCTTAGTGCTTTGACTTGAGACTTCAAGCTTAAATGCAACATGCCCAAAGCAAAATCCTGTCTTTCTTCACATTACCTTTACATTTACCACTGTGGGAAATGCCACAAAGACTTTTGATTAGGAATCATCTTAGATTTGACCTCCTTATCTTTGTCTACCTTGCAATTCTCCCTGCATAATACTTCTTCACAGCTTAAACTTATAACCGCATCACTCACTATCTCATTACTTGCTTCCCACAATATTCTTTCCTCTGGCTTTGACAAATACCATTTTGCACTGCTTCTAGCCTGTCAGCTGCAAAGTTAGTTTTCTTAGCTCATTGTTTTGACTATGCCATTCTCCTTGTATTTTGTAACAGCAAACATAAGCTGCTCAGAGTGCTTTCAAGGCTTTGTGACTGATCTAGCCTCTCTCATTTGTTGTATTTTCACACTTAAAGGCCACATTCAAGCAAACAACCCTACCTCAGATTTCCCCCCACTCATCCCACCTAAATATACCCATTTCAAATACCCAGTGATATGTGCAGCCAGTTTGCTAGCAACAGAACATCAAAACCCAGCTTGCTTGCTTGGTCTTTTGTGCAGGCTGAAGTGTGGAATCATCTTTTCCACCTCGACCGCAAGCCATGTGATATTAGACTGGCCAAGCCAAAGGCTGTGATGAGGATTACTATTGAATGATATGAATGCTTCAGTAGGCCACTCATAGTATAAATTTGCTGATCTAATCTCAAACCCCACTCCCCCCATATTCCTGACATTTCCAGCTGTAGAACATATTTTCTTGTTGTTGCCCAAAGAAGAGTCAGACATAGGCTTACCTGAGGAGCCTGCAAGTGAGTGAGAGTTTCAACATTGACCTCAGTGGGGCTACAATTGCTTTATATATTTAAAACTTGGTTTAGGATTAAAATCTACACCCTAGAACGCTGTGCAAGAAGGGGCAGTCTTTGTGCTAGAATCAAGACTTCTTGACAGCGACAAGACTTCTCGTGATCATACTTTTACTGACATTTTCTGTTGCATGACACATAACAGCCATCACATTCAACGCCTTGGGGTATAGAGGTCCAGACCTCTTTCAAAGCCAATAACCATCAGATTGTCCCACACTTTAAGTCTTCTCTTATTTTTTGTCTTCGTTGGAACAAATTCATCCCAATCATCAGAACTCCATTCTCCTCCATCAGCTATCAATTTTCAATGTTTTCCCTGGTTTAAACACATGGCGTCTTTCCAGTGATGCAAATCAAGCCTTCCATTGATTCAGTGGGAGTAGCTGTTTCTCTAGCTGGTAATTACAAAAGCAAATGGTGAATGCAAACATGAGACAAAAAGTTAAAATAACCTTATATTACATGGAAAAAGAATAAGAAAAACAAGAGCTTAACTGAAAGAGGGTTCTTTATTAATAGGCATCGTTTTAAACAAAATTAAAGTAAGGGAAGATTCAATTTAAGGGCTATACAAAAATAGAAAGAAAGGACCGGCCAGGGCTAAGTGCAATCAAAGAGAGATCAGAAAAAAAGTAAACTGTAAGTATTGATGTTAAAAAAAATTAACAATATTGTATAAGTCGTCTGTTACTTGCACCTACTTAAGAGTTTGCTTCATGGGCAGAGGTGCATTCAGGCAAATGTTGACACCCTTTCCTGTCTGTATGATGCTCTTCTAGAACATGAATTCTTTACTATAGATTTTCTATCTTCCATAGATATTCTGTTGTAGTTTTTGAGGGAGGTGTAGCAGCTAGCAAAATCTGAGTGCTATCAATGAATTCCAAAATAAAATATTTTCCTCACTGATAAAATATCTCCTCTCTTGGTTTTGGTGTGTCTGTAGTCTGGCTGCAACATCTTGTTGTCCAAGTAATTATTTTCAGATAACATTCTGAACAATTCTTTACACTGTCATTTATTCTTTTTTCTTTATCGAAAGACAGAAAATACCTCCTTCTTTGTTTCTTTCAACGCTCATACTCTTCCCAGCTTGTTACTAACACTTCCATCAGTAAGAAGGGAAAGCCCTTTTGGCTTCTTCCTGTGACTCCAGATTAATGAGTTTGGCTCTACCCAAGAATGCACACTGTGCACCTAGCTAACAGGTGTGTGGCCATGCAAGGTGTGCAGTCAGGGAGATCTAAACATGGTTCTGGCATAGCACTCAGTCATCACTATTGACTGCAAAAACTGGCACATAAGATCAACAACGTTTCAATGGATGGACCTTTGACCTTATACTATCGTGGCCCTTAAAATCTCCGCTTGAAATTTGGTCCCCAGCTGGACTAATCTCTGAGATAATGTAAGGAAGAGGACTGGACAAATCAAAAGATTTTGCAGTTATAATAAATGAAGTGTTGGAGAGAAAGAAGACATATAGAAATCAAAGGTGATACTATGACTCTTAGAGTATTCTTAAAAGATGAGATCAGATGCACAGCTAACCCCAAATGCACCATTACCCCAAAGTTATGATGTCTGGTCCCAGTTAAAAGCCAATAATGAGCCCAGCAGTCATACTCTCATCTTTTTACTGCTGGTCAGAGATTTCACTAGTCGTCATTGGTCCCAAGAAGACATTCTTTCCTCTCCTTAATCTCATGGTAAACTGCCATGCAACATCTATGGCGATTTATCCTACTGCTCTAGAGAAACGTAATATACTGGGTAACTCTGCACTTTGTCAAGGTGTCCAGCGCCACAGTTTTAAGATTTGTAATGAACTGAGGTAAGGAATGCTTTTCTGTGTGTCAGATTTATTGCTAAATTAAATTACAGATTAAAATAAAGGTACTTGAGAAATACACAGTTTCAGTCATGGAATAAAGTTACGAGAGACAAAATGACAATGATATCATTAAGATTACATATAACAATACACGTTCTTCCTGACTGAATTCAAACAGCAGCTATGTTCTACCTCTTTTTCTCTTAGATTTAGTTGGAAACATGTCTATCACTATTGAGCTAAGATGGGATGAGTTTGTCATGATGGCTTCTATGTCTGCCGCAGGCCTTGCTTCCCCACACTCACACCCACTTGGCCATAGAAGAGAACAGAACTGAAACTTAGAATTCCTGACTCACCTCAATAGAAACAGCTCGTCTCTAGAAGACAGCTTTCCTCCTCATTGTTTGTGAGTGATGCCACACAATACTGAAGAACAATGAATTATTTTACTGTCTCCCCACCTCTCCTCCCTAAGCTTCATGACAAAGATTGCCACTGTATCTCTCAATTAGCACATTCAGCCTGCTTGTTCAAAAACCATCTTAAAACACATATGCAAACAATTGAATACAGGGAATACTATAGGTACAATTCCTTTTTAGATCTATTAGTCTTATTCAGAATGAATAAAAATAGGTAACAATTTGAGTAATGCAGATCCAGCTGCATGATTTTGTTTGTATGGATATTCCTCTACTGTATCAAGTTGTACTAGCATTGCTGTATACAGTATGATGGTTAATGTATATATATGAAATACAAGGATCAATGGATGCAAAGGTTTCCTTCTCAAGACTACCTTATTGAATAGGAGTACTCTCAGTGGATTCATGATTCCCTAAAGGTTTAGTCAAGCACAGAAATCCTGGTAAACTGTCTTTACTTGCTGTCTAGACCAAGCAAAGAAGTACAACACCTCAAGACCCAAAGCAGAGTAGCATTTCCAAAGCTAGACAGAACAGATAATAGTTTTGTCAGGAAGTAAGAAGGGATTGAGAACTCTTTGCTTGCTGAGTTAGGGATGAAGCAACTGCTGGGAAGCGCAGGTACCTGTCTAACTCCAAAGAGTTAGTCCTGAGAGCAAAGTCCAGATCCATGTCTGGAATACACAGAAAAATTCTGACAAAAGGCAAGTGGATCCCAGCCCAGCAAAGATGGTTGTGAGTCTCCTGGCTGGGACATGCAGGGTAAGGAGGAGTGTTAAAGCTAATCAAAGTCAAACAGTTCAAACACTGGAAGAGGCTTCCTAGAGAGATGGTTGATGCTCAAGCCTGTCAGCATTTAAGAGGCATTTGGACAATGCCATTAATAGCATGTTTTGACTTTTGACCCTGAAGTGGTCAGGCACTTGGACTAGATGATCACTGTAGGTTTCTTTCAACTGAAATAATACAGTTCTGTTCTATTCTATTCTATCCTATCCTAAGTGTGGGGCTATTTCCTTGCACTTCTGCACACATGCATTTTTGTAAAGCTTCTTCCACTCTGTTGTCTAATGTTGACATATGCATAAAAATACTTCTGTTTGTTTTAAGTTGACTTAAAGGGTTTTAAACCGCAGCACATTCTATCCCTCCAGCTTTGACGTTCCTCAAAATCAGGATCCCGGGACACTTTAGGGATGATTTGAGAGCTGGTAATAGAGAAAATGTAGTTAAGAAACCTCCGTAGCCTACAGCAAGGTAGAAGAGATTGTGCACACACCCTGGGAGTCCTGAGATAGCATGTGGCACTCGCACCTGAAGATCAGTGGCAGTGCTATGGAGTTGCAAGCTAGAGGACTAGTGGACTGCTCTCCCTGGTAATGAAGTGGGCCTGAACTTTCCATCACCTTGTGCAGTAAAGATATGGATTTCTGCACAGGTTTGGGTTCTGCTATCACCTGTATTTTGCTGTTTCTCTGACAGACCGTAGGTAAATCACCAGCTGCTCTCAGCATCATTTTGCACTGTATCCTGAAACACGGAAAAAGACAGCTCATGGCGGAGAATTCACTTTGAGGCACACAGAAAAGTGATGTGACGGGAATTGCAAAGGGCACTGTGGTTCCTGAACTTTTAGGTCTGGCCTGCAACAGGCCAGAAAACAACAACAGCATCTGAAAGCCAAAAGTATTAAAAATCCTGTTTGTCATCCTATATCACATTTTCTGCAACAGTGGATGGGGTGGGAGGCTGCAACTGTCATCATTTTTGTTTCTGAAACACTAAGGGCCAAATCATATGAGTACTCTGATGAATTCCTACTCCCTTGGAAATTAGCTCTCCTAGGACTGACACTAGCATGTTCTGAAAATTATAGGATTATAATAATGCTTATTTCCCCAAAGGAAGAATATTGGTATCATTGTCTTCCTTAACAGAGGGGATCTAAGGTACAGAGTTACTTGGGGACACTTACCAGGTCAAAACCAACCCAGTCTTTCTTCTGCTCCCACTTCCACTTGATAGCCCCTCTTGGGCACCACACTGCTACAGGGGCCCAGGGCACCTGATGCATGGTGCAGTGCCCACGAGAAGGGTGCTGTGGTGGGTGATGTGGACTTGGTGTAGGAGAGGAGCACTGGGAAATACAGCTCGGGCAACCACTAGGGTTAGAGAAGCCTCAGGTCTCCTTGTGAAGGCAAAGAGAAGTAAAACATTGGGAGTAGGACAAAAGTTCTTTCCCCTGGGGAAGGAGGTCTCAACAGTTCCGTTGAGAGATTGCCTCGCACTGAATTTCAGCATTTCAAGGAAAAATTAAATTCATGAGACCTCTTCTTATATGCAGTGAGGATGGGAAAACAAGCTGTTAAGCTGCTCGCAGAAGTCAGGCAATAAAAATGTATTTATCTGTCTATGTTTCTTTTGATCAAAACATCATTAAATAAGTGTCCAGACACTCAAACACATGGCTGGTACTAAACTCAAGCTGTCCTTCAGACAGGCACCCTGCTCTGCATCTGCCAGATGCTGACTAAATGAAGGAAAAAGCATTTTTCTCTACCTTACTTATTCCTGGGCTGCTCGCCAAGTCCTTTCCAAATCCCTGTGCCTTTCTCTCAGGAAGCCTCTCTTCCCTGCCAGCAACGGGAGCCACCTCAGGCACCCCTGCTGACCTGAGATGCGCTGCCACGGCAGGGGCCAGGAGAGCAAGCCCTCCATTGCCCTCCAGCCCACACCAGAGTTTGCAGCGCCTTCCCAGCCTTACGTGGGGCCGCCTGGCTCTGTGGGCCAGATCCTGAACTCCAGCAGCGCTGCCTGAGGCCATGTGGACTTAGCAAAGCGAGCTGGCTGGCCAAGCAGTCATGTCATCCCCTCCATGGGGTGGAACATATAGCCCAAGCACAGCTGATTGACATGGAGTTTACTCCTGAAAGTCTACAGCTTTCTGGCCAGAGAGACAACTGATTTACAGCTGTAATATCACTGTCTACTGTCTACTCCTACAGTTAGGAGTCTAAAAGCATTCCCAAAGAGTGAATCTTGGTCACTAACGGAGCACGTGCCCCCTCAGTCAAAGGGAGTGGTATCGCCTCCACTGCCTCCGGCAGCCTTTTATGCATTACGTGAAAGTAAAATCACAGTAATCATCTCAGACATTAAAGGAAATCAATACTTGCCAATGTGAAATATGCAACAGTACTGAAAAACTTTACTTCTTCACTAATCTAGTGGATCAGAGTATGTGAAGTCTTGAGCTAAACGAGTCTTTTAGCCCTGAAAGTTTTCCTTGGGACTTAGAAGCACTCCTGTTGCTAAATGCAGGTCCCTCAGATAAAGAGCTACTGCCACATTCAGGCAATCTTTTAGAGAAGGTACCATTTTCCTCGCCAGTGTCGATGCTCCTTTTTGATATTTCTTTCTCATAATTTTCTATTTCATAGGTCCTTTTTATAGGAATACATGAGATATTTGGAAAGGAAATGGCACGAACCCTGGGTTTGAGAAAGCTGAGTGTGAAAACTTCAACTTTTCAAACAACTGAAGAGAACACTTAGGATTATTTTAAAAGGATTAAAAATCTCCACTTTTTTCTTATAAAGCTAATTTGCAGCTATATAAAACCCAGTGTTACTCCTGTGCTGAGGGACAACTGCTCCATTAAATGCAATGGGAAACACTGTGTCACTCTCTCCACTAGCTTTTTAAATGATGGTTCTGAATTCTTATCCTTTCAGCAAGAGTATTGTCTCTAGCCAATTCAGGGATTTAATCCACATACATTACTGAGGCAAAAATCCCTTGTGCAAAGGAAGTTGAAAGAATGTGAAGAACTTCGTTCTATTAAATGAACTGATAACCATGCAGCTTGGAAAAAGCCTGGTGGAATCCCTTTACGACCTTACCCCAACACTGATTTAAAGGAACTCAATTATGCCTGCTGACAAAACTCTCAGAATATTTTGCGTCCTGTAACTGAAGTGTGACTGAAACCTGTCACTCAGGCAGAAATCAATTCACTGTTCCTATAGTAAAATGTATAACTCCCAGTACTTCTAACTCTTATTTAATTGAAATAAATACTGCAGTCTAAAAGACTGGTTGGGCAGGAGTATCCAACAGGGTGTTGACGTCCAACTGTTCTCTGTGGGAGCTGAGTTGCAGCAGTGCCAATTTATGAACTAGTGAGAAGGTCTGTAATTTAATTAAAGACAAAAGAGATAAAATCCTTCCTTTGTAAATGAAAGCTAATGCCCTCTAATTGTGTTTAAATGAGGAAGAATACATAGAATTTGTGAGGCTTCTTTCGTTATAATACCCTGGAGTCTCCAGTTCTGGGAAATTGCAGGACGATAATTTTTTCAAATATTCAGTTTTTCCATACATACAGGGACCCACTTAATAAGCCAGAGAATCAGGAGCCGGGCTCTAGACTTTCGAAGCAGGCTACCAGCTCCAGAAATCTTGTTCATTGGATGCCCACTCTGAAAGACCAAAGACGATGCTTCCTGTGAATTTGATCTTTATTGTACTATTCAGTGTCCATTTGTAGCTGCAACTTAACAACTGAAAGAGGAGTCACGACCAGCAAACTGGCAGAATAGCCAGGGGTCTTAATTCCTCTCTGCCTAACGCAGGAGCAGGGCAGGGTGAGCTGGGAATCGTCATTCCTCAGTATAGCCAGAGACAAGAAAAGTGTCAGAAATGCTGCTTTGGAATTTTCAGGCACGGTGTAATCAGACTGAACAGAACTGCATTTAGAAATGTGTTGTTTCCTATAACAATGGTTGTACTCTGGATGGGCCCGCTTTCCCTTGCCTTGCTGTTGAGTTGTCCTTGAACAGTACAAAGAGGAAGCCTCAAGCATCATCTCAGTTATCTTAGTAGTTAAAGTGCGGGATTGTTTGCTTCCAAAAGAGGTTTCAGACACACCCTAATGATACTCTTTGTTTTCCTGAATGTTTTCCAGTTCTACTATATCATTTCTGAGACACGTTTGACCTTCTCATAAGTATGCAGGATACAGGACACAGGAATTTTCAAGGTAAAACAATGCTGTATTCTGCCTTGTTTTCTGTATGCGCTCTTTTGTTTGCTCTTTTGACTGCAGTGATTTTCACAGAGCAGTGTCCTCAGTGTGTCTAAAAGAAGTATTTTTGTGATTTTATTGTACATTCATAGACGGGATTATTTTTCCGCATGTTACATTATTTTGCCCTTCTCAGCATCACTCCTCTTTGCTCACTGATTTTCCAGACTCTCTAGTGAAAATGTTGAATAGTGCATGTCTCACACACATCTGTGGGACCTGGCTGTTGTCCAAGAGGAGGACAGTGCATCTCCCGAAGGTTTCTGTGAGGCCCCGAAGCGCAGACTTTAGAGATCATCTCTTACCTTTATTTGAAAACAAGGAAGTTATTGGTCTCTGGGTTTAGTTGTATGTAAATATACTGCTCAGAAACATGCAAGCACATTGATGAGGCACCAATAGCTGTTCATCGCCTTACTGGTAATCTCACAAGGAACTAACGGTAGCTCCTGCTAAAATTTTAGCCACAGCACAAGTATATAAATGAAAGAGACTGATTAACTTACCACGATGACTCCTTCAATCATCTTTTCCATTAGTGTGGAATTCATCAAAGTGCAGAAAGCTTGCACAAAGGCACTTCAGATCTAGCTGTCTGATATGTAAGATCTAAACTTGGGATATGCCAAGATCAAGCTCTGACCTGACAGACAAAGACAGTTATTCTTCATCGTCCTGAAACAGAATAGCTCTGAAACACTCGTTTGTGAGCTGTTGAAGACTGATTAGTGGCCATCTAAATAATGCCTTTGCCTAAGCTGTCTACACATTCACTCAGCACGAAGACTTCACAATGGATTTTTTTAATGTTCTTGCTGTATTTTGGTTTGTAGTTTCTGATATTCTAATTAATTTAACCTACATTAGACATTTAATCTTCTGAGTTCTGGAGCAGTAGCTGCCAGCTATTTGCCTTCTGATTTTTTCCTGAAAGAGATAAAATGTTAAATTACATGCTAAAAGGCTCATCTGTACCCCTGCAAAGGAGCGCAGAGACAATGGCAGGTGGGAGAAGACGAACAACACCCTCCCTCATCTTCTCCCAGACCCATTATGAAGGGGCCAAAAGGTCACCAAAGGCTCATCTCCACTAGCCCATAAAAGCACAGGGGCACAACAGCAGGTGACGCTGGGGGACACAAGTTAAGGACTCAGAGGAAAGTACAGCCTGTCTGGGTCCTTCCCAGAGTTGTCCCAGGGGAGCCTCAGCCCCTGTGTCCAGGCATGAAACCTATCACGATGAGTCAGCCGGAGCACCTTTCGGACTGTGGGAGATTACCACGTAGGAGCATGGGACGCGTTATGAGGTACAAGGGAAGATCATTTGGGGATAGCACAAGACTTACAGTGGGATTTTTAGTGGAGGAACCAAAGGTGGGGAAAGGAAGGGCTTGTGACTTGGGGAGGAACAAGTGTAGGAACAAACGACAGCCTGGAGAAGAGAAGGCTGAGAGGAGATCTGATCAATGCTCACAAATACCTAAAGGGTGGATATCAAGAGGACGGGGTCAGACTCTTCTCAGTGGTGCCCAGCGACAGGACAAGGGGCAATGGGCACAAACTGGAACACAGGAAGTTCCACCTGAACATGAGGAGGAACTTCTTTACTGTGAGGGTGACAGAGCACTGGAACAGGCTGCCCAGGGAGGTTGTGGAGTCTCCTTCTCTGGAGATACTCAAAACCCGCCTGGATGCATTCCTGTGCAACCTGCTCTAGGCTAATCTGCTTTAGGAGAGGGGTTGGACTAGATGATCTCTAGAGGTCCCTTCCAACCCCTACCATTCTATGATTCTATGATTCTATGACATGATGGAGTGATAAAGAAATAAAAGAAGCTGGGCCTATATAAACAAGGGCTGGTTGGTATAGTCGCCTGGGCATGCTCTGTGCCTGATCAGTGCAGTCTGTTGTGTTTTCTTATTAAACTCTAACTCTTTCCCTGGGTGAGGGTCTCTGTTTTGTGTGCATGTGTGCTGCTGAAGGTCTAAGAGCCAGTAACTGCAGTGGGATCATGGGTGAAAGAGGATGTGTGTCTGTAGTACAAAAACTGGACAGACCAGCGTGAGTGAGTGTGTGATCACTCACAAAGATCAGTCCAGAGTAACTGGAGAGTAGGAGAGCTTCCTGGGAACCGTGTGTGTGTGCATGTGTGCCTCTAAGGGTGAGACCACAGGAGGAGATGGCTACCAGAGGGACATGGGGAGTCCCAGCCAGCTGCCAGAGAGTGGTAGGGGTGTGTGTGGGGGGGGAGGTGAACCAGAGCAAGCTGCTGGATCGACATCCAAGGCCAGCTATTGCGCCATCCTTAAGGGGTGTATGTGCATGCATCCGTCTGTGAATATGTGTGCGCGCGTGTGTGTGTGTATGCATGATGGTCTGTACCAGCAGCTGTAGTAGGGCTACATCATTGGGGGCTTATATGTACAGGTGCCAGCAACTGTGGACACTGGGATCCAGTGTGTGAGCCCAGCTGCTGAGAGATCCACCTTGTACATGTGGATATATATTCTTAATAGTGGACCTCCACCCGATTAGCCAGAGAGGTGAGTACTATGAGGCCATTGGTGTGCTCTTTGTGTTGGTGTGAACACTGAGTGTGTCTCTTTGTGTTGATCTGTGTGTCTGGCAACATGTATATATACGTGTTGCACGTGCATATGCATGTACCTCGGAATCCATCCTTAGATCACTACTGTTTGGACCTGGGGCATGGAGCTCTGCAGCCTCACCTCTACCAGGCTCCTGGATTTGGCTCCCCTAACACAGTCCTCCCAGTAGCCCGATCTGTGGCCACGTGGCTGTGCCGTGCCAGAGCTGTCCTGAGCCTGGGCCAGCCAGCCCCAGGGGAGAGAGAGGCCATGAGGCCCTGGGCATGTGGGTTCCTTCACCATCTCTTACCTGTAGCTTACTCCTAAAGCTCTCCCCGCCTTTTGCTCCTTGCCAGATTCTTTGACTCCTTCTGGACTCGATTAAATGCAGATTTTTGTTATGATGTCCCTTGTGGGTCAGAGAGACCCATGCCAGTATGAGCTTAGCACTGATGCTTTCCTTTTGCTGCCCAAACACCTGGCTGTTTTGTGTGTCTGCACTGGTTTACGGTCTGGCTTATGTCATATCTGTGTCCTTCAATTCTACAACAGATTTTTCTAGGAACCAAGTTCAGGGAAGGACAGCCTTCTCCTGTAGATAGGAAACAGGAACCTCGCTTGCTTTTGCACTAATACTCTTAAACTTACTGATCCTAATATTCCTTTTGAAAACAGTGTTTCTCGTCATTTCAGAGAGTGGATTTTAGAGGGCTGGGTCCAAATGATATTCATGTTCTAAACACAGCATGCAGGTTGAAAAGAGCACAAAGTAATTGAAATTTGAAATCTGCAGGAAAAAAAAAGAAAATGAGCTTGGGAACTGTGTGCCTTAATATAAAAGCAGGCAGGAATGTATTAATAAATGTTAATTTGAACATATCTGGGCATATAAAGATTTTTAGAAATTATATCATGAAACTAATACTAGGATAGTGTATCTGAGGTATCTGGATGGAAGGAAACATCTCATTTAATTTCCACTTCTCTGAATTCTGGAAACTTATTTATTATCTTTGTCCTGTTCTACCCTAAACAAGTTCCTGAAATTGAATGTAACCTCATTAATGCCAAAAATTTCCAGATCTTGTTTTTTCCTGTTATTCTAGTTTTTGCCTCGGTTCCGTATAAGGAAAGACATGCCGAAAAGGGGTATTTTACATAATCTTTCCCTGCTCCTGTCTCTCCTATTTTTCTATGGCCATTCAGCCTAAAAGACAGAACATATGATTACTCAGTGAAAGCCCTGCAGCCATGAGCTGTCTGTTTTGTAGCTTTCAAGGTATTATTTGTATAAAGACAATAAAAAAGTCTTGTTCCTTTATAAGGATGACTGCAAGAAGTTTGATCTCTGAGAAGAACGGCAAAGATTTTTTTTTCTCCAGCTCTTGAAAATGACTCAGTAAGAGATTTTGATCTCTATATTGTAAATTTGATATCCTGTGGATCTCCTCTTCACCTCACCTATTGAGTTGCCTGTTTATTACATCTTTCAAACTTAATATGTGATTGATTAAAAAGCTTCATTTTCTGCTCGCTTTTCTATATGATCATTCTAAGCTTAAAGGTTTCATGCTCATTATTATTTATCAGCTAGACTCATTGCTGCAGGAGAGTTCACTTAAACTGAGTCTGAGTTTTGGTTTAGGTACTAATTGGCAGAATACGTAAAAAAACTCTTAATATGAACCACAAAACTGTTGTCCTGTGGTAAACAGGTTTTTAAGGATACATCTCAATATGTGTGGTTCCCTTAAAGACAAAAATGTTCCTAACACATGAAAAGAAGTTAGCATTTACTTTATCTAATAAACGCACACCTGTAATTTTCCTGCATGACTCTGGGTATGTTCCTTCTCTCTGAAACTGTTTGCTCATCTCTCTGCTGGGGTCCTGACACCCAGGAGTAGTATCCCTGGTTTTTTTTCCCTTAACCTAGGTCAAGACTTGGAAATGTTGGACTACTTCCTTGCCCCCTTTCTTTGCTAACGGGTCTTTTTGGTGGAGAAACCTGTCCTTCAGTCTCTGCTACATTTCAATTTGAATGGGATTTCACCATTTGAATCCAGAATTGCCCTCAGCCACATTGCTCAGCCTTATTTGTTGCTGTAAATCGCAATACTTGTTCTCCAACCTTACCACAACATGGTTTTTTTCACTTTATTCCCTGAAAGAACAGCTTTAGAGTGACCTGGATTTTCAGGTAAAAGTGCTTACTTCTTACCATATCCAGTCCTTTCTGAGCAGAGAGCATGGGAGCAGCAACTGTGAAGCAGAAAGCCATGGGAGTGCCCTGCTA
The DNA here is from genome assembly GCA_013398225.1 of Steatornis caripensis. Taxonomy (NCBI): domain Eukaryota; kingdom Metazoa; phylum Chordata; class Aves; order Caprimulgiformes; family Steatornithidae; genus Steatornis; species Steatornis caripensis. Next base: position 989,124 of record VZSC01011845.1, read on the forward strand.
ATGGAAGGCAGATTGGCTTTTTGCAGGCAGGGGCAGAGGAGGGTGGAAATCGGCTGCTCCAAATGGAATGCTAACTGTCATCCCTACTCTACGTGGCCCTGCTGGAGGCTGAAGGTCAGGCCATCTTCCTCAAATGCTGTGGTAGTGAGTAAGGTATCAATGTCCAAGAATTAGTTGAAAACCCTTTTGTCCCGCCCAGCCTTGGCACATTAGTCAAGGCATTTTCTTTGCAGAACTTCGTATGTTGCTGCACAGCTGTACGAAGGTTCATTGCAAGGGATTTCCCCTCTCCATTTCTATATTCTGCATCTGTGCTTTATTAATTGGAAGAGTGAGAAATGCCTCTTAAGAAAATTGAGGAATACTGGGAAAATAGTGCAACTATGGGGCTGCAAACAGCTGCTCCCACAACTGCAGCTACTCTTGAACAGTCGTATACACTTGCAGTCAGCAACACTGTCACGCATGTATCGCTCACCATGAAACGTGGGAAGCATGAGGTTTGCAAATGTGTGATCAGCTTCAAAACTCAGCGCCCAGCAGAGAATTGTCTTAACAACATCATTTGACAATGTTTGAACCCAATGTAACAAATACAGATGAAGGCATGCAGCTTCTGTAATGAAAGACTGAAACAGCATGGGCTGTTTCACCTTCGGAGTTTACCTGCAGGGTCACAAAGAGGTTCCCGTGACAAAATGAGGCCAAGAGGCAGGGTTGTCTGAGCCCCTTCCTCAGGAGTACAGACACAGGGTGGACAGAAAGCACAGCCTCTCCTATTGAAAATTTCAGATGCTCCATCCTTCCAGAGGCAGAGCACAGGTGACGAGGCACAGCAAGGGAGTGAAGAGGCGGAGGGCAACATCCTCAGACCTCTTCAGGGTCAAAAATTTACCACCGCAGCCCTGAACCGTAACATCTTTTAAAGCCTAGGTTCAGCCAGGACACACTCTGCCAGTCACAAAGAAGCAAATAGCTCACATAGGCCACCATTCCTGTCCTAAAACACACTACGTGAATCTCGGAACGTGTTCTATGTATTTGTATTTCCCAGCACTGAATTTTGACTGCCCTACATTTCTTCTCTTTCACTGCAAACAGATGCATGTCCTCACTCTACTGATCTCCCTGCAGGAACGGTTTTCTGAACTAGATGAGGCTGCTCAGCTCCAGCAAAGCCTTTAACTAGCAGGTATCTCAGCAGGGCTCCAGTTAGCTGCTTCTCCTCTGGCCCCAAGTCACTCAGTGCAGCTTTCACATCAGCTGTCTTCCCAACAGCAAGTGTGGTTATCTGAAATGTTTGTTTGTGCAGAAAGTTCACAGCCTCGGCATAAACTTGGAAGCATAATTTCTTGATGAATTAGCTTCATTGCTTCTCAGCAAAATCCTCACATCGCAACAGGGAGTCAGGAGTAATCGCTGCCAGTTGCTGAAGATGAAGGTATACTCCAGCAGAGTGAGGACTGGGAAAGTCCAATTCCTGAACCTCATGCTTCCCAAGTCACATAACTTTGTAAAACTGACAGAAGACTCAAACTCTCTGTAGAAATGCTGAAAACACTCATTTTACAGCCTCATTCTCCATTTTTTAGACATATAAGAACACTACTGATTTCACTGAGAATTCGGGGTAAACAAAATTCATTCTACGAGACTGGAAAATGACAAACAAGAACAGGTTAAGCATTGTTCAATGCTCTTTTCTGCTTTTTTCACCCCATGTATGCAAAAAAAATTAAAAGGAATATAAGCATTTTAACCAAATAAGCTAGTGTTTTACAGAATTCCTCTAATCACATTTGTCTTTAGTAATTTAAGAGGGTACTTTCTAGAACCATAGTACAGTAGTTCTCTTTTTTAGAGGTACGCAATTTTGAAGCAAGTCCTCTGGTTTTTTTCAAATTACTGAAAATGTTTATTTTGCACTACTTTAATTTGTATCATCTTGCAGACATCTTTCCTGCCCATGACCACATCTTCCCCTTTACAGTTACTGGGACTTTCAGGGGCACAGAGGGTCAGGTTCTTCCTTTACTATTCAATTAGGCAAATAAATCCTTATTACTTGAATGACTCTCTGAACAATAACAGGTAGATAAAACTTNGAACAGGTTAAGCATTGTTCAATGCTCTTTTCTGCTTTTTTTACCCCATGTATGCAAAAAAAATTAAAAGGAATATAAGCATTTTAACCAAATAAGCTAGTGTTTTACAGAATTCCTCTAATCACATTTGTCTTTAGTAATTTAAGAGGGTACTTTCTAGAAGCATAGTACAGTAGTTCTCTTTTTTAGAGGTACGCAATTTTGAAGCAAGTCCTCTGGTTTTTTTCAAATTACTGAAAATGTTTATTTTGCACTACTTTAATTTGTATCATCTTGCAGACATCTTTCCTGCCCATGACCACATCTTCCCCTTTACAGTTACTGGGACTTTCAGGGGCACAGAGGGTCAGGTTCTTCCTTTACTATTCAATTAGGCAAATAAATCCTTATTACTTGAATGACTCTCTGAACAATAACAGGTAGATAAAACTTATAAGATTTTTCCAGCCTTTACAACAGCCCCCGTCTAGAATACATACATACAGTTTTAAAAGAACATTGATTACAGCATCCACCAAGTGCTAAAATAAGTTTTGTCTGCTTCTAATGCGCCAAGAAAAATATTTGTAAAACACCACCTAAAAACTTAATCTGGGGTTAAATGAAAATAGTAAGCATTATACCTAACAGCATTTGTTAGGAACAAAGCAATGCTGCCTGATAAAAACCTGACCGCTGATCAAAGCTTGCAATTTCAGCCTTCATCAATTGCTTTCTTGAGTGACTCATCAAATCAGTGTTACCTAAAAAGTCAATATTGAGAAAGCGGGTAAACCAATAAATACTCCTTTCAGTCACACAATTGCTACCAAACACTCTTGAGAACACAGTAAAGCATTTTATTGTTTATGCTTATTTTCATTTACACATAGGAGGAACAATCAATGCAGTTCTATCACAGCAGGTGGACCATATCCTGAAACTCTGACTTTGACTGCTGAATACATGTAGACCTGTCTTAAGGTCTGATCAGGAAAAAAAAAAAAGAAAAAATAAAGAAAAAAAATAGGACGGAAGTAGGGAGGAGAGTAATTTCACTAACATCAGTTAATTAATGATTCACGGGTATTTATTTTGCAGGTGATATAGCTCTTCTCGAAGAGCGAACTGCTTCACTTCTTTACAAAATACACTAAATAATGTAATTACTTAGAGAATTCTAAATTTCGCAGTGGTTCATGCGGTAAGGGTGTGCAACTGACACAAAATGGAAAACATGGTTACAACATCAAACCGCTACTTCTATTCCCAGCTGGTTTATGGAAAATGTCATTGGACTTCTTGTTTTCTGCCCTTGAGTTACAGAGTAGAAGCAAGAAGTGTTTACTTTATAAAGGCAACTATGAGGACAGACTATAGATATGCAGTGCAGTTGAACAGGTCTACAACTCTTTTGTTTCTACAGCATTTGCTATTGTTTTGAAATACAAATACAACTTTTGCACACTGTCACTTCTTACATGCGTTCAGCTGAAGGAGTCATTTACAGAATTTACTGCGATTTACTCCTATTTTAAATGCTGTTTTTTCTCCTCTTGGCCTCGTAAGTGAAGGGAGCAACTCTTTCCACTGAAAGAAAGAAATTACAGGTGTGCAGAAGTACAACTATGCTACCAACACAGACAGAGACAACTGTGCTCTTGTGCACACCCCTACAACCGGCCGGAGGACAAATTAAGAAGTTAAGCCTGCAAAATAAATGGAGTTTACTCTCGAACTTTTTCTTCAGTCCAGATGAATTATAGACCTTGATTCGAGGCTGCCCTCTTTTTTTGCAACTGATCTGCGTGACTATTGGAACAGCATCTCTGCCAGAGTCATTACACTGAAATGCAGAGCTGAGCAGTTTGGTGGCAGTATGTATTGACGTTTTTGCAGCATCATGAGTCTGGCAACTGGGCTTGGGGAAGTTTCAAGCAGTGGGTCTTTACAATAGCAACTTGATTCTGCAGACAAAAAGCAAAAGATTGGCAGGATTATTAAAGTGTCACAACAAAGGCAAGTGTGTATTCTGCAGAACGTGGCGCTCAGTCTGGCCATTAGCTGGCAGCCACTTTTGTCACAGGCGCAGAAAGGCACGGCTTTTCCGCGCGTGAAGAGGAGCATAAAGGTGTCCGGCCTTTCGCCCCCGGCTAAAAGGCAGCTTTCCTCTAAGGATGCCTGCTCCCAGCCGGCTTCGCTCCCAGCAGGAGCAGCGGGAGCCGCAAGGAGGCCAGAAAGTAGGCTGAACTTTACAAGCACAGCCTTACTCCGGGGCCTGTCCTACCTTCCTTCCTTTAAAAAAAAAACAAAAAAAACCAAACCAAACAAACAAAAAAAAACCCCACCCCACAACCAACAAACCCAACCCGACGCTGGCACCGGGGCTCCATCCGGCTCCTTGCCAAGGGGGCTTGCACCCCCGGCCGCCTGGCGATGCCTCCAGCTGCCGGCGCGGGCCGGGAGGCGGCACCGGGGAACGCCGCCGCGGCGGGAGGGGGCGGCGGGAGGGGGGGCTCCCCTGCCCT
>VZSC01011845.1:1002912-1065313 GCA_013398225.1 Steatornis caripensis
CCTTAAATACGCTATTGCAGAGGCACATCCATTGTCTCTAAATGGCCCGGCCTCAGCCCGAGGCAGGGCTGACTTGGATCTGGGGGAGCTTCGAGCAGCTTCTGACAGGAGCCACCCGCCTGTGTAGCCCCTTCCTCTGCTACCAAAGCCCCCTGGCACAGACCCAACACCTGTAGTCACTCTCAGCAGCACTTTGCAAGGTAGAACACAGCTGATGATCTCATTCTGGTGACAAGTGAGAGTTTTTGCAAACCAATTCAATTCAACGCAATCTAGTCTTGGATTGTTGGAAACTGTTGGTCTAGATGCTGCAAAGTGTGAAGTCCTCTCTACCAAAGAATAATCCAGCCAGCAAAGGCCATCAGTATTACCACTGCTCTATGTGTAGTTCTTTGAGGAAGAAAACAAAGACTTCAGAAGCAAAAGGCTCAGAGGAAGTAGATAAATACAATTGTGTCACTTCAAGCTTCTGCCAAATAAGAGCCAGTGGTATGTCCCACTGGCTGGATGCAAGCTGTATCTCATCTGACTTTGAGAGAAGTAACCAAGTAAAACTACAGAGCCAGATCAGCATCCTGAATCGGCATTAACCCAATGATTTAAGCAAGCTGTAGCCAATGCCATTGAAAGGTGTGACCTGTTATTATCTTCTAATTTTTTCATTACCCAAAGATTGTTTAACTGACAGGTCTCATAGAAGCCTATATAACTGCATTTCTTTGTATCTAGTGTATATGTGTGTTTGTTGGGGAAGGGAATACTTTAACTGTAAAACATAGAAGTGATCTTAATTTAGAAAGGTACATTTTCTTTTTGATTACAGGAAGAAGTCAGTCTTAAAGGATTCAGGTCTCAGGCAGAACATGCCCGGATAGAGGTTTTGAGCTGATCTTAGAAATGTCTAGCTTCTGGGTGTTGCTTTTAAAATGTTAATAGATTTTGAAAAATTGAGACGTTGTCTTATCTTCATTTGCAAGATCGTGTCTGTGTTTGTGGAAGCAGAATCAGGCAATTTTATTTTGTAGCTTTTGTGTTTCAGTTGTGAATTTCATGGGTTTCTCTTTCCTTCCTTGGGAAAATTTTGTTATGCCCCTTCCCCAATACTTGCTCTCCTCATAGTCCTGTCTCTACACTCCAGGAGGTCTGCAAAGGCACCTTGAGTGTTCAGTTCACTTCTCTAAGAGCAAGCCAAGGCTTCAATACCCAAGCAGTCTTTCTCTTACCAAGTACAAGAAAAATATGCATCTACTATTTAAAAAAAAAAAAGCAACCTGCAACTTTTTCTGGGTTTTTCATGGCGTTCTCATAACTCTCAAACATTCCTGGGCTTGGCCCAGGTCTGTCCCTACATCCCCTCAGTTCATGACTTTTCATCCTAGTCATGAACTTTCTCCCCCTCACTTCCAAGCTGCCTTCTGCACTTCTTGCTGCTGCAGTTGGGCACACCTGCACAGGAGCCCAACCTTCCATTCCCCCACTCTGCTTACACTCCTGTTAATGAGAAGGAGGAGGGAGAACATCCTTGCATATCCCTCCAAGACTCACAGCCTCTCTCATGTTTGAAACAGAGCACTAAATCATGGGGGATTTCTACACTACAAAACCCTAAGCCCCATGTAAGATGCTGGAAAAAACCTCAGGTGAAGTTACCTCACTGCCCAAGCTGCCTCTGCTTAAGCGTGGAGCTAGGGAGGTTTAGTAGCTAAAACTACAAGCCTGGTTTCTATCATGTTTCAGTTACTTTTTTCTAGCCTTGGAAGCTGCACTATACATAGGCAAATTCTACATTTCCACACATTTCCATAGCCTGCTGTTGTGGCTATGACCCCCTTCTCTCTTCACCTCTTCTTTGCTCATCCAGTCCCTTATCTCAGTCCTTGACTACCACCTCACTAACAAGCAATTTTTCTTTGCGTGACTTTCAAGGCCTCTGGTAGTTTATCCGCTTCTCATCACATATTCGGGTCAATTGTTACCTCCCACTAGCCTCTGATGCTGGCCCCTCCCAGAGTCTTATTTGATTTCAATCAGATATCTTCATGCCTTCCCAGGCTTGAGAGAAGCTTCCTGTAACAGGCACAGATATCCTCATTATCTTACCTAAAAATCCTCCTTTGCTGTGATACCTACAAAACACACTTGTCAAGAGTCAGGCTGTTGACAAAGCTATGACTGCTACCTATTATTCTTCCTGGTAGTATTTTGTTTGCCGATGTTCTCCCACCTGTGTGCCTCTGCTAGAGCTAATCTTAGACTGCAATTCTTTAGAACAGAGACTACGTGTTGTTCTGAGGGCTTGCAGAGCCTTGAAAATAGCTTTAAGGGTCCTGATCCTAGGCTTTGAGTGGCTTGCTATAAACACCTTTTATATCAATTGTAACTATTAACAACATCATCTCTTTTGTTGTTTTTCTTCCGTACAGTTCAGAAATCGCTGTCAGTGATCCAGGAATGGTACAAAGCATACCCTTAGCAACAAGTGACTGGTATGATTGATCCACATAAACCGACATGATCAGGGCAACAGAGAGTTCAAAATAGGATCAGCCAGAACTTATAAAATGTAAAAATTCCTAATTTTCTGTTTGAGGAGAACTGGAATGTTTTGCTATTTGGAAAAGATAAGAAGAATTGTCCCTTCTTTCCCTTATGGAAGTAGCCAGAAAAAAAAAAGAAAGAAAAAGAGTAGGCTACTAAAATGTAATGTGCACCTGGTTGTTTGCTTCTATTGCAGCTCTGAATTATGAGCTGTAGACATAAAAGTAAAAAAAAAAATCCAAACACAAACCTGCAAGAAAAGATGTTCCCAAAGACTGGGTATTTGGGCAGCAGAGAGTGTGATTACCCTTTCCCTTCTGCATCTGCTCCTTATCTGTCGTAAGAGATCAAGATCTTCAAAGTCACCCCAGATTAGAACTTCCCACTTAAAGTTTGATTATAAGAATTGAGGGTTTGGTCCTAAGTGATCCTGCCTAACCTCTGCCTAAAGTGAATCTACTTAAAATAAAACTTAAAACTTTAGGCACCTGGGCATGGCAGACAGGATCTCTAATCTCAGTGACCTTCCAGGCCTCTTTCTCTCTCCTTTGGCTGTGGTGAAAATATTGGCATTTATTCTAGAAAATCTCTTTTGCTAGGGATGTGTTCCTTGCCTCAGTGAGGCAGACTTTCTTACTGGCTGAGTCCTATATGTAACATTAGATGCTAATTTACTCCTGTCTTCCACTGTCCTGGCCTATCAACGGCCTTTGGACCAGGGGTGGCAAATCCAGTAATGCAGGTTGCTTTTCTCCTTGATTCAATATGAATCTGGTAAGATCTCATCAGTGCTCATTTCCTACATCAGGGACAGTTTGTGCGGCAAAAGGAGTTTTTAGTTTCGTGTTCTCAAAGAGAGCTGTAAGACTTTAGTGGTTCCCTTTTCAAAAGCCAGCATTTCCGTAACGTTGTTCAGTCTTTGCCATTTTGATTGCCATTAAGTACACAAAGCCCCCTGAGACATCATCCTCTGAGGAGCAGTGAAACATGGGTCAGCCAGATGTTGACAGCCTAATATTATCTGGCTGAAACAATACGAGGAGAGATATGCCTGGGAGCTGATGATCATGTGTGCTCTCTTTCTTGGATTTGTTACACGAAAATCATTAGAGTATGTTTAGGTATCCTTTCCTTCATGGAGGGAGTCCTTTAAGCTTGTTTTGGAGACGTTCAGCATAATTTAAAATCGCCTACTATCTTCTCGGTACTTCACTGCTTTTTCTGGATCCAGTTCTGCTCTCATTTACAACTGGTCAGCCTGCTGCTTTTCAACCGCTATGACTTTCATTGATGTATCAGCAGTTTCCATTGAATTACCTATCAGATTTACCAAAGATATAAAACCAGAGAAATGAAGAAACTATTTACTTGTGTGTCCAATCATAATCATGCTTAATGTGACCTTGAAAATGGAGGACTGGACGAAATGGTTCTAGGGCTTTTTTGGTGAGGTTTCTACATTTCGATACATTTGAAGCTTAAAGGGCACAATTTTACCCTCTGCAATTTGAAGAACACTTAGTGGGCACAGCAAGATGCAGGGAAAGCAGTAGAGGAATTTGAGGATGTTTATTCAACTGTTTTAGATAATTTAAGTCCTTGCATCTTGACGATAGTGGATTACACAAGCAGTAGCCTCATTAAATTATACAATATTCAGATGGAGGTGATTTGCAGATGGGTGTATATCTGTAGGAAAATTTTGTGTGAGTTACTCTGAAAACTAGGAATGTGAAAGCATAAAAAATGAATAGCAAATGATCTCAGGGACCTAAAACCAATTTTGACAAAATAAGGACCAAACCTCTGTATCATTTAAATAATATACCTATGTACATTTGCAGTTAAATTCCACTTGCACTACTTATGTACTGGATAGCATTTTCTGAGTGTTTGAAGCTTGTTAAAGTATTTTAGCATCTACCTATTCAAACAGAAAAAAAGTTTGAGATAATGGCAGTATCTTGACAGTTTTTTTAGGTCGGGGTCAAACTGAACTTGGCACTACGTGGGATGAGATTGTTCGGGACTAATGCGAAAAAAAAGGGACTAATACTGGAGGTCATACATAACTAGGCTAATGGAAAATTTGCTCAAGAGGTTTGGATAAAGTTCTTGACTAACACATCTAACATTTATCCATAGCCATAGTTCATACACAGGAGAAAAAATGGTTGGGTACTCCTATGATGATACCATCCTTCCCTATTTATCCACGATCAAAGATGAGCATAGAGGGGTTGCTAAGGACGTAAGTTCCTTGACTGATAATACAAAAGTCACCATAGTTTAATGTTGTCATAAGTATATAGCAGAAATACAAAGCATAAGTAAACATGATTCTCCAAGGAGGGAATCCTTCTATTGATTATAAAATATTCAGAGATTGATGCAGAAAATATTAATAAAGTAAGCGTTAAATGTAATTTGTTGAGGAATGAACAATCATAGAGGCAGAGAGTCCTGGAAAAAGCAATGCTAATGTAGTGGGATGATACAACAGAATGGCAGTCTGAGTGTATCTACAACTTGCTGTAAGAAATAGCTGTCTATATACAAAAACAATATAAAAGTTGGGGGAATACATCTACCCGTTTTGAGGTTTCTTGCAACACATGGTCAAGTAATAGTTTTTTAAAGATCCAAGAAGTATTAGGGGTTTCTGCCATAACCACAGGCCACAAAATTTCACCAATGCTATTCTGACTCAAAAGCTTGTGACTGGAGTGAGAATGAGGCCATGGAGGAGGGACACAGGCAATATATTTTATCAGCCCAGCTGAGACAGCTGGAATAAAAGCAGACAAATCCTCAGGGACACCAGAGAGAGGTGTTGACCCATCCCAACTCATTCTCCCGCATCCTTTTTTAATCTACTCCACTGGTAAATTTCTTCCTCTGATAAAAATTTCCATCTTCTTTTTAGTATGAACTTGTGTTCATATTAACTCCAGTGTCCAGCAGTTGGTCCTTGCATGTTTTTGTCTGTTCAATTAAAGAGTACCTGGCATCAAATAAATTCTGCCATATTGTTCTCTGTAATGTGCAATCAAATAGTCTGCAACCAAGCTTCCTTCTTAACCTCTTCCCACAAGTAAAGCAGACTTGCTGTCCTCAATCTTTTACATCCCCATTCCTCCTTTTCATGATATTTGACTTCAAGGTCTCATTAGTTCTTCCTACACCATTCTCCTAAGTTGTTTGCCTTGTATTACTTGAAGCTAGTGTAAGAAGACTGAAAGACATAGATATAGATAGAAATCAGATATAGATGATATACACATATACCATTATATATAGATTTTATATATAGACACATATATAATAGAATTACATATATGCTATAACATGTACACATGTATATGTATATATGTGTACGTGTGATATATACAAGTATATGTGAAAGGCAATCACAAAAGGGAAGACTCTATTGTTCATGATTATTGTGGTTAGCATAAGAAGCAATGGGGAACTCCAGTCAGGCAGTTTCTTACAACACATTTGGACAACTCTTTAGTTTACCTTGAGAATAGTGAAGGTCTCAAGCTGTCTTACCTCTAGGAGAAACACAAAACAGAACTAGTATAAAATCAGAACTGTACATTTTATTTTAAAGTATACATGTGCAACCCGGCTGTTCACTAGTAAATTGCAGATGTACTCTACTGTTTGATAAAATAATCAGTGGAAGCAAGGTAGGTGACGATTTGAAAGAGGAGCTGCCTCTACATCTGCTGCATTGGCGAGGCAAAGCCACAGGGTGATGTGACCCAGGGCTGGCACAGGTCTGCTCACCAGGGGAGGTCAGGCTGGACGACTTCCAGAGGATCCTTCTCCAGCCAGCATTTTCTGTTTCTTTTCGTTAATGCAGCAGGACTTCTGGATGTAGCCATGAGAGATTAATAAATAATAATAACTGAATTTTAGAAAGATAGCTTTAGCTATCAAGGCAATGAAGATTTTTTTGACCTTGATATACGCTTGCCACTTTTAAGTATTGTACATGGCTGGGAGTAGGGAGAAACACCATTTGGGTTAAAGTCTCAGCAGGATTTGGATCCTGGCTCCTTGTGCCACTAGCTAGCACCATGTGTTAACAAAATAAGCGTGACCTGATTCTGGCAGTGTGCTGTTTGGCTTTCAGAATGAATTGCTGTAAAATCATGGGAATTAGAGAAAATAGGGATCGGACTAATGAAGTAAGAGGTATGAGGAATTGCCAGGAACATGGAAGAGTCCAGCAGAGAACAGGGAACAGCAGCGTTTCACCCATCCTAGTGTGGTTAAAGAGGGGATACAATGTGCTAGAAAGCAAAATTGATGGACTAAAGCAAATTTGTTTAGATTATTGATCAAGGTAAAGTTTTGCCTTAGCACGTATGAAAGCAAAATGCTACAATTCTGTTACTGTGATTGTTGTTCCTATTATTTATCCAGTACAACTTGATAAAGATTGCTTTTGTGCTGAGAAAAACCCTGTGAATCCTATCATCTTCATAAGAATTTTCATTTAGCAGCAACACTCAGTGGCTTCTTTTCTAACTTGTTTCATGGTAATAGAGTATTTGTATGACAGGACAGTTCTTACTAATCTAAGGATTTAATAAGAGTTTCAATTGCAGAGGTGTTTTTCTGAAAAGCAGAAGGATATTTATTCACTCCTCAAATAGCCGTGAGGAATGTTAAATGAAGAGGTTTGTAGTTTGAGATTAATACTGGGTTTAAAGGACACCTGACCACTTCAGTAGAAGTGCACTTGTAACAATCAGAGCGATGAAGTAAAGAATAGGGAATTACTTCATTTGTTGCAGACAAGTCAGAAACTTGAGTCTTTGATAAGCTTGGAAATTAGCCTGTAGTAACACATTTGAGTTCAGCTTCTCTCTGATAACCACATCTCTGATGGGTGACGTGACTGTATGGTGCAACATGTGTTTTCGTGGTCTCAGCAAAATCCCAAATAGCCACCCTGCCTGATCCCTCATCAGTAAGAATAAAAGACTCAAAATCTCTCTCTGATAAGAGGAATTTGGGGGTCAACATTCAGCCATCAATACAAGTGGAGAGCCTGGTCTGTGCTGATGAGTTCTGTTAAAAGCATTACATCCTGGGCTAGGGCAGCATAGAGGACTTGGTGCATAGAGGACATGTCTCTGCTGCAGCAAGAAACAGGGAGGCTGCCATAGCCTAGTTGCCTCTGCAACTAAATACTGGCAGCATACATTAAATTTTCCCTATAAAAATGTCTCTTTTGCCAGAATGGTAGAAATGATCCTAATGTAAATGTGATTCAAACCCATATTGCACGCTACAGTAATGCTAATTTGTTACAAAAGGAAGCACTGCTGTTCAACACTGTGTTAATGAAATGGTGAGACATACCCATCTTGAAAGCATTGTGGGGAAAGGATATGAAGCAATTGATTAGGAAACAAGGAAAATGGAAAAGATATATTTTTAATAAACTAGTGTTAAATATGGGCAGTAAGCTTTAGCTGCAGCTCTACAAAATTCAGATTTACTTCTCATTAAGGGAAAGGATATAGTCTTTATTTGTTCTCACCTAAGTCGGCAGCAGAAGAGTCATTTAATGAATTGTAATTAGGTTTTCCTAGATCTAAACTGGAAAGGAAAACAAAACTGCAGAGCCTCACTAGTGTGGACCATAGAAACCTGGTATTTTACCCTGCAAATTCTCAAGATTTTGTTTTGTTTGCCAACTGACATTCTGTTCTCCATTGGTTTTGCAATTCCAGTTGCAAAATCCAGTCATATTTTTATTTAATGTAATATTTTTATGTGGCAATGGCAATCGTGGATGTTATGTAATCCAAACTACACCTGTAAGACCAGTGAAAAGTAAGAAGTCGTATTGCACAGGACTTGAGATTTAGCTAGCCAATAATAACAAGGTTACTTGTAAAACAGTGAATGGAAATAAAGGCATTTCTTACTGCTTTTTGTTTTGTTTTTCTTATACCAGGAAGCTCAGTGAGAAAGTAATCTACCAATAGGGCAGTGGCAGCTGTGAGGATCTGGATATTTCTATTCCTTTGAAACAGTCAGAAAATATTTCAAATCCTTGAGATAACCTTAAAAATCAGAATTCCTCTTCTAAGAAAAATTGTGGCCATTATGAGTTTCTTAATCAAACTATTAATTTGTTTCTTTTGAAACTTTTTTTAAGAAAAAGGAACTGGCACACAACTCAGATGTTTAGTGCTTTGTCAATATGTGCTGCCTTGTCTCTCAGAACAGAAAACTGAGCAGATTTATTTCCATGTGCTTAGGAACTTCTGCAAATCTGCACCCTCTTCTTCATCTCCTCCATTTAACCATGTGCTGTTTTGCTGAAAACTCCTTCCTCCCCCTCATCACACAAACAGTTCTTCTGAGCTACTATCTCCTTGTCTCAGCATTCAGCTGTATCTTTCATTTTTTGTCATTGGCTTTTTTGCCGTCACTCTACTGGTTTTATGAAAGGTCTCTTTGGCACATGCCTACTATGTTCTTGAACTTTGCATCCTCTCCTGTCGCTGAGTCGTTTCTTTCCCTGTTCTTCCATCCACACACAGAGAAATCAATCAGCACTGATTACCCACTACATCTACGGGCGGGGCAGAACTGCAGTTTTGAAAGAAAAATTGTGGAGGAATTCAGACTTCAAAGGGGTTCTCATTCTGTTGGATCAATTTGGACTGAGAACGTTGGAGTAACTTACTGTTCTCCAAAATGAATGCTTCCACCAGTCGATAGCTGAGTAGCTTAGACCTTGCAGAACGCCTTTCATTTCAAACTAGTGAAATGCCTGCTTTGTCCTCTCTGGAAATAACTAAATGGTATCAACAAAAGCAAGAGAGGGATGTTGTTATTTTAATTATTGTTGTTGCTGGCAAATAAAGCACTGGAGAAATCTCAAAGTTTGTGTTCACAATCTGGCATATTCAAATAATGCAGATGCTATCACAGAAAATTATTTAAATGCCTAATCAGCCTATAGCCACAAATAAGAAGATGTTAAGCCAAAGAATCTTTGGGGTAACATTGATTTATTCAACAGTTGATGCATTTCATATGATCACAGCAAGCAAACAGAATTGATTTAGAGCTGCTATTTATGGAGATCAGCTCACCAGGAGTTGTAACCATTCAGTCTCCTGGAAGGCCATCTCATGCTGTATTACTAATGCGCAATGCAGACTGACAAACTTCTGTGATTTTTTACCGTGTTCGTGGCACCAGCAGATCAGTACCATTATGCCTTTCTGGTAAATTTTATAATCCTGTTTCTGTCTCACTGTCAAGAGGCCGTAGGAGAGTTTCTTCTTGTGGAGAGTCCAACTTGATTCAGGGCAAATCAAAATGCAGGGAAGAGGGAACTGAGGAAAGCAAAGTTTGAGAAGAGTGAAAGTTAAAGTCTGGAGGAGGTGAAAGCAGAGCACCGGAGCATGGTGATTTCAGCACATACTTAATGCTTAGGAAGCCACCCATCATTAATAGGAGACATATTTGAACGTGAATCAAACTTCTAGCGCTTTGTTCTCCCGGATAATTTTGGAGGTTTCTTGAACATTTTGGAAATCAGCTTGTCATTAAAACACACAAATCTGAAAAAAATATTCTACAAACAGAAGAAAAGGCACGCTTGGTGTACTGTATTATGTTGCCTTTGAAATGTAGCCATTGGGGGGATGTGATAACGGGATGTGCTGCTTGTCTAGCTTGGGAAGAGGGTAATGTAGGCTTGTTCTTGTAAGTTGTGTGCTACACCAGAAAACATTATAATACCCAGTAGAAGCATTTAAAAATGAGTTCTTTGAATTGCAATTTGCAAAAACAACAGTTGGTGGCACTTTGAAACAATTTTTATTTCTAAATGTGCATTTACTGATTGTAGGTGTGTAGAGGATTACATTAAATACTTAAATCACTAGTCTACAGTGATTCAAATCACCATAACAATACAGAATTTATCAACTGTCTTCTGCAGGGTGCACAGACAGCTTGCTTAAACAGAATCTCAAGATCTGCATTTGTAAAAACAAGGGAAGGTGCTCAGGGAGATTAATTCTTCCTAAAAAATATCAGAGAGAAATTACCAGAAAAGACAGTAATGACAAAGGCAGCAGGGGAAGTCACTGCAAACTGCTTAGTTTACTCCAGTCTGCAGAGACACTGAGGCCTGAAGTAGCATGGCACATTTCTGTGGACAGCTTGCCTTCACCAAGTTTTCATTTTGAAGGGGTTTTTTTTGTTGTTGTGGCACTTTGTACATGGTATGTAACACACATACAGGTTTCTTTTTTAACCAGCACCTACTAAGTAAACAGACATTTCCCAGGACTTTAATCCCCAAGAAGCACAAGGGAGAAGAACAGACAGAGACTGCCATGGCCATTCCAGAAGAATCAAGCCTTTATCCATGGTGTTTCTATCAATGAAGTACAATTACACCACCTGCGCAGGAACTGCAGCATGTCTGATATCACTGAGGGAAATCTGTGCGTTACTGGAGAAAACTGATGATTTGAAAGATACTCTCAACGTTATCACATACCTGTCTGAACACATGACATTTAAAGTAGCTGACAAGCAATACGCCTTTCCTTAGAGATTACACATGATCCTTTCTCCCACAGGCCAGGTTTTTTTGGGCCATTTCAATTCCGGAAGGGACACATCACCACTTGATCACAGAGAAAGCCCTGAATACCAGGACAACTTGCTGCATTAGCTGCAGCAAAGGACTGGAATACCAGACCATAGCCGCTGCTTGGCAATCTTTACAGCTTGGCCAAAGTTGCTCCAGTGCCTTCTGTTCCATCTCTAATTCTTGCGTATTGGAAATGAGAAGTCTATGTCAACAGAGGATAATAAATCTGGAACAATTGCTGGGCTCTGCTCCTCCCCATCATCCTATGGGTCAGTTGCAAATGAATCCTATTTGCTGTGTTGGCCCTGAATGTGTTGGTCTTGACAGTATAATCCATAAGTGATTCTTACTTAGCTTTCTAAATGACATGTTTTGCAGTTATTAATAGTTCTTTATATTGGCCAGTTTGAGTTCTGTGGCAAAACATTTTCCCTCAGCTTCAGAAAAAAGTTGGCTTGATGCATTTGCAAATATGTTCTTGCCTGGGAATATTTTGCTGCTTTCTCGTCTGATTCCACAGGGCTGTGTGCACTGAGGGGAGAGCTTGACATATCCAGTATAATAAGGCAAACCTCCTTGTTCTGAACAGTAATGCTGTCTGGCAATCTAGATTTTCCGTAATGAGCTGCTAGATTTGGTGTAACTGTGAGATAAATACTGATTTGAAGTATGCTGGCTTTCATATACTTCTGTGTACCTCACCTTCTGTAACGCTCTTGCTTCAGCTACATTCACAAGATGCTTAGGCAGCCCAGCAATGCCTAAAGGTTTCGTGCCTTAGTATCTTTCTGAATGCTTGATACCCCTGCACACCCCTCCCTGCAGCAGAATACTTCTTTCAGTCTGAGATCACAGCTTCTGCTTCAATTTGAGATGATGTTTTGGGGCTTTTCAAGAGAATTCTCTCCAGTGCCTAATTCAGCAGTTTGTACCTGCACCCACAAGGATGGTTTGCTGATGCTGATGTATGTCTGACCTCGTGCTTGCAGAGGCCTCAGGAATCCTTTGTTTAGGCATTTTGTGTACCTGCCTGGATGGCGAACTGATTTTCACACACTGGTGCTTTCAGTTCAGGTGTGGATGCAGAAATACCTATTTCCTACCTGACTTTTACCTTGCCTGCACATAGACTTATGACCCACCCTTTATATTTTCTGCCAGCCAAGGTAGTAATTTCTGGCTCAGCAAGTACTATCCCTCATTACATTACAGACCTGCAGGCTTAATTGTTTTTATCATGCTGGATATAATTCTTTTGATCACGTTCTCTCTCTGAGCAGCTGTTTCAGTTGTACAACTGGGTACCTGCTCCCAGTGTGGCTGGCAGTGTAGCTGCTTCAGCTGGAAGCTCGAGGCTGCAACCTGGGACTCCCCATCTCTGATCTGTCCTTTTTTTTTTTCATCTTTTTTTTCCTTCAGAGCATCATCACTCTGGTCCCACAGTGCTATTTATAACTGTCATTACCCACAATTTCTGACCTGGCAACTACTCCCATAGATGGGTTGTTTTGAATAATTTAGCCTGTTATTAATACAGGCTCTGAAGTGCTGTTCAGAGTAGGTGTAAATTAGTGTCCTCTCCAGTGCTTTCTTGCAACTCTGGTCTGGGACTCAATTTCGTCACACCCCGAGAAGTCAAAAGGATGCTCTGCTCCCGTGGGTGCTCGTTCTCAGAAAAACACCAGGTGGACCATACTGCAGGTGAGTGAAAGTATCTCATATTTTCCACTATCTCTCTGTACTCTCGAAGGAAGAGAGTGGACTTCATCACTCCCTGAAAACACCGGAGTCCCCTGTGCTGTCAATGAAGAGAAAGAGATGCCTCTGTTTGGTGGATGAGAATGCCCTCTGCAGCGTTTGAAAACTGTATCTCTCTTTCCACTGACTATAAAGCTCCTTTTATAGGGAATATATGTCATTATATTAAGTGGACTGGATCACTCTCACCCTCTTTTATTCCTTCTTTCTCTTTGTCCCTTCCCTTCCTCTCATTACTTCCTCCCTAGGCCAGGTGCCAAAAATGCTGACAAGGCAGTATCATCTCAGCTGTCAGCTTAAATTGTCAAACTGACTTCCACCTCTTTCATTTCAGAGAGCATTGCAATTGAAATTCCTCTTATTTTAGGCTGTGGTAATATTTTAAACTCAGAACTATGTAAAGAATTGGCGATAACGCTGAACTGCTTAACTGCGAAGGGGTGGTTACAGAGCAAGTGAGGAAATGTTTGCATAAATCCTATGTAGGCAGATTCTCACCTAGAAAAAGCCTGCGTTTCTGCCAAAATATTCAGAATCTCTCTGGTATCCACCACAAGACAAGTGTCAGACTACTTGATTGGTCCAGCAGTGAAAGGCTTTTGCTTTCATTTCTGTGCGTTTGGTGCCAGGATATTTCCCTGACGGTGATGTGAGAGGTGACCGGATGAGTTCATTGACCGTGGAGATGCCTGTGCTTGGAATGTCTTCCCTTCTTCTTCGGCAGAGGTGAGTGGAAGCCTGCAGTTGGTCCCACGGAGGATGGGTTGCCAGTGTGCTCAGTTTTTATAAAGTCCCCAGGTTGCGTGGGCTGGTGCTGCTTAAGCATTGCAGGTGGCAGGATGGGTGAGTCCAGGCTTCGCTCTGGAGCCAGAGCTCTGAGAAACCTGGGAGGTCTCCTGGTGGGGGAGGCTCCACTTGAACTATGCCTTGTGCCGTGTTTCTCTTTTTTTTATCAACAAGGCTAAAAATCAGTGATTTCAGGGACACAGGAGCCCCAAATTCCTGTTTAACACTTCGGTACCTAGGTGATAAGTAAAGCATGACTCTATGTTTACTAAACCAAAGAAACTTGATTGATTCGCTGTTCACTTCTGATGTGCCTGCCTATTTTGTCAAGCGTTAGGGGGCAATAGCAGGAGAGGGGAGAGAATATAGATTATGCTATTTCTATATGGACTTGTCTGGGCATGTTTGTGGCTTACTTCCAGACATCTGAATGTTTGAATGATGGGGCTGCAGTGGGAGATTTTCTTGGTTTTGTTCTAAAGGTGGATAATTATAACGAAACTAAGACTCCAGTGAGAGCCCTTAAAATGTTTTCATTTGTCAGTTGTTGTCAACTAATCAAGAATAATAATGAACAGGGAGCCTAAGGACGAGGCTAAAGAGAAATGCTGACTGGACACAAAGTTAGGACTGGTTTGCCTCAGGTAACCTGAGCAATGGTTTGCAGTCTGAAGTCTTGGCAAGGGGAACAACGAGTCACGGCGTTATCCAGGAAGGCTAAACGAGGTGTTTTATGAAGGCTGACTGTGGAGCTGCTGACCTTAACCAGGAAAGATTTCTTATACCATCCTAAAAGCGTAAATTAAATTTTAAAGGAAAAGAAAAGTGAAATGTGCTATCTTTTGATTTGTGAAAGGAGAAATGCCGCACAGCATGTCTTATAAGCAGCATAGCAAGTGTCACTAAACAGCAGGGATGAGAGGGAAAACAGAATTATCCTTTGGGAGATGGAGTGTGTTGGGGAATTGAGTGTCTCCTGCACCGGAAACCTCTTGCACAGAATCAGTGTTGGTTGGCTTGTTTGGTTTCAGTATGAAAACATTTTCTTAACATTCACATTTTTTGCAGAACTGATACTTAAATTTCTAAGCGATCTCCTTAACTACTGTGTTCTCTGTCTGAAAATACGTATTTCAACTCTTTGTTACATCTTCCCAGCAACCTGTTCTAACACACATCTCCACGCCCAGGTGATACCAGAGATCTGTTTGGCTTTGTAGATCTAACAACAAAATACAGAGTTATTTTTCCATTTTAACATTAATTCGGCTGCCAAGGCCAGTATCTTCATTACCCCACTTTAGCATGCATGCATGCGAAACGCATTATTTATAGGCAGATTTCTGCCAATGACTATCTGTATGTCATCAGCAGAAATTTGCCTATGTGCTGCTTCAGAAATAGGTTGTCATTACATAACCTCACCTAACCAGCTATAATACTATCGGTATGTGTATGCAGTGCAGCTCAAAAAGAAATGAAAACATTTTTATGGAACATTTGTTTTCAGGTAACACCATATGTTACAGCTGTGTGTCTGAAACTATTAAAAGCTGACTTACGAGGTGATATATTTTTATCACTTGCTGCTTGGGAGCCAGTCTTAGTTGTCTGTTTAACAGCATGAAAGCAAGCCACTAACGATGTCCCAGTAAAATAACACAGAGAAAGAATAGCTGGTTCCTACAGGTGGTTACCCATTTGAAAACTAGGAAAGCTTCTTCCGAAACAGAAAACTGTATTTGTAATGTGTAGGACTAGCCTTAGAAAATGTACTCACAGGTCCGCTTGTCTCATCTGCAAAGTATTTCCTACCTGGGGGAGCAGCGGCCCTGTCCTTGTGTGCTGCTCACAGAAGTAAACGTCTGTGTGATATCCAGTTGTCTCTTGTCTATCCAAAACCAAACCAACCAACCAACCAACCAAGCTATTTGCATAGAAGAAAGCTCTTTTAAAAAAACAGGTGAACAATATTATGATATCTGTCAACCCTGTTCAGGTTGAAAGGTCAGCAAAAAACCTAAAAACCTTTCGATGTCTCCAAACAGGCACAGGTTTTTGCAGACACTGTCAGAATTTTTTATTTCACTTGTCTTCCTGGGTGAGACAGTCACTCAAAAGTGGGATCAATGACTTTGATCAATACCTCACCCAATATTGTGAAAGGTCATATATCATTGTCTCCCCGCGCTAGGGTAATTTGCAAACCGACGTTCCTTGTATTGGAGTCGTGCCCAGAGGATTTGAGCAGGAAGGCAATGCCACTCTGCTGGGCAGACACCAAATAAAACAGTCCACCCTTACCACTGAAACAGGAATGAGCTGTGACAGCCGTAAAACACAGGCAGCAAAGGCTTGTGCAGGAAGGGGTAAGTGAAAATAATGGCAGAGTAAGGTGGTGCCTTTGAGCCACTGTTCCCTGAGGCTAAGAAATGTCTGTAAGGGGCAGCTCATTAGAAGACTGCAGCTGTTTCTAGCACCTAAAGCAATAAGTAAATTTTTCAGAGAAGCTGAGAATCTTTCTCAGCTTTTTTCAGAGAAGCTGAGAATATTTCTGAGAATCTCCCCACAACATGATTGCAGGAGCCATAAGCTACTTACTGACTGCTACTGAAAACTTGGCTTTTGCTTAGCTGTTGACATGGAAGCTAAATCCATCCAAAAGTCTGTGTTGCAGTGTGGCTGCTTGCAGCCTGACTCAGTGCACATTCCTCCTCCGTGTCCATTACCAGACCCTGTCGTGTCCTAGATGAGGGAATTACTAATGTCATGAAAGGTTAATAGCTAAAGAAATAATTTCATTTGTAAGTACCTCCAACTGACAAGCTGTTAATCACATCCCATGAGAGTTTGCCAGCTTGCATTTTTGAAGATGCAAGGAAATAATGTTATTGCCAGGTATTTGTTTTATGGCATTGTCTAATGAGAGTGGGCATCTTTCTATTTTATATAGTACCCAGATATGAAATATAGCAGTGCCTGTCTTTAAGTGTCACTCTGTTTTGGTACACATTTTTAGGAAAATGATATACATTTATTATATTCCATATATACAGAAAGCTCTGATCTTTGATTAGGTTATTAAATTGACTCACGCTCAAAGGGCAAACAAAATATTTATTTGCAAGTGAAGATAAAAAAAGAAATTAAATTGAGCTTCACAGAATGGGATAGATTTCAGATGCTGTGAAATCAGAGATCAAAAGGAAACATTGCATCCTAAATATTTTATTAATAATTATAATTGCTTTAAGTATGGCATAACTAGGCTAGTGGTATTTGTTGTTTTGCTTTAGGAACACGTTTAATTTCTCAGTTGTCTGCTGATGAACCTTGCTTTCAGTGAAGTCAACATAGAATACCATCAGGAAGGAATATAAAAAATACAAACCCTTCCATCGAGTGTTATGAAACGTCTATTATCTGTTTCAGCCACTGTGTGTATGTACATTTCACCAGCCACTGTGTGAAAGTGCATTTCACATGTTACTAGGATGTAGATACACGACAGGATAGATAATTAAAGTGTTTGGATTGCCCTGTTTCCAAATTCCTTAATAAACATTTCTTCTCTAAAACTGGAGAAATCTTCTGTCATGCACCTTCTGTGATGGTACCATAATCCAAATTCGGAATATACAATTATGAATTATTGACTATTCTTAACCATTCTGAATATTGAAATATACCTCACAAGCATACGTGTGACAAATTTTCCTCAATTAATGTGAGTTGCTGTCAAAGCAAAACCAACTCTTCTGCACAGACTGCAAGAATTATATCTTTGTTTACATTTATTGTGGGTAAATAGAGCCATGACATCCTGCAAATAAGGAATTATGGTGGCAAATCCATCAGCTGAGTTCGTGGCTCACAGGCATAACTATATTCCAACAATAATATAAGATGAGCTGGATTTATTTCTGCTGGAAAGTTGCAAATAAAAAACAGATGTAAAAGAAAGCAGAAATTGGAAATGGGTTTGGGTTTTGTAAAGCTTTTTCAAGATGAGNCATACGTGTGACAAATTTTCTTCAATTAATGTGAGTTGCTGTCAAAGCAAAACCAACTCTTCTGCACAGACTGCAAGAATTATATCTTTGTTTACATTTATTGTGGGTAAATAGAGCCATGACATCCTGCAAATAAGGAATTATGGTGGCAAATCCATCAGCTGAGTTCGTGGCTCACAGGCATAACTATATTCCAACAATAATATAAGATGAGCTGGATTTATTTCTGCTGGAAAGTTGCAAATAAAAAACAGATGTAAAAGAAAGCAGAAATTGGAAATGGGTTTGGGTTTTGTAAAGCTTTTTCAAGATGAGTATTGCACCATTAAAATAATCCGAATAACTAATTCAAATAGTATTCATATTATTTGAAAAAAATATATGACCCAAACCCTTGACATGACGAAGTCTTATGCAGTACAAATTTTGCATTAAAAGCCAATCTGTTAAAATGATACTAGATGATCAGTAGACTAGGTTGGGATTCCTGTACTCACATGGAGTATTGCTTTCTTCCTAAATGAAAAATCATTGGATTCATTCTGTTATTTGAAGAGCAAAGGACTTCTTAATGCAATAACAGCCCATCTGAGTGACACTATGAATATCCTGACCCACCTGAAGAAGAAACAGTACCAGCTTTGTTATTTCAGAGAAACTCTTCACCGTTCATGTCTTCTGCTGCCACTAAAGCTGCTATTACCACACAAACACACAAACCAGCCTTGACAATATTCAGTTGATCAAGAAGAAAAATGTTCATGACTATAGTGACTAAATGCACAGTTTTTTTCCTAAGAAATTACCTGACCTCATCTTATGCCAAATGCTTCATATTTTCATGTGACACCTAAGAGGTCTTGAATTTTCACATTGCCCTCCAAAATACAAGTTCTTTACTATGCAGCTATTATTAAAGCCTTTAGCAAAGGGCTTGATTTCAAAGTAAATGAATGGAAGCTTGAATCTACATCCCAGTCCTATTTCAAGATGCCAACTCAAGTGAACATTTTGAATCTCTTATTTTGTCACTATGCACTTTCTAAAACATGAAGATCAATTTTGCAAATAAGAATCCAGTTGTCTCCAAAACTGAATAAGTAATCCTAAATTGATGTTTGAATAATTCAGCAACTTCAAAAAGAAACAATTCAATATTTCCAGCTATAGAAAATCCTTATGTACCCTAAACCTAAATCCCCTAAGCAAATTTGCTACAAATACAATATTATATATCTCTTGAGAGAATTCTTCACCATTGCACCATCATGTTGTCCAAGGGGATTTTGTTTGAGGAGGTTAGAGGTAACAACTTTTTATTTAATCATGAAAAATTTATTGCAATGTTAACTACAAAGAGCCCACTCCTTCTCCTTAACGATTAAAATGCAGGAAGTCACCTATTCAATAATGCAGAATTGTTGTGTATTAAAAATTTAAATCTATCAATATTAATAGAACACAGGTCAGTCTCTTAAAGAGGTAGTGGTACACACAGTTATCATTGTAAGCCTTAAGGGTTGCACGTTTGTTATGTCATAGACCAAAACAGACATGATAAAAGGCAGTTGTCTGATAAAGGAAATTTTGATCCTTTTATCAGATGAAGGGTAAGGACAAGAAATCCTGTATTAATCCAGGAGTTTGTGGTGTCCTTTGGGAAGGAAACCTACCTATTTCCATCTAAAATGTCCATGTGCTGGAGTCAGCTTTACAAGGGAACGGTATAAAGGTGTTTATGAGTAACAGCAGCCAAAGTTACCTTCTGCAGCCTTGCTCCTTTACACTGTTTTGACAGTATCAAGAGGTCAGAAACATGTTACTGCTTTTCAGTCCCTTGATCTGAAACAACCCGGCCAGTGTACGCGAAATGTATTCAGTACCAGCAGAGAGGTGATTGCCATGCAGGAGATGCAAAGCAAAGTGCTGTGTTAGTGCACTCTGGGTATTTGCCATCCCCAGGAATGGGGAAGCTAAGCAGGTTGTGAAAGGGCTTTAAGTGATGCCCATCAGCATAAAGCAAACCTGAAGTACTGGAAAGCTATATCTAGCTCCTCAGCAGTGATTCCTCCTCATATATACATGAGCAGTTTCTGGATGCAGGTAGCATCAGCCTTATTTCTGGTTATTTTATTTGCAGCCTGAACCAAATTCACATCCCTTGAGCTCTCTCCAGCTCAGCCAGGGTAGCTAGTTAGCTACATCCATGAGTGGTGGCCTACGTGGAAGATATGCACGTGACTTGACAGACGAGAGGAGCTTGGACAGCGTGTATAGCACAGGTCCGTCATTGCTCTGTCTAGAGAAATATGTTTCCTTCTTTACTTGTGTCGTGGTTTAGGCCCAGCCAGCAACAAAGCACCACACGGCCGTTTGCTCATGCCTCCCTCTCCGGTGGGATGAGGAGAAAATGTAAAACCTGGTGGGTCAAGACAAGGACAGGGAGGGTTCACTCGCCAGTTACGAGCATGGGCTAAACCAGACTCAACTTGGGGAAAAAATTTTCAATTTAATCAGTTATCAATCAAAGCACAGTAGGATAAGGAGGCATGAAAGCCAGATCTTGAAAAAATAAAACACCTTCCCCCACCCCTCCCTCATTCCCAGGCTCGAGTCCCCTCGCTCCCGATGTCTCTCCCTCCTCCACGCTCAGCGGCGCAGGGGGACAGGCAACGGGGGTGCAGTCAGTTCACCAGAGATTGTCTCTGCTGCTCCTTCCTCCTCAGGCGGGGAGGGCTCCTCACACGCTTCCCCTGCTCCAGCGTGGGGTCCCTCCCACAGCAGACAGTCCCTCATGAACCCCTCCGACATGAGTCCTTCCCGCGTGGTGCAGTCCCTCAGGAACGCACCGACCCAGCACGGGCTGCCCACAGAGTCACGGTCTGCTTCAGGAGCAGGCACCTCCCCTGGCATGGGGTCCTCCACAGGCTGCAGGTCCATCTCTGCTCCACCATGATCCTTCACAGGCTGCACCACTGTGATCCTCCATAGCCTACAGGGGCACAGCCTGCCCTCTCCCCACAGGCTGAAGGGGAATCTCTGCTCCAGCCGCCTCCTCCCCCTCCTTCCTCGCTGACTCCCTGTATCTGCACAGGTGTTTCTCTCACATCCCACTCCTTCCTCTCAATGTCCCTTCCTTAAATACGCTATCGCAGAGGCACATCCATTGTCTCTAAATGGCCCGGCCTCAGCCCGAGGCAGGGCTGACTTGGATCTGGGGGAGCTTCGAGCAGCTTCTGACAGGGGCCACCTGTCTGTGTAGCCCCTTCCCTGCTACCAAAGCCCCCTGGCACAGACCCAACACAACTTGCTGCTCTCCCAGTTAGCTGCACTGGGAAACATCTGGAACATGGCCGTGCTGCTATACAGCCTTACTTATGTTTGCCACTGACTAATTATGGCTTACAAACACCGTGTAATACTGGAAATGGAGGCAGAGACAGATGTCTGCTGTGTGCAGCCAAGGGGTAAGTAGTGGGTGCCTGGTTATCCACTCCATCTCCCTGGGACAGGTCTGCTGCCAGAGATGCCGGGGGACCTGTGTTCCTGCCTGCAGCAGGCACCTATCAGGGCACCTGCCAGTGTTGTATGGTTTTAAGCGAGGCCACAGCTGTTTTGCACTGTATTTTCCACCTCTGCAGAATTGGTTGTGCTGATTATGAAGAAGCATTATTGGGACGGGGANGAGATGCCGGAGGACCTGTGTTCCTGCCTGCAGCAGGCACCTATCAGGGCACCTGCCAGTGTTGTATGGTTTTAAGCGAGGCCACAGCTGTTTTGCACTGTATTTTCCACCTCTGCAGAATTGGTTGTGCTGATTATGAAGAAGCATTATTGGGACGGGGACGGGGTAGGGCAGGATGTGTCACTGTCATGGTGTCAGGTGGGGATTTATGGTACAGCTATTGAGGTCAGAGGTGCTGGGAACTCCACTAGGCTTCTGTGCCCATGGCTGTGCCATGGTGCTTTGCTCTCAATTTTGAATTTCCTCCCCTTGAGGTAACAGTGACCTCAAGACTGTCTTTTACTTGGATTGGGAGTATGTGAAGGTGCCCCTGAGCATACACAGGAATGGACTGCAGAAAGGGGTCAGGATCTCATGCTCTTCTTAGAGAAGGTTCCTGTTGCCACTGTCAGAAATACCCTGGAGAGAGCAATCTGTGCTCTCTGAGCCAAGGCAAACAGCACAAGCCATGAGGCAAGACCCACTGAAAAAAAAAAGGAAGGAGTTTCAGGTAGGTTCATTTCTGCATGGCTCTTTTTCTTTTACTTTTTCTTACAGGCTGTCATTTCTTCCTCCTACGCCCCTCAGGTAGAGCAGTAAGAAACCGCAGGCCAGAGTATAGCAATAATTCTCCAACACAATACAGAGAAAGCCTATCTTCTCACATATTTGCCCTTTGGCACGATCAGGAAGTCACATATGTTTTCACCATTTCTCAGAATGACAGCGCCGAATGATTTTCCAAACTGCCCCCACAGGATGCTCCTCCAGCCCTGCTGCTTGATGAAGCCTTCAGCACTTGGATTCCGAAGACCCATACCACGGCCTCTCTGGGCCCTCTCAGAAATGCGCCAGGCAGAATCACCTCATTCATTTTCAGCAACGTTCATTGTGCTGAGACTGTTTTCTAGTACACTGAGAGCTCACATGAGACCTTCAAATCTCCAGGTTTTGAGAAGCACTCTGATGTTTGCGATGCTGGAATTTGCTGAACTGGCTTGAAACAATCTTTGTCCATTTATTACATTTAGGAATAGTTCCAAAATGGCTGTATGGAGTTTTCTCACTGCTGTTTTCCTGGCTCGTGTCCTTTTAAAACTGTCTGTCTTGTTCCTTATCACTGCCTATAGCTGGTGTATTGTACAGAGTCATCTTCTCCACATCTGCTGAAAGCTCAAACTTCTTTGGAAAAATAGAAGAAATGGGCAAGGGAGAAGTTTTTTTGTTTGTTGCAATTTTATTTTTATTCTTACAAGGTCCAAGACTGGTGCATGAGAGCTGGAGAGAAAGTAGCCCATAAGGGAAGAAAAGCAGAACACCAGTGTATCTTCTGGAAAGTTACCACAGATTCCTCAACCAGCTGTGCAGGTAAGCAGCAAATAATGTTGGCANTTGGGCAAGGGAGAAGTTTTTTTTGTTTGTTGCAATTTTTTTTTTATTCTTACAAGGTCCAAGACTGGTGCATGAGAGCTGGAGAGAAAGTAGCCCATAAGGGAAGAAAAGCAGAACACCAGTGTATCTTCTGGAAAGTTACCACAGATTCCTCAACCAGCTGTGCAGGTAAGCAGCAAATAATGTTGGCAATTAATGGTTAGATGTGACTTCCATTCACTGCAAAGCTTTCATTCCAAAGTGAGAAACCGTTACATGATCCATCTGTGTGCTTCCAAGCATGATTTGATGTTAGGGTTTATTTCAATTTTAGACTAATGAAAGTCATAAATAGTTTCATAAGGCTAGTGGAATGAGGAAAATACAAACTCGATGGAGACAGCATTCAATTAGTGAAATATTTTGAAATTAGAAACATCGATTTGAAATTGAATGTTTGTTAGGCAATCTGGACCTGATTGAAAGATTGTATTTAGTTATTTGAGTCTGAAAGTGAAAGCAATTCCATAGCTGTGTGTTTGTCCTAAACTTCTTCATCTGCATTTCTAAGGGCTCTTGATATGCTACTTTGTGGGATGCTCCCTGCTTTTTAAGTTGTAACAGCTCTGCAAAAGGTTGATGGCTGCTATTAAAATAGCAGAGAACATATAGGTCTCATCTGCATATCTGACTGTGTTTCAGCATAGAAGCCACAGCCAGTGTCAGATATCTGGTCTCCTGAAATTTTGCCCCTCTTAGGATGGCAATTTTTTTCCCATCGTGACATTTACCTCATTTCTGATCACAATTTTTTGAACTCTGCAACATCAAAGCCAAACATGGTGCATGAGTTGATCTAACTTGGACCTTGCCAGGAGGAGGAAGTCAGGATGCAGCAGTAGTTAATCATTTTTAAGTAAGAGGTTAAGTAGTCTGAGGTTAGAGAGGAAAAGTTCAGCAAAGCACTTCTAATTGATTTGGTAAGGACAAGCCAACTGTATTAGCTTGTAACCAGCACCTGTGCAATTAAAGATGTCAAAACAACAGCAAAACCTGTTCTATTATATGTTTTACCAGCCCTGGGTTCCTCCCATGGGTCCTGCAAGACTTGGACTTCTCGGTTTGTTCTTTACTAATCGTTTTCACTCACTCAGGTTTTCATACAATCTCACATAGCTGCACATGATTAACACCACTGCCATTTTTAACTTCTTTGTCATCTTTTTAATTTACTGCTAGACTTTTTGTTCTTTGATCCACTAATTGGATCCTTTTTTTTTTCCTCAATTTACACTCCAATCTTTAGAAACACTGAACCAGGCCGTTCGTTATGCCCTGTTCCTTGCCCTCGCTTTATTTATCATTTGTTTCCTTCCTTCTTCTCCTGGTCATGGCACATTGTGGTTCTTACAGATTAAGAAGTTCGTCATACATTTCTTTTTGGACAATTACCATTAATAAATTAAACTTTATCAATCTGTGTGCCCTCACAGAAGGAGTATGGGCCTGGAAGGGAGGAGGATGTAGCTTTCCGTTTATGGGTGCCACTTTATATGTCAGTGCCAGAGATTCCCTCATCTCTGGAAAGCAGATGGGTATGTTTAGTGTTGTATCTTCTAAAGAGGCTCTGAGACAATTATTTGGGGAACGAAATTCCCTGCTAGCAAAACTAGTGGGATTGCTCCAGGGCAAAATGTGACCTAGTGTCTGTGTGGTATTTCAGAAGTGCACATTTTTGCATCCTCTTTTAGTTTTTCTCCTTCCAGAAGAATACAGGGCATCTAACAAATACCAGACTATCAGTTTGTTGAGGCTAGTTGATGGTTTACATGCTGAAAGTACAAAACTTGAAGGAGTTTTATTCTTTCGTCCCTTATGGGGGACTTCTGCTTAATTGAGCTATTTTGTATTTTAGCTAAGGAAAAACAAGTTTCTTAGAGTATGCCCACACCAAAATACAGCCTAACACAAAGAAGAACATATAGTAGAGATAGCAGCTCAGTCTCTAAATCTGTGTAGACTTCTAAGCAAGGGCCACATATTGTACTGACACTAGCGTGCGGCTTTTGCTTCTGAGCTGGCATGGTCTCTCCTCAGTGTCCGCCCTGTCTTTGAGAGTAGCTGGGCATAATTAAACCATGCCTTTGTTCTAACAAGCTCCAGTGGTGTATTTGACTAGAACGCAAAATCTTCATTAAAAAGACTGGATTTACCGTGACAAAAAGATGTAAAATGAACACACATTATGTATTATATAGGGTTATAAATACTGGGACATTTTATTTGGAAGACAAGAGAAGAATGTGTTTACGTATGTGTCCTAGATATAAAGGCATAAATGCTGAAACTTTTGCATTTGAACATGTATCACAGCAACAAAGTAGAGATTCTGTGTGAGGAACATCAGTAGGTTTACTGTATAATAGCTTTTATTTAAAATTTATCTGCAGTTTTCCATAGCATTCACAGTGATTTACAGCATTTCATTTATATGCTTTTTACAATTCACACTATTTGCTGTAAGCACTGAAAGTTGACTGGAAACTATTAACACCTATTTATCAGAGTGTTATGCACAGAAGTCTTGAACATTTAATGCTTTTGGAAGAGTTTTGTAGAGACAAAAATCTGCCCTGTGTTTCAGCATTAATGAAGGACAGAAGGAAGGAAAATGGAGTTGCTATAGCATCTATATACATAGCAGTTCCTCGAGCTATATTCAGTCAGTTCAAACAAGAGAGAGAAGTGAATTCTTCTCTTTGTTGTTTGCCATGAATAGAGTCAATTGTATAAGATGCAGCTACTGAGGCATACTAAGAGAGGACGGCAGAGATGTATCCAAAAATGGAATTTGACCAGCACTGGTAATAACACATGAGAAGTAAAGAAAGAATCCAGGTTGTCACCTATCTGGAAAGGCATTTCATAATGACTAAATATAAAGCCCTCTGAACAATNCATAGCATCTGTATACATAGCAGTTCCTCGAGCTATATTCAGTCATTTCAAACAAGAGAGAGAAGTGAATTCTTCTCTTTGTTGTTTGCCATGAATAGAAGAGTCAATTGCATAAGATGCAGCTACTGAGGCATACTAAGAGAGGATGGCGGAGATGTATCCAAAAATGGAATTTGACCAGCACTGGTAATAACACATGAGAAGTAAAGAAAGAATCCAGGTTGTCACCTATCTGGAAAGGCATTTCATAATGACTAAATATAAAGCCCTCTGAACAATTTTGACATTAGAAAAAGTTCCAAGGAGCCAACAAGAGGAAAAAAAAAGATGACACAGAAGAAAAAAGTAATGCAAAGTAATGGAAAGTAACATTCCAGCCACAGATCTGTAGTGTCAGTAGATTCTCAAACACATTTCTTTTTTAGTACCTTGGGCAGAGATGAAGTAGTATTACATTTCAGTAAGCCAAAACTTACACGTTTGTCGTGTCATATATACAATATAGTACTTGAGTTTGTCTAAATAACGTTATAAACTCACAAATTAGATAAACTGCCAGAATTAGATGGTGGATTTACTAAGCCAGTGAATGTATACATTTGCAACAGTGCTCATGATCTTCAGTCCAATAATTGGGTAGATATTAGAAGTATCAATAGCACGTGTTTCATGTGTGTGTGTATATGGGTGCACTCACGCAGTCTTACATGCAGTGCACTTAGTTTCTTCAGAGTGTAAATTAGTTACTGTTCTCCGAGGCAGTATATAAGATTGTCCGATGAAGGATATGAGTTTTTCCATTATAGAAATCATCTCTACTCCTCCCCTCTCAGGGGGGGAAGTCCAGACTGTGGTACACAATGGTACAAGAAACTACACAATGGTACAAGAAATTATATAGTTTACCCTGGCTTTTAGATCTGGCTGGATCATACCTTTACTAAGCAGAGCACTGATCTTGAATATAGCTGGAATAAATTATAAATTTATTTTTATAAATATATAATAATAATATATAAAATTATATATAATTTATTATAAATAATTTTTGGTATTTAGCTATGTGTGACTACCTTCAAATTGTGCTTCCTGGGTTTACTGTAAAACACACATGTTACAGACTAAGAAAGTTTAGTTCAACCTGATGTAACACTGTCGTCATTGCCCAGCTCTTCTCCCAGCTATAATACTTAAATTGCAGTATTGTAACAGTTAGTGTGGTCTGACATAATCTGTGATAGTATTGTAAATGTCTTGTTTTTCTATGTGTTACCATGAACAAATTTAATGAATAATTGCATATTAGATTTTATGCTCTTGTTCACATAATTCTATGACGCCAGTTCAGCCACAAATACATTTGTGTATTAAGTTTCTGGGTTTTACCATAGATTAGAATGTCACCGTGAACAGTTCTACCGTTGTCTCAATTTGATCTTATAAATGTATTCCTGTTAGCCAATTCAATAATTCCATTTTGTAAGAGATTGCATTAGTAACAATTGGTATACATTAATTCAAATTTTTAGAAAGGTATTACCACGAATAAAACCCATCAGGAACATATATCCCTTCTGCTGTCTTCATGATGCTATAATTTCAATTACGACTTACCTCAACATTCAGGACAAAAGGGCTTGGCTGAAGACATTTTAAGCTGATAGAAAGTCTAACCAATCTCAAAATGCTTAGAATCGGCCTTGCTAGTCACCACTAATATTATCATAGATACATAGAAAATCAGAGCAGGAAAGTCCTTCATGTGGTCATTTAGTCATTCAGACAGAATCAGGAGCTGCTACTGAGTTCAGTGACTATAAATCACATCTTAGGGAATATAGTCCCTGGTGTTGAAAAATTGCTGATTTAAAATATGGTTTTAGGGTTTTTTTATTCTACAGAAGCACGTCTTTTCTCATTGTTCATTTTTTTCCACTTCCTGGGCTAAACAGTGGATGCAATGTTTTTCCAGATGCCAGGTTGCTCCAGTCAAAATTATTTTTTCCCTTCTAGCCAGCTGTAATCTTTCAGGGTACCCCAGAACTACAGCAAAGATCTGCTTCTCAGAACATCCTTCTACACCACAAGCTGAATCCATCCTGTGGACTTCCCATTTTGCTCATGTCTATGCCCATGTGAGGAGCCCTTCCACTTAACAGATGTGCTAATAAGGACAAAAATGGAATTATGCTGACTGGTTAAAAAATGGCAGGTTTGAGTGCTTAGTGATTCCTCTTGTTCCTTCTGTGTAGTTTCTTCAGAGAACAAAAGTTTTGTTCTTTGTTGGTTAATCTACCTTGGAGTTTAAACATACCATAAAGCAGATTGGCTTACAAGTGTACAGCACTGTATCTCCTTCTCGTCATTCCACTGACATGTTTGCCTGCCTCTGAAATATCATTGCTAGCTCTTTCAAAGATTTTTACTAAGCTTGTGTAAGTACTCTGCTTATTGCACTGCTATTCCTTGCTCTGGAGTGAATTTTCATGTCCTAGCAGCTCCTGCCGCTGCAGGATGTTTGTTGCTTTGGACGTCTCTGGGTTTGTAAAGTTCCATTGACCCTTTCAGGCACTGACTGGGGAGAGACTCAAGACGAGTGACTTATCAAGCATTGAGACTATAGTGTAATAGGACACCCTGCTCAGGCTTGCAGAAGTGTCTGAAGATCCATATTCATACTTAATTTAAAAACTTCTGGCTGTTAATCCTAAATTGAGCTGGTACAGAGTTCCTAGTGGCACAGAAACCAGAGACTCTTCCATGGAAAAAACTCAACTCAGGGTGCAAAGCACATAGTGTATGGCAGTGCTGCTCTCCTCTTATGAAATCTTTTGCCCAGCATAGGTGATGGTT
The DNA here is from genome assembly GCA_013398225.1 of Steatornis caripensis. Lineage (NCBI taxonomy): Eukaryota > Metazoa > Chordata > Aves > Caprimulgiformes > Steatornithidae > Steatornis > Steatornis caripensis. The sequence goes on from VZSC01011845.1 coordinate 1,031,567, forward strand.
TCTCTGCTTGTGCTGAATTTATCGCTAGCTGGGAATCCTTCAGAAAGACTGTGCTGGTAGCTGCTAATTGCACAGTGGTTTCATGTCAGATTTTGATGGATAGTGTACACAGAAGTCTCTTACACCTTGTCTTCTAATCTGACTAAAGTCTCCTCACAGTCAAGCCCAGCTGGGATGTGTTTTGTGTCCTTTGTATTAAATGTCAGAGCTTAACTGTAGAAATTTGGGATGACGTGTGATTAACTGCAGGGCTTTGATTTTGTTGGAAAGGTCTGCTTTTATGTAGGACCCCTTACACTGGCAAGAAGATGTTGACTACCATTTAGTCACTATTTCTTCTAGCATCATTAGTTGCACTTTTGCAGTTTCTTCAGCTTATTCTTGGTCTCAATCCACTAAATTCAGGACTTCATTGGTACGTGATGTCTGCCTTAAGAAAATGTACAGAAAAAATTACTCTGTAATTTTTTCCTTATCTAAATGCTAAATATGCATCTTTTGGTGATACCTCAGAGAAGCTACATACAAATTTTAGCCACAATAATGACCAGAGGGCTGGAACACCTCTCTTATGAAGAAAGGCAGAGAGAGTGGGGGTTGTTCATCCTGGAGAAGGAAAGGCTCCAGGGAGACCTTATTGCAGCCTTTCAATTGTTAGAGGGGGCTTGTAAGAAAGACAGAGAGAGACTTTTTGCCAGGGCCAGTAGTGATAGGACAGGGGGTAACAATTTAAACTAAAAGAGGGTAGATTTAGATTAGACATAAGGAGGAATTTTTTTATCGAGAAGGTGGTGAGACACTGGCACAGGTTGCCCAGAGAAGTTGTGGATGTCCCCTCCCTGGAAGTGTTCAAGGCCAGGTTGGATGGGGCTTTGAACATCCTGGTCTAGTGAAAGATGTCCCTGCCCATGGCAGGGGGGTTGGATTAGATGACATTTAAAGGTCCCTTCCAACCCAAACCATTCCATGATTCTATGGTTCTAATTTACTGTTTCAGAGTTGCATAGCATTGGAGACACAAAAAGTGTATTTTGCTTGTGATAATTTTTTTGGTATCGTTGTCCAGATCTCATACATTTTTGACTTGCACTACATTTGTTGACATTGTTACTAGCTTCTAAATAATTGACTTTAGTTTCCAAATATAGCCTCATTGGAAGTACACAGTTGAATGAAAATATAAGTATATGCAGCTAGGGCCTGTTAACTAATCACATTGTGAACTGAAGAGCAGCGTGTTCAGGAAAGGTTAACCAGCATTTTGTTAATCTGAAATTTTTAAGGGAAATACCTGAGTAAGTATTTAGCAGTAGAAAGATGCCACTTTCATTAGTGCATGGAGTGGAAGAATTTGGGAGGTTTGGGTTATTTTCAGAGGGGGGCAAGTTTGGTGCTGTTGTATATAGTGGTTGCCTGGTAACAACATCTAGGATTACAAGACAGCAGGGTTATTGATGCAGGTTTATTTCATCAGTAATAGAGAAAAGAAAAAAAAAAAGCAAACAACCAAACCTAAACCCACTCCAGCAAACTGTTGCTGGCAAGTTCTGGTTTTGAGTGTTTTGTGAGCAATTCAGTGATCTAAGCATTCAGAAATATACGGTCGAGAAATGCAAGACCAGAGTAGTGGCTTGTTAGTCATTGCTTTTGTTGTACCCATAAGAAAGTCAGTTTTGCCTTTGGGCTTGGATTAGATTTGTTTTCATTTGCCTTGCAAGTCAGTTTACAAATACACAACAAGCTTTGGATGCTCCTCTGTATGGTCTTCTGTTTTAATAAATATTTGTTGATATTTCTTTTGTAATATCTTTGGACATGATCCTGAGTATAACTCATACTGAAAGCAAAATTTATTTAGTAAGATCACACATGTATTCAGCTACTACCTGTCATTACTAAGAATACAGAACTAGTTTCTACATGAATGTAGACTGGCAAGCTTTTCTAAGCATGTGTACTTAAATCTATACTTAGGTATTCAGTTACCGAAAAAGTGTCCTAATTTGCACAGGCATTGAGTACTCACAAGGAACATTGTTTGCCATGGGCATTTTTGATCCTTGGAATGCCTTGATTTAGGCAGCATTCAACAATTTTGGCATCAAAATATGCTTGAAGTTGTTGGTTAGCAAATACAGTTGTCACTGCTGTGTTCTTAAGACTACTTTTTTTCTCTGAACATGTCCTACCTTTCTGCCAAAATGACTTCTCCAGGCAAACTACTTTTCCAAAATCTTTTATTTCACGGTCAGGGACCAGGAACTCATCCTACATTATATCTTGTTTGTTGCTAAGTTTCTTTAAAGCTCTGGTATAAACAAGAACAGACAGTGATTGATGATGGATTCATCTGGCCCTTGAGTTTCTTATGCAGTAGAATGTTAATTTTACTTTTGCATGTATGGACTCAGCCTGTGACCTCACAGCTGTGACCTGTGCTGAAGCACAGTGCAATGAATCATAAAGGACCTTGTCATAGACTTGGTTGGGGAAATTCTCTTTTTTCACCCTCCAGACTCTGTTCATAAGCAGCAGAGTGACAGTCAAATTGGGGAACATCACCTACCAGTGCAATTATTTACTCAAATAGCCAGATGGTTCATCCAGCAAAAGAAAGGTGTTCTGTCCTAGGCACAGTTCCTATAATTCTTCTGATTTCGGGGAGATGGAGTGGTAGGTGTGGAGAGTGACTTTTTTGTTTTCTACTCTATCCTTTTGTTCAATAAATGCTTGTGTCCATCTTTGATGTTCCTTGACTCTGCTGGAAGATGTTTGCCACCAGTAGTTTGCCACATCTACTAAGCAGACTTTTAAAATCAGATGTGGAATATTAAATACAGGCTCTTGTGGAAAGGGAAAGGAATAAAATGGGAGAATCACTGCTAGCAGCTTTTTTCTAGCAAGCAAATCCTACTTCTCTTTCTTCTATGTAGGTGATGACCTGCACTCTTCTTGAGAAGCAGAATTTCTTCACACTCTCCCTTTCCTCACAAAACAAATCTTGATACCTTACACACCTCTCATGTTTGTGCTGTGTTTGATCTACATGAAATTGCAGCTTTTGAGGGACTGTATTTTCTCAGTATGAATAGGTAAATATGAAAGATTTATCTTCACTATAAAAATGAAGCACTTAAACCATTGCTTCCTCCAGGTATCACCACTCCATCAGTCCAGCTTTTCTGTAGTGGAAGTTTTGCATTGTGTAGTTTTGGTTTCTGGTAACAAAAAGTCTGTACTTTTAAAAATCTGCTTTGCCTTTTTTTTTTTTTTTCCTCCCATCATCATCCTTTAATGTCTCATTTCTAACATTACTTTGTAATTAAATTAGACAGGAGAATCTCCTCCCTACTTTCTATCTCCACCAAAAATAAAAATTAAAAGGAAGGTTTTCTCTTGAGTATTCTGACTCTTAATTACCCTTTCAAATTTGATTTAGGTTTTTTTTGTTGCTCAAAGTAATTTTGCATGCCAGCAATTGGAGATTACGTGTTGTACAACAAACTGTTCCAAACACTGGGGGAAACCACAGGAAAATTGTTTCCATGGTGTTTAGTCAGACCTTCATAACTGTAACTTACTTAGAAAAATAAGACAAGGGTACTCAAGAGCAGCAAAGCAGAGGGCACTTGATGTTCTGGGTTTCAAACTGCCTGTTCAGCCATACTGGCCAGATCTTGCAGGCAGCATGCTGTGCTGTGCCACAGCATGGATGCGGTATTTTACCAAGGTGAATTTGTTAAAGATTCTCACTCTGAAGGGCAAATTTATTATATGATTCTCTTTTGGTTTTACTTTGATAGTTATGATGTATAAAAGATGCTGGTAGCATGATTTATGAAGGGGTAGATCTACAGATCTCCCTCCTTCAAAGCCCACCTTTCTTCTCTTAGCTCACTTCTCGCATGCAGGAGGATTTCACTGTTCCCTGAAAAACATCCCTGAGTCTCTTTGGTATTGCTCCAAAGCTGCACAGAGTCAGCCAGAAGTTGGAGGCTGGGTACTGGCCATCCTGGAGCAGCAGCTTAGGAAATCACAGTTGAAACTAGTGAAATGTGCCGCAACTCCTTAAAGCTGGTGCTCGTATTTGGATGAACTTGCAACCTGGACATCAAGCTGTACTTAGACAGGACAACCTTGTGTTTAGGAGTTCCCACAAGACAACCTGTCGCTTCCATCAGAAATGATGTCAGCATTCTCCGTCTAAAAAAAACTTCTCCCAAAGAGAACAGAGTCATATGTTTCTCCTGTCTTGATCACAAGCAAAAACTGACAGATCTGGAGGCCTTCCCCACATTTCCACGAGGCCATACAGTGCTTGAGATCACTGATTCCACCCAGGAGCTTCGGAAGCCCAAAGCTCACACTTGTCCCCAGGCTCCTTGCTTCTGTGGCTCACAGAAAGGCAAATGCTGCATGCACCACAACTATGGGGACGTTGATCCACAAGACAGGGGATGGATAGCTCAATCTTGTTCTGTCCTGTGCTCCAGTGGGAATCAGACAGCATGTTTTAGGGCCTTGCAGCAAATGGCTGCTTATGGGCACACTTGCCTTTCTCCATTTCACCATTCTCCATAAGCAGAGAACTTCCAGCAGAGCTGCCCAGCAGTCCTGACTCTCTCCAGGCTCTTTCCCATGTAGCTGTGGTTTTAGCTATTGCATTCCAATGATTTATCAGTCCCTGCTAACTCCATCCCCTGTAGATACAGTACTGCATTTCACTGTCGAGCTAGGGAAAAAATCTTTGACGCGGTGAGCCAACTTCTGCCCACAAGTGCTCCATTAATTCCATCAAATCTATTTTGGTCTTATTTCTGCCATCAGTTCTGCCACATTTTGTGCCAGCTCAAACCAATAAGCTAAATTATTAAGGCTCAGAGACTTACTCAGATAATATGGGTACTTTTTGAGCAGCACAGGGCAAAGGTTAGCAGCAGAACAAAGCAGTGCAAAATGAAGCACAGAAGAGATGTAGCATGAAGATGTCACTAGTTTCCTAGCTAGTCCTAGCATTAATGCACTTACTATATTTGCCATGTCATTTACACCATCCTCTTCCCAGTTAATTTTGTAATCTGAATCTGACGACTCAGACGGGGGAAGAGAACTGCTCTTGTGGAAAAGAGGAGTCTGTCTTTACTTGAGATCTAAAGCAGAAATAGTGGAAATGGGGAGAGGGAAAGCTGTGATTTTTTTTCTGGGAAAAGGAATGTGTTTCATTTGACTTGCCTTGCACTATAAAATGAATGTAAATTGAACAAGATTTGGGTAAGCAGCTGTTGTGGGCCCAGTGGGCAGCAAAGAACCATGTGGCTGCTCGCTCACTCCTCTCCCCCCACCCGTCAGCAGGATGAGGAGAAAATGTAACGAAACCTGGTGGGTCGAGACACGGAGGGTTCACTCCCCAGTTATGGTCACGGGCAAAACCAGACTCGACTTGGGGAAAAAATGTTCAATTTAATCAGTTATCAATCAAAGCACAGTAGGATAAGGAGGCACGAAATCCAGATCTTAAAGCACAGATAAATACCATTACTCCTACACCTCCCTCATTCCCAGGCTTGAGTCCCCTCGCTCCCGATGTCTCTCCCTCCTCCACGCTCAGCGGCGCAGGGGGACAGGCAACGGGGGTGCAGTCAGTTCACCAGAGATTGTCTCTGCTGCTCCTTCCTCCTCAGGCGGGGAGGGCTCCTCACACGCTTCCCCTGCTCCAGCGTGGGGTCCCTCCCACAGCAGACAGTCCCTCATGAACCCCTCCGACATGAGTCCTTCCCGCGTGGTGCAGTCCCTCAGGAACGCACCGACCCAGCACAGGCTGCCCACAGAGTCACGGTCTGCTTCAGGAGCAGGCACCTCCCCTGGCATGGGGTCCTCCACAGGCTGCAGGTCCATCTCTGCTCCACCATGATCCTTCACAGGCTGCACCACTGTGATCCTCCATAGCCTACAGGGGCACAGCCTGCCCTCTCCCCACAGGCTGAAGGGGAATCTCTGCTCCGGCCACCTCCTCCCCCTCCTTCCTCACTGACTCCTGGTATCTACACAGGTGTTTCTCTCATCCCACTCCTCTCTCCCTTGCAGGTCCTCTCACAGTTTTTCTGTCCCCTCCTTAAATACGCTATTGCAGAGGCACATCCATTGTCTCGACATGGCCCGGCCTCAGCCCGAGGCGGGGCTGTCTTGGATCTGGGGGAGCTTCGAGCAGCTTCTGACAGGGGCCACCTGTCTGTATAGCCCCTTCCCTGCTACCAAAGACCCAACACAGCAGCTTTAGTTTAGAATGATCCCAAAGCTCTTCACAAATGCAGCTGAGTTTGGTTTTAGGGGAAACTTCATTTTCCACTGAAGAATTACATCATGCTTGGGTCAGAAAATAAGGACTAAAGCCTAAATCTGTTCCTCCTAAATTGTGGAGTTTGGTGCCAAGATATCATACCATAGCAAGCAAAGAGATTTTCAGCCTTTGGTGTGTCTTTCCGGATCATGAAAGCAAGGGTAGGGACCCGAACCCCACCTGCCTTCTCCAATATCTCTTGCATTTGATTGAGTCCCCTCATGCGAGGAATACGACATTCTGTATAAAAAGACCTCACCTCACCTCATCCCGACCATTGTGCTAGCTGGGGAGGGAACAAGCAAGAATGGTTGACTGAAATGAACAGAGGGATTTTTTTAATGGGCAGGTGTGAGGATAAACTAAACTAAAGTGGATTGGAAGATACCAGCAGATTTTAGGGAGAGAGATTAAAAAGGAAAGTAGCCCTCTACGTTTCCTCAAGAGTTTGTCAGCTGATCACACTCTCCATGGGATGCTGGCAGAGACATGACCTAGGGGCAGGAAACAGTGTGAATGTCATTAGGAAGTTCATGAGGGACACAAGATCTAGCCAAAATATACGAGATCATCTCTGTGTAAAATTGGCGGAGTGCAACAAGGTCCCTGCCATGATACTTGTGCATGGTCCGAGCTTGATTTCTTCACCCTCTTCACCTTCAGGGAATTTCCCAAATAGATGGATACTTCATAAGCAAGTCTTAATGGGGACTTGTCATGGCTTTAACGCATTTTACGCGTCACATCGCATTTTACGCTTGATGCTGCTTCTGCATGGTGCTTACTACTATAGGGACAATGACTAAGTGTACTTCAGAAGGAAAAACGTCACCTTCTATATAAAAAAATTCTAATTTCCTTACAAGCCTGGATTTAATATTTATAGATACTCACATTGTTTTCCTTGTTTAAAAAACATATTCCTCCTCCAAAATCTGTGTCAGAAGCATGAAGGGGAGAAGCACACTCATTTATAAGATTAAATTCCTTTTATCTTCCTAACCACTAGTCTTCACTTTGGTAAGACAAGGTAAGTTAGGAGGTCTCTGTAAAGCACAGAGTTTCAGTTTTCATCTTTCTTAGCATAGACGTTTCAGTCTCTTCGTAATCTTTCCTGTTACTTCCATCTGCACCCTTAGAAATACTGTATTTTGAGATAGGCTAACCTGAGGACAGTATTCCCAGCACAGCAGATATATCTTGATTTATAAATGGGCTTATGATATTTTTCTTTTTATTCTTCACACCAGCGATTTGTAGCCTAACATTTGCTTTCTGATTTTCATCTCTGTTGAGCAGTGATCCTTAGAAAAAATCATAGAATAGTTTGGGATGGAAGGGACCTTTAAAGGCCATCTAGTTCAACCTCCCTGCAGTGAGCAGGGATGGCTTCAACCAGATCAGGTTGCTTAGAGGCCCGTCCAACCTGACCTTGAGTGTTTCCAGGGATGGGGCACCTACCACCTCTCTGGGCAACCTGTTCCAGTGTTTCACCACCCTCATTGTAAAAAACTTCTTCCGTATATCTAGCCTAAATCTACCCGCTTTTAGTTTAAAACCATTACCCCTTTTTCTATCGCAACAGGGATGTGCAATGGCAGTGATTGGTAATTTAGGACTGTATCCAGATTTACTGTAGCGTTGAATTTCATATTGCCACCTCACTACATCGCCTATTTCCCCATGTTAGTCCTAGTTTTGCCTGGGTTTGCTTAACCTGTGTAATTTTGGTGTTTTACTGTTTATTACCCTCCCCAGAACACTGCTACACATATGTAACTGCACAAACCTTATGAATATATTTGCTGTACCTCAGCAGTCACCTTTTTTAACTCTTAGCCAGTTTCTAGTCTGTAGAAACAAATTGTCTTTCACCTGGATCCTGCTGAATTTCTTTATCCATTTGATGCAAGGGATATTGTCACAGGCAGCTTCAAAATCTAAATAAATAATGACAATTAATTTTCCTTCTCCTATAAAATATATTCCTGGCATTTTGCAAGACTGCTAAATAGGTAAGAAGACGATCTCCCTTCTAGCACAAACACCCTCACTATGGTCATGAGGCCTTAGAGGACATATAACTATGGTTATAATTATGTCCATAACCAATTCACAAAATACAAATTCAAGGGCTTAGAATTTTTCTAATAAAAATATATTTATCAGATATGAACGTTGTATTTGAATAAGAATAAATGCTTTGAAAATTTAAAGATTTTAATTCATTTCTCAATAGCAAAAAATGTAGGCATTGTGGAAACTTACTGGATTCAGGGATAAGCTTCCTCTCTGCAAGTCATTTGTGCAGTCATTAGAAGGGGAGGCCACATGGTGTTATGTTGATCTTTTAGGACAAGATATACATATGGGAGATCTCAGTACTACTCATGTTTTTAGTTACAGCAATCTTGTTTGGCAGAAAAATGCTACTGACATTTAGGTGAGATTTTCTTAGGATCCCTCAATTGTTACATGTGCCTCTCATTTTTCTTCCTTTATCAGCACACTGGTGTACATCAAACACCCTATAAAACAATTATTGTTTATGCTTTAGTGGTGATTTGGCATTAAAGTACTTTGATATATTTATTCATTTAAACAATTTTTTATTAATGATTATAAACCATCAGTTTGAACAGTCTTAAAGGCTAATAGAATGGGTTGTCTGATTAAATAAAAATCAACTTGTTAAGTAGCAAATTAAAACATTAGATAACACTTTTCCATCATTTTCCCTCTAGAATCCTATGTCATTTCTATAAGGTGTAGTAATTGTACACATTCCTCATTCAGCTGGTCAAAACGTTTCATCCCAGTACGCTCATCTCTACAAGCCTCTGTGTGTTTCTGTCCAATCACCATTTTTTCCCATTTTCATAGAATTACAGAATCACAGAATGGTTTGTGTTGGAAAGGACCTTAAAGATCACCTAGTTCCAACACCCCTGCCATGGGCAGGAACACCTTCCACTAGACCAGGCTGCTCAGAGCTCCATCCAAACTGTCCTGGAACACTTCCAGGAAGGGGACATCCACAACTTCTCTGGGAAACCTGTTCCAGTGTCTCACCACCCTTATCATGAAGAATATCTTCCTAACATCTAATCTACATCTACCCTCTTTCAGTTTAAAGCTGTTACCTCTCATCCTATCACTACATGCCCTTGTAAAATGTCTCTCTCCAGCTCTCTTGTAGACACCCTTCAGCTACTGGAAGGCTGCTATAAAGTCTTCCCAGAGTGTTCTCTTCTCCAGGCTGAGCAATTCCAACTCTCTCAGCCTGTCTTCATAGGAGAACTACTCCAGCTCCCTTATCATCTTCATGTCCTTCTTATGTTGGGAGCCCCAGAGCTGGACACAGTACTCCAGGTGGGGTCTCACGAGAGCAGAGTAGAGAAGGAGCATAACCTCCTTCAATTGGCTGGTCATGCTTCTTCTGATGCAGCCCTGGACACGGTTGGCCTTCTGAGCTGTGAGCACGCATTGCCAGCTCGTGTTGAGCTTCTGATCGACCAACACCCCTAAGTCCTTCTCCTCAGGGCTGCTCTCAATCCATTCTCTGCCCAGTCTGTATCCGTGATTGGGATTGTCCCGACCCAATGTGCGGGTCCTTGCACTTGGCCTTGTTGAACTTCATGCTCTTTGCACAGTCCCACCCCTCAAGCCTGTCAAGGTTCCTCTGGATGGCATCCCTTCCCTCCAGCGTGTCAACCGCACCATACAGCTTGGTGCCATTGGCAAATTTGCTGAGGGTGCACTCAATCCCACTGTTTGTGTTGCTGACAAAGTTGTTAAACAGCACCTGTCCTGATACTGACCCCTGAGGAATGCCACTTGTCACTTGTCTCCACTTGGACTGTTGACTGCAACTCTTTGAGTCTTTAGAGAGGTTGTGGAGTTTCCTTGTCTGGAGATATTCAAAACCCACCTGGATGCGTTCCTGTGCAACCTGCTTTAGGTGAACATGCTTTAGCAGGGGGATTGGGCTAGATGCTTTCCAGAGGTTCCCTCCAACCTCTACCATTCTGTTATTCTGTGATTCTGTGATTCTGTAAGTGCGACCATCCAGCCAACTCCTTACCCAGCAGGTGGTCCATCTGTCAAGTCCATGCCTCTCCAATTTAGAGACAAGAATGTTGTGTGGGACAGTGTCAAATGCTTTGCACAAGTTGCGGTAGATGATGTCAGTTGCTCTTCCCTTGTCCACCAACACTGTAACCTCGTCGTAGAAGGCCACCAAATTTGTCAGGCATGATTTGCCCTTAACGAAGCCCTGTTGGCTGTCACAAATCACTCGTTATTTTCCATGTGCCTTAGCATAATTTCCAGGAGGGTCTGCTCTATGATCTTGCTGGGCACAGAGGTGAGGCTGACTGGCCTGTAGTTCCCCAGGTCTTTCTTTTTTCCCTTTTTAAAAATGGGGGCTATGTTTCCTCTTTTCCAGTCAGTGGGAATTTCACCAGACTGCCATGACTTGTCAAAAATGATGGATAGCAGATTAGCAACTTAATGTGCCATTTCCCTCAGAACCCACACACACATTTCATCAGGTCCCATGGACTTGTGCACCTTCAGGTTCCTTGGATGGTCTCAAACCTGATCTTCTCCTACAGTGGGTGGTTCTTCATCCTCCCAGAATTGCCAGAGCATCTTATTACAAAGAGGTCTACCTCAATCATTCTAAGCAATGAATAATTTTCTGCATATAATTTCCCTTCATTTCAAATTCAATAAGCTTTCCTAAGCTTTGGAAAGGTCCTGGAGGACCCAGACTGAAGCACAGTCTTCGAGAGGGTGATTCAACCCATCTTAAGATATGCATGAAGACAGATAATAAGCACCTATCTCTCCCCATTGACTGTGGAAAGTAAACAATGCATCTACATTGCCCAGTGCAGTGCTACACAGATACCTGAGCTTAGTCTATAAGCAGAAGCATAGTGGCCACTCCACCCTCATGAATTAGTTCTTCATGTGGCTGATCACAGGATCTGAACAAGCACCTCTGCTTGACACTGGTATTCAGAAGTGCCTGGTGATATTTCTATGGCAATACACTGCATTGAGTAGATGTGCCATAAAGACCTAGGCAAATGTCAGGTGCAGATGGCAAGTCCAGGTTTAGAAGCAGCAAGGAATGTGGATGTATTTTGGTTTTGACGCCACCCAGAGAAACATCAGGATATTGCATAAATTCTAGGGTGATACGCTAATACTAGAAAGCCTAAAGGGAACCTTCTGGCATTGAAATTACTAAAACAGGGAATCAAAGACAGAATAAAATTTCTGCAGACATGTAAGTATTTTGAGGTTTTAATGGATTATACAGATTTTATTAAAAACTGTGGCTTCATTTCCCTCATTAATTAAATCCTTTTCACTTGAATGTGTACATTTTCTCTGTATGTATAGAAAGACAATTTAAATACATTTTTATTTTTTATTCTAACAGAGTACTGCTTTGAATAAATACTTAATTTATTCAGAAGACTTCCTGAAAAAAAACAGGTTTTCATGATGGAAGGCCACTAGAATAAAATCCAGTAAAGTGAGTTAGTNTTCTCTGTATATATAGAAAGACAATTTAAATACATTTTTATTTTTTATTCTAACAGAGTACTGCTTTGAATAAATACTTAATTTATTCAGAAGACTTCCTGAAGAAAAACAGGTTTTCATGATGGAAGGCCACTAGAATAAAATCCAGTAAAGTGAGTTAGTAAGTTAAGACTGCTACTTGTTCATAAATGTTATTGTCATCACGGATCTGTTGACAGAATTAGGTGCAACAAAAGTGGAAGCTTCTCTAATCTATCCCCATATGCCATTTCACTGAATTACAACATGCTTGCCTTGTTTTCTCTCTAGAGCATAGGTTAACTGTTTGCTAAAGCCAATACCGGATGTAGTCTAAACAAGACTAATGCTTTTAACCAGATGACTGTACAGTTAGCTCTTTTAAAATTATTTTTTCAATATTTTCTTCCTGGATCTCTTATCTATATTTATCTTGAGATTTTAGCACCATGTGTCCATTTTATATACCTTTTAATTGCTTGGACTTGCTACACAACATTTTCTTTTTGAATGACTGCATAAAACAGTGAAATAACCAAATTGTTGCAATTCACGGTTGGTTTCACACTCTAATGTCTTTTTTCGTAATCTATTTAAAAGTAATTCTGATACTTTGTCCAACTAATACTGCATCCTCTGAGGATGAGACATATTCTCATAAAATACAAAAAGTTTGTCCATTCATTGAGCAAGATGTTAATGAAGACTGAGTTCTGCATCTATTGCATTCCTGCTTTTAGATATGCAAATTTCATCATCCAACGGCAAATTTAAGTAAGCTTGTTTCTATACAGAAATACTATAATTTTGCTTTATAATGGAAATCTGCATGAATGAACACTTGATTTTGCAAGTAATTTTGGTGACTGCACAAATATCTTCCCAATTCAGGACTATATTTTTCCCTCAGATGTTTAAATTTACTTAAGTGAATACTGTCATGGAAACCTTTTTTTTTTTGTAAATTTAAACATCCTGCATGTACAACACCTCACTAAGGATGTCTATACATATTAGTATTGGCTTGAGTCTGTGTATTGAACAAGAGTTACAGATAATTACTGAAGTAATCTACAATAGCAAGAAAACATTTTTAATATGTGTAACAAATTTCTTCAGCAAAAAATTGCAGCTTTTATTGTAATTTGTATTTATTTGTAGTTACGTGGCCTGAACTGGGCCTAAATCACATAGATTCAATACATCTTCTGGATGTCGCATGTGGGTGAGGCTTTACTTTAGGGAGACCTCTCTGTCTTTGAGTCTTTTGTTCAGTGCCTCCTTCCACGAGCAGAATATTGGCACTCTTCGTTGCTCTCATCACCTCCAAGTTGCCAGTATGATCATCAGTATACATCTACATTGTTTTTCTTGGTTCAGGCAATTTTATTTGTGTTATTTTGAATAAAATTAAAATTGTTTCTCCTTTGGAGGTAACAGCTCTTAAACATTTTCCTTAATTTGCTGCTATGAAAATGGTACGCACTAAAAAGTCAAAATTTATCACACTGATATAAAAGCCGTTAAATACTTTGAACACAGCTTAAATAAAGTCTTTAAACTTCCGAAAGACTTAATCAAAAGAGTTTCTTAGAGAAAAAAAAAAACTCACACAGGGAAAAAGCTAATTAATATTGGCAATGGATTCACAAAGAGGAAACAACATTCCTCTCTTATAGTGAAATAAATTATACTTTTCTACTCACTAAATCAGAAAGCTGTCGTCTTGCCAAACACTATAGCTCTGTGGTCCAAATACCAGGTTCTAGAAGTAAAACCAGATTGTGGCACATGTGCTGAACACTTTGTTCTCAGATTGCTTGTAATGTCACGTGCCTTTCAGCAGAGAGTAGTGGCTCAGGTAGTGCCTCCAGAGGGCTGGGAGATGGTCACTGGCAAGGGAAGGAAAAAATGTCTGTGAGTGAGGGTCATGGGAAGAAGGCAGGAGCTGTAGCCCATGTAGTACTGAAAGGAGCAGGGACCTGACTCACCCATAACTCAACCTCCACAGTGGCAGAAACTTTTTAGGCATCAGAGGGAGCTGGCTGCGAATTGAAACCTACTGTGATTACAGTAACCAAGCAGAGAAGCAAGAACTTGCCAGTAAGTATGTGATGCATGGACATTTGTTTATACACAATTGTATTTCTGCTCTGTCTTAGTCACTCTAAGTTTCCTCTATTTAAAACGTTAATTATTTTTGTTTATATTTTAATAAAATCTTGCTTTGTCTTGAAAGAGCTTTTTGGTCTTCTGGTCTCTACTCCAAGTCAAGGGTCAAGACATGCATCTCCAAGATTTATCTGTCTCTCCTCTCACACCATTGCACACACATGCTTTGCTTAACAGCACGAAGCATTTGAATTTATCAGAATCAGCTGCAAATTAATGCTTACATCCTGTGAAAATGTCAGAGTTGCAAAATTTGTGCTGTGTCAGACGAAACAAACATTGACGCTTTTTTAACATGGAAGTAAATCTTCACAGCATCCCATTTTGTCATTCGAAGTTCAGCAACGCTTCTTGACATTTACAGATACTAGGTTCACTGTGAGCTTAACTGAAGTCTTTAGTTTCATCTTCCTCCAATTTACTCTGGATTTTGAGCTGCTGCATTCACTCCTGAAGAGCTGATATTTGTGCCTCTATTCTATTTTAACTCGATTTATGGAACTTAACCATCCCAGTGCTCTGTAACCCAGCCCCATACTAAATATTTCATCTCTCAATAGCAAGCTGAAATACTTCAACCTCTGCTTTTGGGTTTGGAGGTTATTTTGTTTGTTTTTAATTTTTAAAAATTCCCAATCAACTCTGCAAGTCGTTTATAAAAATACTGGGCTTAATTTAAGCAAGAAGATTTTACTGTGTTCCCAAGGAAGAAAACCCTCAAGTTATTTAACACTCACTATATTTTTTTATCCTGGCACTGTGGGGCACTATGGTTGGGACCGGTACATGTCTTCTCCCATGGGTTCCTTTCCCAATTTGGAATTAGTCTTAGATCATGCAGAAACTTGGGAAAAAATCTCCAAACATCCGAAGAAAATGTTTTGGCTTACAGAAAAGCTTACCCCCACCCTGTCCCTCCCGTCCCCATCACCCCCCACCCCCCCCACTGCTGTTTCACTGTAATAGTATTGTCTTTGAAAAGTAGTATGTTATGAACATGGGTCTGCTCTTAGTTATCTAACGGAGACTTTACATTTCAGTAAACACTATTATTTTGAGTACCCTTCTGTAGCTAGAGACCTACTTCAATTCCTGGAAAAACTGTGCTGTTTTTGGATTCTGACTCCCTGTTTCCCAGTTGGTGCTGTCTCCTTATCTCCTCCTTCACAGCATTTCCTTTCTCTCCCACCAGCTTTGTATGATCGCTTCCACTTACTACAAATACGACTCTTGAGAACTGGGCAGGGTTGTCCAAAAAGGCTCCTTGGTACTGTGGGAAAGGCACAAATAACCTTGGGTCATCACATTTTGTTACTTGTTGTCACGGTTTAAAGCTGGGCTGGCTGTTAAGCGAACGACAGATGCTCTTTGTTAACCCCCTCCCTCCCCAAAGTGGGGGGAAGAGAGAAAAGGGAAAGAGACTTATGGGTTAGAAAAAGTTAAAACAGCTTTAATCTAACTACAATAATAATGAATAATAATAATAATGAAATATATACAAATATACAAATGTACAAAACCGATATCGAGCTCCCCCCCCACTGATGACAAATACGTCACCCGGANCTTTCTGCATACCATTGCTTCTGATGTTCCAGCACTAACTATAAACACCCAGACTTATCACTGCTAGAAGCAGCTACTGTCTGGAAAAACATGCAGTTAATTTCAGGGAGTGCAGGTTCTCAGAAGAGACTTAACTGAAAAGCAAAGTTACTAAAAGAAAGTCAGTTCTGTCTTGGCCCAAACCAGGACACTTGTTTATTTATTTGCAGGTTGAGATCCTAACTCTTTAGTCTGAATTGATTCAAAGTGAGCTAAGTGTCACGCTAATTTTGGCCAGGCAGTTGAGAAGATTTATAATTCTTGTTTCTACAGTTTTAACCAGGGTCAAATACTTAGGAGACCTATATCTGAGATATTAATAGCTTCCTAATCTAAGGGAATATTTTTGGTATCCATTCTTTTTCTTTTTTAAGAAAAAAAATTTGAATTTATAATGAAGAATATACAGGAAATTTTAGATTAAATCTTTTTCTGTTGATTTTCTTTCTGCCTTTAGAAAAAAGAATATTGAAATTGTGCAATAGTGTGTCTTTCTCTTTAGGACTTTGTTTTACTTCTATACTAATTTCATTTTGTTTCCATAATTACAGTGAAATTCTGTCATGTCCAAACATGTTTTCTAGTTGATAATTTCATGACTATTACACCATCTTTTTATTATGCATGCTTACAGTTTTCTTCAAACAATAATAGTTTCTATAAGAGTCTACGCGACTCGTGCTACTGTTTACTTCTGATTGGAAGGTGAATGAGAACATCCCAAAGAACATCCCATTTTCTTGTTCACATACACAGTTGTAAGTGTGTACGTGTGTGTGTTCGTGTATGTACGCACACAGACATATATATATATATATCTCCATCCTAAGCCCAGCGCAGAGAATTTTGTAACTGTTCCATGGCTATGAGTGAATATTCTGAAGCTATTAAAGCTATTAAATAACACATTTTTACATGATATTATGTCAAGTAGTCACAGGATTTGTGACATTTTCCATTCTAACTGTCCAGAAGGCTATAATCACTAAATAATTACATTATTATTTGTATATAAAATATTGTGAATACTATGTTACCCACAATAACTCTGCTTAAACCTGGGGAAATGCAGACAAATAATTAAAAAATCTTTAGCTATTACCCTTTCTTTCAATGTGCTGACAATTTGACTTTAGATTTTTTATGTTATCTTCCCTTTTACAATATCAAGTTATGCTAGACTTCAATTTATTGCATATAAAACTATTTTCTTGGAACCTCTGTTACCAAGATCTCAGACTGAAATAATATATTTTCAATCTTTCTATAGAGAAGAAATGGTATATTTCAGAATTTGAAGATCTGGAAATACTCCAATGCGTAAAGTGCCTTTTGGTGGACAACTGAAGTAGTGTCTATCTGTAATGTGACAGTCTTGTGATGATAACTGGATTCCTCATCTAGTATAAACTGAAATTCCAGAGGTAACCATTGAAAATCACGCAAAACAAGGTTTAATTTGACTATGTGACCTTGTGCCTTGATCTAGATTAGCTGTGTTATGGTTTCTGAAACCCTAATCAGTTTGTTTAACAGCCACCCTGTAATAAGCACCCAGTGAACAATATCTCTGCGTCAATCTACCTATTTCCATTTTGAAGAAGGTGAGAGCTGTGGAGATATGGAATGAAAAATAAAAATCAGTGAAGCAAATACATGACTAGATAAGAAACAGAAAAAAAAATTGTCACACTACCCAGACGGATTAGCATGTTTTGAAAGCAACTTCTAATTGCCGTATGCATCTAATTTAAATGCAGAATAAATACCTGCAGAACTACACTATGTATTGCTAGTTAAGAGCTGTTTTCATAGTTTTACAAAGAAGGCTCCTTTGTATTTCTTATTCCAAAGAAATAAATCTATTCTCTTGCAAACAAGTTATTTTCTGTTCTTTTTCTAATGTAATGCTAAGAATTTTAACATGCTTGATCTTCACTTGAATCATTCATCTGCTTGATTGGTTTAACAGTGATCAGTAGGTATCTCTGTGATGTGCTTTCTCTTGCTTTTTATATGAACATGCAATCCTGTGTGCCGAATTCTCATCAGAAGTAATCTTAGTTAAGACTGTATTCAATTATAGAGCTGTTCTGTTTTACACTCCCTATTTGTGTAAGGTGATTTCATCCAAAACGTTATTTGGCTTGTGCATTATCATGCAAAATAGTATTTCCAAGTAACATTCTTCTTTTCTTATCTATAATTTGCTTTCTCATGGTCCTTTCTGACTGCTTCAAAATTTCCTTATTTGAATTTCCATGGTCTGACTCTCCCTTCAGCATAAGAACAGGACAACTTGGACCATATATCTAAGTATTTTGAAGCTCCTGGGATTGCTGATATTAGTTTTCTTTCCTTCAAGCTCAGCTTTCCTCTATCTCCCCCTTTTGCCATCACTTTAACTATCTTCTTTCCTTTGGACATCTGGCAGAGCAAGCATCCTGTGAGTAATATGGGGCTTTGTGGTTCTCTAACGCTACTTTGCTTATCCTATTTCTTATCCTATTTCTTCACCCTGGAAGACTTCCAATAATACAGCTCTGCCTCTAGCAGTGCAGTTGTCATGATACTTAAAGAGTAGAGAAGTTACTTGTTAGGTCTTTATGCTTTTAAACGAGGCTATCTTTGTTGTGCTTCTTTGTAGACTTTTTAAAATACAAGGAAAATTTTTCAGTCTCTGGAAATCACTACACAAAGTGATACAGCCCACAGGCCTTGCACCACAAGCAGGTGGCCTGGGTACCAGTGACATATTACATCTGGGGACGCAAAAATGCTAATTGCTAGGCATAAATCTCTGTACTTCAGGAACTATATTCTTAGATGTTCTTGAGCTCCCAGACCTTCTTAAGGTTTTGGCACTACTTCTAATATCCAGCCCTGAGAAAAGGTAATTCTGAGGACCACAAAGGAAAATATGTGCATATGGATGCTGTAACTTAAATAGTGAGAGTATGAGCATCATTGTGGCTGTCTTCCATGATAATTTAAACTGATGCAATCAAACGTATGCATTAATGAATTGTTAAACCAGTCCCTGGCACATTTTGACTTGAGTAAACTAGTACTGTCCCGAGCAGCTTCACAGCACAGGCTGTCCCATGCCAGGGTCCATTTACAACATACAGTTTGGAAGTAGAGGTCCTGTTTTGGAAGATGAGAAAAATTAACAGTATGGGCATAACCAGTCAAAGCCAGCTGGCCTGGGGATTAGTAAGTGGACCCTGGGACTGGTACGTTTACTGGTATCGACATCACTGTCTTGTCTACTGAGTGCTTGGATATGCACTGCAGAACTGCAGCTGGACAAAATCCCCAGGCAGGGATGGGAGAGTCAGGTCTGACAACCTCAGCAATTGCAGCGTAGCTCTTTCATGGTAGAAGTGCCTGAAATAGGCATGAGGGGGCAGGGCCTGAAAGCCAGGTCTTATGCAAAGTTACAGGCCATATACAGGTAGTAACTGAGATCTGCATGAAAAGGCAGGGAGCTGACTTTAGAGAGAGTCCCAGTATTTGAGCAATGAGCGCTAGGAGTGCAAGGGACAAACCACCACAGATGGTTCAGAAAACATCTGTAGTACTACCCAGACAGGGAGCTCTTCGGTTAACTGCTGGCTCATAATAGGCCTAGCACTGTAAATTTTCTCATTCCATAAGATTTTCCTCTGTTTAAAAGGAAAAAAAAAAACCCTTTATGGATCACCGTAAACAGAGATCCAACCAGATTCCCCTGTGAACAGAGATAGCAAAGATAGCTAACAAAGTGTGTCATGCTGGCTAACTGTACAAACCAAACAGGAAAGCACTATCATTTTACCTCCTACGTGGTTATTTCACCTCTGTAATGCTTTGCACCTGTGCAGAACAGGATTTGCTTTCAGTTTAGCACAACAGACCTTATGGCGCGATTCCCCATTGTCTTTCATTTCCTGTATCCTTCTGAGTTCTTGGAAATATGTGTAAAATGCTGCGGGTCAGTCTGGATTTTTTTAAGTCACCTGATTCTTTGCTACACAGCAATAAGAAGCATAATGAAATTACAATCATCATCAGTGGAAAATAGGCATGTGCTGTCCAGGAAAGATAAGATTAAATTGGTGGGGCTGAGAATCACTGTGGTAGTAACCACCAGTGAAATAAAGGTTAGATGGATGAAAACAGAAAGGATTTTGGTCACCTGTGTTCTGGAAGGATTGCAGAAGAGATTTCACTGAGGCAGTCCTTGAAGTACTGCCACAGATCCTGAAAACAGGTGAATAGAGAACTCTATTTTTCTAGTGAATTCTTGTTACTTGGATTACAATTTTCCAGGTATATGCTGGAGGACATGTATAAATAATAACAATAAAGCTCAGTTATTACTACATAGCCACTTGTACAGGAGTAACAAGCATAATGGAGTAACAACTGTAACGGGGATATAGGCTTCTGCACCATGATGAGCTGATGATTGAGTTAATAGAAATGGGACAGCATTCAGTAGCACAAAACACATGACCGAGGATTAAGGAGTAGTTTCTAGAGTTTCTGCAGTAAATTAGCTCATCTGTTTGAACAACTGACAAACAAAAATATTGATAGTTGGTAGCGATCCTATGATAGACTGACGTGATGCAGCCATATAAAAAGAAAACATATCTTCAGGGATAGGGAAATACTAAACAATACTCTAGCAAGAGTTTACCTGGAATGTAACGTACAATGACAGCTGGTTACACAAGTGAACTAAACACACTGAAAAGCAGAGAAAGACCTCTAAGATAATTAGAAGAAAGAAAAGTTATGAAATCATCAGAGGGATGGAACACCTCTCCTATGAGGAAAGCCTGACAGAGTTGGGGTTGTTCAGCCTGGAGAAGGGAAGGCTCTGAGGAGACCTTATAGCAGCCTTTCAATTCTTAGAAGGGGCTTGTAAGGAAGTTGGAGAGAGACTTTTTACCAGGGCCGGTAGTGATAGGACAAGGGGGGATAATGGTTTTAAACTAAAACAGAGTAGATTTAAATTAGATATAAGGAACAAATTGTTTTACGGTGAGGGTGGTGAGACACTGGAACAGGTTGTCCAGAGAAGTTGTGGATGCTCCACACTTGGAAGTATTCAAGGCCAGGTTGGATGGGGCTTTGAGCAACCTAATCTAGTGAAAGATGTCCCTGCTCATGGCAGGCGGGGTGGGCTAGATGGTCTGTAAAGGTCCCCTACAACCCAAACAATTCTGTGATTATCTTCTGAGAGGAACTTGGCTTTCGCAGCCTAACAAAATGTTGCATGTCTATAATGTTGCATGTTAATACACCAGAGAAAAGCTATTTGAACTAATAACCACTGCTGGCACAGGAACAAATAGGTATAAACTCGCCATTAATAAATTTATCCTGAAAAGAAGGTTTCTAAGCATCAGAGCAACAACGTTTTGGAACAGCTTTTCTAATTGCAGCACAAAATTTAATGTGGTTAAACAGCATGATTGCAATCCAGATTAAATGATGTGATTGACCAAAATAGCAGAACTCCAATGCTTTCCTGGGGCCTGTATTACTAAAGGGAAACATTATCCAAGGTTTGTGGCAATAGAGGTATGGATTCCTTATCTCTAAATAAATTTCTGAATTCAATGCACACTGAAACCCATATTTGCTGTTGCTGATTTTTTTCTTGCCTCACTTAATGCTTAGTTTTTGTGTCTGTTGTTTGTTAACAAGAGCTTGTGGACTTGATTATACGTTGTTTTGCTACTGTTTAGGTACTTAACATCTCAGTAATTAAATATACATTCTTATAACATTTTATTATTTCAGCAGATTAGATCTTTGCAATACGTTGTTAATCTTTTAGCTATATTTGTTACATTTCAGTTTGTCATGCTGATGTGTAATGTCCATTCCCTTCTCCTCTTAGGGTTTTATTGGTTTCTATAGTTACCAGCCATTGCTCCTCTCATGTCACCTAAGTCACTTGTGACCCTAAATTTGTTATCACACACATCTTATTGTTTCTGTTTTGCGGGAAGGCAAAGTACCCAACTTATTACAAGGAAGACTTCCAAAGAAATGAGTATAGCTTGTCTACATGACAGTCTGGACTTGCAGGGCTGAATTCCTCCCTGCACTGCCGTATTTTTTAAATCCGTATTAACAATAACCCAGCAAGGTCTTTTACATGCTGTAACACAGTCTATCCTGATATTTATTATTTAATCTATTAAGACATTTGGCTCTCTTCACACACAGCTGGGGGACCAATTAAAAGTCCAGAATAACTATACAGAATTTTCTGCTTAATTAGACGTTTCAGGGGCATGCTATTAAGGGCCAACTGTTCTCCTGGTTGACTGACTACAATTGAGAAATGAGATGTTTTCTTTAGTACTTGGGGTTCCAACTGTCTTGATTCTATATTTGATTAAAGCTGCATGGTGGTGCGGCCTGAATTTATTTGTTATGGTCTTAATTTGTATAGTCAGATAAGTATTGTTTATCAGGTAGGATGTTGAACTGTTTAGCATTCAAATGCCCTTTATTGTTTCAGTGCAAATAACTGTCTTGAACATTTTTGTTGGAGAATCTCCATTGCTTTTCTTTTGTTTACATTTCGCTATCACTTGGGTTTTTTCCCTTTCTACCAGTAATCCAATTTTTCCATGAACTTAATGGTTACAACTAGAAAGAAATCACTGACATTTTGTGTCTTTTGAATTTGGCTAGTAAAGCCAAACAGATCTGAGCATTACAGCAAAACATATGCTCTAAAGTTATGAGAGCTGGCTTACTGTCTCCTCTGTAACATCTGTGTGGTCCCACTGAAGGTAACTTAGAATTTGTCGACTGCCGTGCAATGTGGATATACCCAAATTAAATTTTACTTTGGGTATTTTTGCTATTCTGCCAGCCGTAATGTGTCAACATCTTTAAGAGGAGAGTTCAGTCCCATTGTATCAGTGCAGCTGGTTTTCTATACTTCTTCCCCTAATTGCCTTTAAATCCTAAGAGAGCAATGATCTGCAGCAATACTTCTGTTTAACATTTCTGAAAACAATTTATTGCTTCAGCTAGATTACTGCATTAGCACACACATTTATTATTTAAAACCTAAACCTGGCTCTGAATGATACTTTCACTTCTTGTATAATTTCATGCAAATAAGTTCAAAGGTCTTGTATGCTCTGAATATAGCAAAGTATTCACAAATCTGTGCCAAGCCAAGACATCTGGTCATTCTGCTTTGGTTACAGCACTCTGATTTGTTACATCTACTGTGCTTTCATGTTTCATCCACTTTATGTACAGCAGCAGGTACAGTTATAGCAGTATTCAAACAACACGTTCATTCATTTATTCACTGAAATGCTATACTGTATGAAGAATTAAAGCTGAAGTATGAGTTTATAATACACTGTCGCTGCACACTTAGCACTGCTAATGTTGCTGCTCTAGCATCACCCTTAGGCATGTAATCCCTGACACTTTCCCAGGCTGGATGGCTTCCTGTTGGTTTTCTTAATGGTTGTCAAAATCCATAGCCAGTTTAAAAATAGTATTAGAAGATAACTGTAAGCACTTATAGTAGGATCATCTCACCAAAATTTAGACATAGTTGGTTATCAAGGAGTGAGTTAGGTACCTTTAGCGCCTTTTAGTTTCAGCAGAGAATAACAGGAATTTCCAATTATCTTCCTTAGCTTAGGGAAGGTGTGTAAATAGCTAGCTAATTTGGAGTGAGATGAATCAGCTCGTAGCTCACATCCCTCATCACTAAGAAGAGCTCAACCTTGACTTCTCTGACTTTTAGCTCCCTGAAGTTAACTTCAGCCCCCCATAATGTATGGTTCCCTGGCCTGCAATAGGATGAACTCAGCATTTTTCAGCTATTAGTAGCTGACTCTAGACATGTTTTTCCTCTGTCTTGAGGAGAAAGGGCATGCATTTTTCTACAAAGAAAATGTAAGTGCAGTCACTGTGGCTGTGAAGCTACAGCAGTTCATGATGCACACCACAGCGAACACGATTAATACAGTCATCTGGAATTTATTATCTAAGGAGATGTGGATACTTTTGGGTGTAATTGGAAAGAGAATTTAACTCCCTTTTTAAAGAATTCTCCTTGAAATAAAGAGGTTGGGTTTTTTTATTTAAAGAGAGTGAAATTGCTTAAAGAACACAACAAAATCTATTAAAACTTTGACAGATGTTCTGCTCTGGTGAAATATGAAGCTGCGTTAATTTTAACTCAAATAGCATGAAGATAGATTGAGCATGTCAGAACTTTTTGTTACAATGCTTTTGCAGACTGAAATATTTCTTCATGTTTTTTCCCTTCAGGAATTACTTTGTTTCAAAATTGTAATTATTCTACAATCATAAACCTGGAAAAATGAACTTTTTTCCATAAAACTGGAAAAACACTTTTTTCTAGAATGTTTCTTTTACAAAGTATCTGAAAGCATCAAAATTTCGGGAGAAATGAAATCACCCAAGAACTGAAATTTTCATCCTCATAGGAGCTCTACTTGCATCTTGCAAAAGTTTTTTTGTCTTGGGAATGGTCATGTCAGCTGTCTGCTACCTTGACACTAATATTGTAGATCAGTTCTCCCAGTTTTCATAAAACGGAGGCTGGTATAAGTCGCTGCAGATCATATAATTACTAAGCAGTAAAAATACTGGGTTTATAGATGTTTTTGTGTAATTTTCTATGTGTTTTAAGGCATATTCCTTATAATTTTAAAAACACGAACATGAAAGCCAAGGTCTGAAAAATGGTTATACTATGAACAGGATGGAGAAATGTGAATTCTCCAGCCCTCTTGGCTTTTCTAGGCCCTGGCAAAAATATCTGGGCTCCTGAGGCTCCTCCACAGTCTCAATAAACTTGTTTATAAATACCTACAAGGGACACGTTTTCTTATATTGGAGTTTAGTGGCCAGAGATTCAGTAAAATCTCTGATATTCAGTGGTGAGCATAATTTTCCATTCCAATACTTTACCTAGAGACACAGCTAATCCTTTGTCTCTCAGCATCTAAATTAAGATCAGGTTTTTATCTTTTGCAAAAATTCCTGGGTGATATCTGCTGTTTTCCATGCTACAGAGGAGGTTACAGAAGATCAATACAGCCTGATCTGGCTGCAAGAACCTGTGAAAACTTGAGCTGTTTTCAGTCCCTATAAGTCCATCTCCATGGGATTACTCCTCCTTACCCTTACCAAGAAGAGGGAATTGAACAAGTGAACTTGTTTGTCCCCATCTAGCAGGATCCTAAAACCCTCTGTCCCACGTGCCTCAGCCTGTGAAGCTCTGAACAGTCTGGGGTGCTGTGTCCAGCGCATTTCCCCATGGGGATGGGTCTGGGCTGAAGCAGCAGTAGGCACAAATGGGGTGTTCCTGCTTTGGGGAAGCAGTTGTCTGAAAGACACTTGGGGAGCTTCTGCATTAGTGGGGTTAGTAGCTTGTTTTGTTTAAATCTTGTTCTAGTAGAGAAACAAATGAGAATGGGTATGTGAAAGCTGTCCCATTAGGCAGAATATTTTGGACTCTGAGATGTATTTTAATCAAGGATGACAAAAATACAGAAAGTTTGTCACACAGACTGAACGTTAGGGGTGTTTTAACAGGCTGAAAGAAGAATGAGTGAGAGCTTAGCAAATTAATATAGACCTAGAAAATAAGATTTGATGACCTTTTAATCACCGGCTTTCTCAATATGTAGAGGAAGATAATTTATTTTCCCAGTGCTTCAGTTTCTTTCTGTACAGTGGGGATAATAACACCACTTGAAATAAGCCTTATGGGGAGAAACGTTAAATATTTGCAGTTGCTTATGGGTTTTGATCAGAGAATCACTCTAGCTGTTTACTTTGGGCAAGTAAATGATATGTGTAGGTACAGAATTTCAAAGTAAAACAGGTTATGAAATCACGGCATGGTAAGGCACTCCTCTCAGACTGACCAGAGGGTACCAGAGGACTTGTGGTATTTTATGAGACATCTGTACCATGAGCTAAAAAAACAACCGGACATTAAAAAGCCTTTGACAATCTTCAGAGAGAAAGACAAGTTATCACCTTTAAATCTGAAATTACAGATAATTACATTTTTCTCACCTAATCCCCCTGTAGTTCCAATTAGGGATGCTATTTCTCACTTCCTCTCCCAAAGTGTGGCGCAATGCCGCTATGCATTATTGAACAGCTGCCTTACTTGACCCCAGAGGTGGCTGCTTCTTGGCGATGGATGAAATGAGCCATGTGGATTCCGTGACTACATCACAGAGATATTGTGACTAGCTTAATTAGATAATGCTCAAGAAGTATTGTGAGATACTTGGATTAAAAGCATTATGTAAGGACAAATTAATTATGAGTATTAATACAATTTTGATCTAAGGAGTAATTTGAGTAAGGGTTAACATAATGACGAGATCTTTGTGAGTTACGTGCAGAGCACTTTGCTTCTCCATGTAAAATATGTCCGACATCATTTAAAATGTTTCTGCGGAGTGGAGCAGGGCAGTGCCACTCAGAAGTGACAGGAATATGCACTGCCAGATGTGAATCATCGCTGAACTGCAGCCCTTGTTCCTTTGTTCAGATTTCAAGCACTAGACACTCTGTTACCTACAACAGAGTTGCCTGCAGATGCCTTGATGCAATGCAAAATGAGAAATCTGCCAGACAAGGAAGATTAGTTTGCTTTTGTTTTGAAGTTTAGGAGATGATCTTCATTCCCTGTGCAGATCTGTGGTGATATGGCAAAACCATTCTTGTTCCTGGGTAAAACCCTGGATTTTCTGACATGAAGGAAATGTTCCCTCTGGCTTCAGTGGAGCTGGGATTTCCACCATGTACATGATTCAGTGCCATCTTCTTTCAGGTAAGGAAACGTGGAAATGCTGGAAATTATGTAGATTTATGTAGCCATGTAGTCAATTTCCCTAGAAAAATAGAAAAATCAGACTGAACCAAACCTACTGATCTCCAAACCTATCTTGATAGTTGGAGGGCCAGCATGGGTTTCCACTGCAGCTTTTTGCTTGTTAAGCTTTATACAGTTTGTGCATACCTAGGAAGTTTCATATCAGACTTCTTTTAATGAAATCTGAATGCATGTAGATCAGATTTCTAAGTCTAAACTTTTTATATTGCTATGGTAAGTTCTTTTGATTAAATACACATATCTACAGTAAATTTAAGACATCTGCTTGAGGATGAACTGAGTTGCTCCCGAGATCTGCGCTGGTTCTAAGAGGAATCTACAGTAACTAGCTACATTTAGTCACATGAATTTTATAATTTTATACTTACTTTTTGGCAAGTACTTTAGGATTTTAATGAAATAGGCCTGAAATACTGAATTATTTAAAGTTACTGAGCTAGTTACCACAGAAATGTGAGCACAGGATTGTATCTTAACTTTAGAACAGTGTATCTCTGCAAACTTCTCACTTTGATTACTATCTAATGAAATATTTGAACTGAATAACCAATTTCTTTTGAGGTATTGGACAAGTATCTCTAATGACTACTCTTCACACAAACTCCACTTACAAGGCCAGATTTTCACATGCAGATTTCCTTGTTATGTAAAACTTGAGCTGACTGACTAAAGCTGAGCATATAATGACATTCTGAACATTTAGTCCTAGTCCTTTTATTTTTGTTTACTTCTGTTCTTCATTGAAATGAGATACACGTTCTTGAGTATTGGGGATTATAGTTACTCATGTCCATAGAGCAGCTCACCAGAGAGTATAATTATTGCTCATATGTTGGCTCAAGGTAAGAATTAGGCTAGACGGCCTGACACGGTCATGAGACTTACATTTTAATTTGTTCACCTCCCGGTATCACCTAACAGACCACCTGCGCCTGT
This sequence comes from Steatornis caripensis, assembly GCA_013398225.1. NCBI lineage: Eukaryota > Metazoa > Chordata > Aves > Caprimulgiformes > Steatornithidae > Steatornis > Steatornis caripensis. Next base: position 1,059,130 of record VZSC01011845.1, read on the forward strand.
CCTAATTTTTCACTGCAAAGACATTAAACTCCTGCCTCCATATCTTTTTTTATGAGGAAGATGTTCATACCTGAGGATGAAGTTCACCTTACTCACAAAGACACAGAGCTGTCTGAATTGCCACCGGGTGCAGGGATGGGGATGGCACGTGGGGCAGCTGGACACGTGTGTAGCATGGCCAATGTCACAGAAACGTCTGAGGCCACAGAGACACAACAGACAGTGGTGAACAGGGATGGAGAGCGTTCTGTTTTTTGGGAGAATTCAAGCAAGGTCTTGGGGCAAGCTACATGTCTACCACAGCTGGAGAGATTTATTCGTGATGGAGGTGACATATCCACTGCTCGTGAGCCACGTATAGATCAAGAATAGGCTTGATGTGGCTTCTGAGGACTCCTTGAAGACAGGGATGGCTAGAGAGCTTGCACCTTCTGCTCTCTGTAGCTGTTGTGCAAGCTTCTGTTTCCAGGTGGAACCTGGTCCAGAATTCAAAAGTACCTGTAGCGCAGGAAGACGCTGGACTGCCCTTTATGTGCCTGGAGCGCAGGCACAGAGGGAGGGAGGATGCTGCCGCCACAGGTACCCTTTGCTATTACACTGGCCTGTGCACTGCAGACACTTATGGTTTCTTCCTTTTTTTGTCTGGTGCACAGTTTAATTTCCTAAGAACACTCATGCTTCAGTACAACAAAGGTCTCCAGGCTTTAACATAGCATATATGGTAAGACATTATGGTTTGTGATATCCACTGGGCTAAGTCAAACAAGTTAAGCTCTATGAAGCAATGAAAACTGGCAACGTCTCCTCTTGTCTATTACCAGTGAAACTGGGCCTCTAAATAACTGAAAAAATCTGGTACTCTGACTTTTCTTGGGCTGAATTACTCTGAGTTTGTGTGAAGATTTTCCTTCTTAGCAGGGAGTTCTGACCACGTCCTCAGAGCTATACTGAACAGCACGTATGCATAAGCTTATTTTGGGAACTACATGCCTAGCTACAACACTGGCCAAGATTTCTCAATGAGGCCTTGATAAAGTACGTGAGCCCACGCAGAGATGGCCATCTTGCTCTCTGTGCTACAACTGAGTGAATATAGTGGCCACTTTTGCCCCCTGTACACTTTCTTGAGATCTTCCCTTTCACTGTGTCACGATTTACAGCTTCCTGCACTGACACCAGAAAAACTGTCTTGAAGACAGGGTAAGGAACAGCAGGATTTCTTACATGTCATTCTTTTTCCTGAACATCATTGTTTATATTTTATCACAACCATTTTAGTAATAGAAGCCAGGTGCCATACACCACCATTAGGAGCTTTGCTGGATGTGACATCTCACTTTTTTATTGAAGTGAAACAAGGTTCATAATTTTTTAATTCAACCCAGGACCAGAACCCTCATGAGAGTTATACACATCTGCAATTTTAACAGCTTAAAAGTACCACTTATCTCAAGCCTGAATTTAGCCCAAAATGACTCATTACAAAACAATGTTTTTTCAGAAATTTGTCTCCATTACAGAAATGCTGGAAGTGGTAAGAGAAGAGTGAATGAGCTGTTTGTAAATATTACTCATTCTTTTTTAACGTCTCTTAGTGGTAAATGTTCACAAACAAGCATGAATTAAAAAGTTCATTCTGCATATTTTAAATTCATTTTACCTGCTTCTTTCATGACTTATGTCTCACTGTATGATTTTAAGTGGTTTTTCAAAATTGCTTCAAAGAAGATGATTCTGTAGGGTTTGCATACGTTTGATATATGTCTTTGGAATTTGTTCTTGTGCATACTTTTAGTTACAGAATAAAGACTGCTTAAACTTTTATTGAGACAATTAAAGTAATTCCCTTATAACAAACTGAATGAAAACTACAGCATTAAAAGAAGATTTAAAGATGAGAAAAAAGCCTTTTCATGAGAGAACAACTCTTGAATAATAAGTTCAGCTCTGACAGTGAATTCTTAGTTATTTCATGAAATCCTACTGAGCTGTGCTTTGTACCATCTGTGTCAGGATATTTCAGTGTGAGAAAATGAACTTTGGTCCTAATGTGTACTCTGGGAGCAAGAGGAGCTGGGAAAATATTATAGCAGGGCATTTCAAATTTAATTTGCTGAGTCGTCTTTGAAGGCAGCTTGGGTGCTGATGACAGCAATTCCTGGTTCTCTGTCAGGCCTGCATCTGTGCAGGAAAAAATGTGTCGCTGTCTTTTCCTTCCATTTCCTTCCCACCCCACCGGTTATGTTCATTCACGCAGACCCGTCTCCCCAGCATCACTATGGTCCAGCTGCATCTCTTCACCCCAAGCCCTTTTCTTGCCATCACAGCAGCCCCACGCTCAGCCAGCGAGCCAGAGGCTGGACACACGCTGCCGGCGGTGCACACTGGAAGTGCACCTCCTCCCACACTGCAATACCTTGGCACAGAGTTGGTGTCACAACATTTTGGGGTGCCCATGGCTGCCATGGTGCACAGCAGTGAGCCACCCCTGCTGATCACCACCTGCCCTCTCTGTCCAAATGCTCAGGTCAGCACCTTTGTAGCTGCTGCTCTGAGATACCACCACACTGTTGGCCATACCCGCACCCCAGCGGGGCAAGGTCTGCAGTAATGCGTTAAGCCACTGAAGTTGCAATTCTTCTCACCTAGCCCCAGCTTTCTAAAGGTTAGAGATCTAAATACTGATCTCTTCCCTTTCCAGCTAATGGAAGGAGATAGGAACAGCTGTGCTCAGAGCCAAAGCTCCAGATGGACCTCACCGCTCCCCAAAGATGTCTGTCCTCCACCTACAGGTTCATCAGTTGGCTGACACTAACTACATGCGGCACTGCGAGGTCTCGAGAGTTCCCAGAGACAGACCTTGACCTTAATGTGCACCAAAATAATTTCACCATTAACAGAACCTTTCTCAGCAAGCGAGTTACTCTACATAAGGAAATATCTGCACGCAGTCATCCCAGGATCTGGTCCTAACATTTAAAATCTCTTTTGCAGATGATAAGATGCAAGACCAATACAAATAAAAATGGTTCTCAATGGAGAAATATTGTCATTTGAAGCTCATGAAATAACTTTCTCAACCATTTTACACCAGTTTGCCAATAGTCTAAGCCCACACTGAGCTAGCTTGAAGGACTATAAATACCGATTTTTTTAAATTAAAAGAATAAATAAAACCACACTGGCATTATCTGAGCAAAATTAAAGACAGAATCAAGAAAAGTAGAAGGAGACTATTTGCATATCTCAAAGATTATTGCTGGAAGTTTATTTATATCTATAAATACACAGGGGAAATTGAAACTGGTATTATTCATAAATCAGCACATTTAAAGTAATATTGCATAAGTAATTTAATTGAGTATTGATCCACTTAAAAGCTGTATGGCATAGAATAACAGAACTCTCATTACATGAAGTGCTTCATAATAAATAAATGAACCACTGAGTAAATCCATCTCATTCATAACCTGCACAGAAGAAGATAATCAGCGGGACAAAAAACCATCAGCTAAATATGTCAGTGTTCAATATGAACCTCTTTTTTAGTGCCAAATAAAACTTTCCCAAACTTTTTTTCTCATGTCACTACTCTCTGACTCTTTATGGTAAAGATGTGTCTGAATAGAAACACAAAGTGAAATCTTTCATTTGCAAATAAGAAATAATCTGAAATTAGCTTAAATACATTTAATCAAACGGCACATCTGATACCAGAATGTGATTATGAAGCCCTTCCAGTATAGAGAATGAACTTTAAGCTCCCTTTTTTGGAGAAAAACATAATTTGCTTGCTTTCTAGCACTAACATTTATTTTTTACAAATATACTCTCTATATCTTTTTTATTTTTTTGATGTTTTGTCTGATCTCACAGTTTTAAAAGTGAGTGAAAAATCTGTTTCACTGAAGTGGGAGACTTGATCAGGCATTGCTTCTTCTTAAAGCTGAAATAAATACAGAAGCATGCCTCTTAGTAAGTTTAGATCAACCTTTTCTTCTGCTCATGAACAAAGAAATCAGGAGTGGAGGAAGAAGATGAGGGCTTTCTCTGGGACAGAAGAGAAAAGCAGAAAAAAGAAAAGAATAAAAAAACCCATAGTTTCTCCTTAAAATCCTTAGAAGACCAACCCTGCCTCATCCTTTGTGTTTCATGGATGGAGGGTTCTGAGCTGACTGGTGACAGATGTGGGTTAGCATAAGGACCAGATGTGGCACTGGGAGTGGGGGGTTGTATGTGCTTCTCCCAGCCTGACCTGAGAAGGGGAAATTCTCTGCCAGACAGCCCAAATATATCCACATATATATATACATATATGCTGATGCTGAGGTGGGAGGAGAGGTTACTCTGCGGTCCCTGGTGCTGCTGGCAGCGCTCGGGCGGTGGAGAAGGGAAAATGCGCATCCCACGCTTTGCTTCTCAAGGCCAGCATGGGCAGACTGGGCAGTGGGCATCTCACAAGAGCAGGTGATTTCCCCTGCGAAGTCTTCCGCTTGTTTGGGTCGTTGACAATCCAGCCAAGGGTCAGAAGGAAGTAATGCATGAAGCCAGGCCCTGGCTGGGTTCTTCCTGTCTTTGCTGTTGGTGAAAGTGCCCATGCCCAGGTTGGCCTAGGCAGTGATTGTGGCAGGTACAGAAGCATGAAGACACAGAAAAAGAGGGTATTTCAAAGAGCCCTTTTTCTGCCTTCTTTGTAGATCTGAATCCAAGATGGAAAGAATAAATGAGATATTGTGAAGAATGGGGAAAATGTATCTTTCTGAGGAACTCTGAGGTATTTTACAGCTGTGAGCTCAGGAGGGTGTAGAAGACAGTGACAGCTCATAAAGAAAGTTGACAAGGAATTTCTTAGGTCCTAACACAGAAATCGTAACTGCCTTAATTTCTAGTTACCTTTCAGGTTGTTTATATCCCATTGGAATCACATGTCATTTAAAGTCTTTTCAAGTTTCAGTAACCATGGTATTTTTCCCTTGGTTTTTCTTTCCACACTTACTGAAATGCGGAAAAATAGCTCTCCAGGTCAAATACTTCCACATCCTTTGCCTTTTCCAGTGGTTAATCAGTACTGTCTTCTTAGACAACAGGAGTATGTTGATTCATGTTGCGAGGCTATTATTACTGTAAAAATGTTCAGCTGACAAAGATTTCAGAGTATGTATTACCCATTTGTATAAATATCAAATCTTTGTTGGCAAAATCTCACTGGGATTTGCTTGATCCTGCAAATGCAATTTCCAGTTTCACCTGGCAAACCGTTACCTGACATGCACAGCTCTAAGCACACCACCAGTCCCACATATCAGAGTAAAGGTTTTCAGCATGTTGCAAAATTAATCCCTAGCTGTTTCTGTTCTAGTAACTTTTCTGTATTTTTACTGTAGAAAGTTATTGTTAGTTGATGAAAAATTCCTTTCCTACACTGCATCCATCTCAGAAGATGCAAAACGAATTATCTGAGTATGAATGTGCATGTACACACACACATACATATCCACACATGTGCTCTAATACTACACAACATCAGTCAGACCTCTAATATCTACACCCAAAATGAAAGAGAGGGACTGTTTGACACAAGAACATGTAAATGCCCATACTGAACTGAAAAGGTTTTTTTGAAATTTTTTTTTTGAAATGTTCCTTTTACTGTGACCACTGACATAACTGATATAGCTCTCCTATCTATCATCAATTAATTTTTTAATTGCTGTAGGTGAAAACTAAATTTAAAGCAAAGTCTTGGAGGTGTGAATTACCACAGTTACATATCACTTCAGAAAACAGACAGCTTCATCATTTCAGATTTCATTTACTGTGAGGACAATATCAAAGAATCTGAAGATTTTCTTTGATCTGCTTATAAACATTTTGAGATCAGTGGCAAGAATCAAGGTACAGTAATATTACTGACTGATACAAACAAATTAAATGTCAGTGAAGAAAGTCATTGAAATGTCTGAAACTCCCAAAATTCTTAGAAGACAGGATTACTTCTAAAAGGCTTTTTTCTCAATTAACCAATTTGGCAGTGCTCAGTAAAACTGAAAAGCTACTAAGCTAAGTTAATAATAAGCTAGAATAAAGTTAACTATCAGAAACTATCTGCTTTTTTATTAGTCAGCTTCTTGACAACCAGTCGTAACCAACAGGGGACTACTGGAGAGAGTCCAGCGGAGGGCCA